>JARHVA010004673.1:0-502500 GCA_037957365.1 Torreya grandis
GGGGTAACTCAAATATCATTTTACATTAATCAATTTATGGATGTAATGGTTATTGAAAGGACAATAACTTCTCACAACAAGACAATAACATGGATCCAAATGACATGATGTGCCATGGTTTTTACCACACACATGGAACCATTTAGAAACAAATAAAAATTCTAATATTTTAGATAACCCTACTTGTCATGGGCATACTATCAATGTAGGGTGAGTAGCTCAAAGTTCTATGTCATTATACAAAATCTTGAGAGAATAGTGGGGCCTAAAAACCCTACTTTTCATGCACATTTTAATTTTTGGATTAACAAATTAAATCCCTCTCAATATCAAGTATGTATATCAAATTTGATAGTATGAATCAACCTTGTTAATTTTTAGGATTAAGGAAATATGCTTAGGTGTTTGTGTTTTTTTTTCCTTTTTACTAGCATTATTTTGAGTCAAAATTGTTTATTTTTCATACCACGTAAAAACAAGTCCAAAAACATTCATGTTGTCTTTTACACCATTTTGGCCTATGAGGTATTACTCTATCCATTTGTGTTTCACTTTATGATTTGGAAACTTGTTCAAAAATCATTTGTGTGTTTCTTGTTTACATGGGGCATCATTATGCTACTCATTTCATCTCAAACATTTGCCTTAGATATTTTAGTCCAAAATCTTTTTCCATGTTATTTGTTTGATTGCATGTCGTTAAGATGTCAGAGTTATTCCCATATATTATCAATTTTGAAACCAAGTTCCAAACCATTTTTATACCATCTCTTATTTCAAATGCAAAATTATGCTACCCATTTTGGTCTAGCCTTTTGCTTTAGAAAAATTCAATATTTTTGCATTAAATCTTAATCTCAACCTTTTGAAGTAGAAATATTAAAATAATTAGGTTCACACCAAAGTCTTGTAAAATTTGGTCTTAGGTTGTTCACCTTTTGTTTTTATATTGTGTTACTTGGGTTGGTTTTGTATTTGGTCTTTTAAAGACCCCTTGCATAGACCTACCACTTGTTGTTTGTTTTGTGCCTTGTTTAAAGCATCCTTTTGAGCCAGGGTATTGCCATATGCTTTATTTGAGGATGTGCCATTATTTAAAGTGTCCTAGTCCTTTTTTTCTAATATTTTTCATGAGTCAAACTTTGAATGTTAAGTGAGTCAATTACCTAGTGTCCTATGAGCTAATGGCCTTAGTTTAGTTTGATTTCTAGTTCTTATTTTGTGTTCCAAAGTCTAGCCTTTTTTTAGTATGATTATAACCACCTTTGGGAAAATTATTTATATTTATTGACCCTATTTCACAATTTTTATACTTTGTTTGGACACTTTTGTGACTAATTATAACCACTTTGTGTGTAAATTAGTGTTCTAGCCATAAATGAGTTTGAATCTTTGTGTTACTTTTGATGTTGATTATAACTGCCTTTGGGAAAATCAATATCATTTTATTAGATCGATTTTGATTTTTTTTCTTACTCTTTCCTATTTTAGTTATTTTTCACTTTGTGTCTCATTTATAAAGCCAAAAACCCTTTTTTAGATCTCAGTGGTTTGTTATATTTATACCTTTTGTTTGTCACATGACCTATCCATGGATCTGAACTTGACTCATTACACAAATAGAGGGACCATGTATAATCTTATTTATGGGAAATTTGTGACCAATGACCATTTTTTTCAATATTTGTATTATGATGTAGCTTATGAGATAGATCTTGATATATCTTATAACATTCTATACATTGAACAAAGGCATGACCCTCAAGCATAATATGTGGTGACACCCCCTTCTTTTGGCCAGTTAATGAACCAAGTTATCCATTTCAATTATAATGGTACTAGATCCCCTAATTATACCACCAACCCTCCTTCAGTCTATATAAACCACAAAGAACCAAATCATCCAAAGATTACCATTCCAGGACCTCATCCTTTGGTTTGTGATAGTAACCAAGTTTCATAATGCCTTACCATTACCATTCCAAGACCTCATCTTTTAGCTCATGATAAAAACCAATATTCACAATTCCCTACCATTACCATTCTAGGACCTCATCCTTTTGCTTAAAAAAATAATAAAACTTCATAATGCCCTACCATTACCATTCTAGGACCTCATCCTTTGGCTCATGACAATAATCAAGATTTATAACAACCTATCATTAATATTCAAATCCCTCAACCTTTGGCTCATGAAAACAACCAAGCTTTACAATTCCCTTCCATTACCATTCCAAGACCTTCCATGTATGATATCTCATTATGCTAATAATGTTACACAAGTGTGACTAGACGAGTCACAATTACCCTCCTAGACCAATAACCAGTCTTTTTTAAGCCCATATTAGATGAGCCTATTTTAAAATATATCATTATCTAATAACCCATCATCCTTCATCCATTTATATCCTTCCCCCACTTTAGAAAAACCATGCTAGTCATTGAGTTGTAATCAAGCCAATAATCACCTCTCTAAGAGCCAACATTTGAATAGAAAGATGTGTTCAAAACTAATATTTTGAAACCAATTATAATCCAAGGCCAAGATAATAATCTAATCTATTAGGTTTTGATTGAAACACCTATTTGAAATGAGTTAACTTATGATGAATCCCTTTTGATCCTTTACTTATTGTCAAGGAGTCTTAATCTAACAAACCAATCTTTGTTGAGTCACATCTTTATGATTATAACTACCTTTGGGAAAATCATTATCCTAATAATTATCTTATTTCTAAAGTTATTCCCTTTGATAAGAAAATATTTACATAATTATCTCTTAACATTTTTCCCCTTATTGAAAAGTCTCTCTTTGACAAGTTAGTCTCTATGGAGTCACCCCTTGAGTTGTTCCCTCTTTTTAAGGGACTTCACTTGGATGAACTAGTCTATGTTGATCCCTTATTAGATGAGTCTATTTTTGAGGATCCCATTATGAATTAATAGGCCATTACTTATTTAATACCAAAAATTCAATAGGACATCATTATAACATCATCCATAATTGAAGAATATTATAATTAGAGTTATGTTCTATTTTTGAATTGATGACATATTTAACATCAAAATCAGAATCAACATTAGTCTCAAAATTTTATTCATAGTCCCTTGAGTTTGAATTAACTTCAAAATTATAATACATTCATGGTTTTTATAACATTGGTTACACATGACTTGTATATTAATTTTAATATATTTGTGATCCTCTTACAGTTTTTTAGGATGATTACTTCAACATTGACACAAGTTATCCTAGTATATTCTACAAGGATTATGTTACCTCTTTTCATTCCATTACCATTTAACATTACATTAACACCACCAATCATTACTATTATATTGACATTCCACCTCCTACAAATGTCTATTGGCACCAAAAAAATCACGACTTGTTAAACTACATCTATGGTGGCAGATCAAATAAAGAGTACTAGGGAGACCAAGACCACATTCATGTAGAAGATGAAAAATATCCTATTGAAACCTTTTTGGAGGCACTAAGGTCCAATTAAATTATAAAATCACAATCTTGTAGTGAAACCTTATTTGAGGCACTAGATGACAATCAAAGTTGATAGTCAATGTTCCTTAGTGAAACCTTTTTGGAGGTGTTATGAGATAATCAAGACAAATTTATTGGTAAGAACCTATTTAAGGTGTTAAAAGTTGAGCACAATGGTTATTTACTTCTTGATGAATTCATTATTAAATATAACATCAATACAACTTCCAATCTACAACATAATCATATGGTATCTACTCTTATGAACAAACAACAAAAAAATATGGTGGTCTTATTGCGAGAATTTTAACAAGCATTTGACCCTACCATAACCAAAATTATATCAAATTTAGAATCAACAACTTTATGTGTTCCTAAAAATATTGATCTTAGAATATTTTACAACCATTATACATTTCATTATAATCCAATTTTTCATTTTAGACCTTGATAAATCAGACATATCAACTAATATTTATTCATATTTACCATCCCTATCCACACTTTACTTTATAAAAGCTATAAAAACATATTTTCTCAATGTTTGAAGTAAACATAATCAATGACCAATGAAGATCATAACAACATTATTAGAGTCCAAATATATACTAAGATCTTAACAAAATAGATATTTAAAAGAGGTGTGGACTATAAGTTTAAACATTTAACTATTTGATTTGTATCATATATTGATTAGGACATGCATCTCCACATCAACAAGAAAAATATAAACATTTACCTTACTAGAACTATTTACCTTGCCTTTTCCATTTGTAATTCTCCTTGTCATTGTTTTATACCTTGCTACTCACCTTTCTTTATCACTTGGGGGAAATCTTATTACCATTATATCTAATTACCATCCTATCAAATTCCTTATGCAATATCATATACCATTCTACCATGCCTTCCCTATCAACAAATATTATTTTTACCCTCCCTACCCAATCCTTTTGACCTTGGTTTTGTTCCATTAGTTCTTCATGTGCCTTCAACACAAGGATTTAGATCAAGTTTTAACATTTGATTTAGTATTATACATAGAGGTAGTATCTTGGAATAGTATGATATTGGCTTGGGAGTTACATCCTTCATTTATTATTCCATTTAATTATGATTTCTATTGGTTATAACCATCTTTGGGAAAATTAGTGTTCAATTGCATGCTACTAATTATAACCACCTTTGGGAAAATTAGTATCATTGACCCTTGACATTATTACCTAATTATAACTTCCTATGGGCATATTCAGAATAACACCTTTACCATAACTTTTCACATCACCTTGCCATTCCTATTATGATAATGTGCCATTTTCTTAAGTTCATTAGCTTCTTTCTACCTGGTTAGATTCCTACACTATGAAGGCATAGCTATAGTGACTTGATCTCTCATTCTAAGACTATGTAGGTAGTACTCAATTCATATTGAGGTCAACTCAATCATATTTTGTCACACTCTCACCATTTTACAATAAATTACAAGTTTGGACTCTTTCACCATTTTATAATTTGGATTGTTTAGTATCTCTTCATTATTGATCAAGTTGAGATGCATAGAAAATTTCAAAAACATTTGTAAAAGATTTATACAAACATAAAAATCACAAAATCATGAAAATTGGCTTAGATTCTCCATGAATAATATAAATCCATCAAATTTTTTAGGTTAGGCCATCTGATTTTTTTTGTTTATTTCTAGACCACCTTGGTCTTTTTCTTCCTTGTTTTTGGGAGAATTACATTGTCTTGAGTTTTTCACAAACTATGTAGACAATACATGGATACATGGGGTATCTAAAGTTAGCTTTGATGCACCTTATTTTATTTTTGACCACTTATTTGCCTTAAGGATATTGGGAACCCTCATTATTTCATAAATAACCTCTTGTCCTTTAGTTTCCCTATCCTTATTGGCCTTAGTCTTATTCTCTCACTATTTTGTGAGTTTCTAATTTTAAGATTATGTACTTGAATTTGATATATTAATGAATGTTGGGATCTATTTCTCACACGCTCACTATTTTGTGAGACTATTCCCATATTCCTCTATGCCATCAATCATGTTTTTCTCAATCATCATTTTCAGTTATCTTATATCTTAGGATAAGTACATTTGGCCTGAAGTTTATGTTGGATCTTACATCTATAGAGATATGTAGGAAACATTAAATTTATTATTGAATATAGATTAATCTTTAATACACATTCTTTTTATCCTATTCCCCCTTGTTGTTTGTTTCATTACCTCTTATAGCTTAGGGGCAATGTTTGTCATCTTATTTGTGTCGTTGCTTCCCTATAGTCTAGGGGCAACCTTGTGTCATTTATTTTTGTCTTTTTTTGGTTCTAACATTTTTTGTAACCATTATTATTATTTATTTCATTATGTTTTAATTGTTTTTTTTTACTTTTTGTTTATTGGTGTTTTTTGTTTATGTTTGTTTTTTTGTTTGGCTATTTGTTTGATTTCATTTTTGTGCCTTGACTTAGTATACATGCATTCATTTGGGGATTTATTACACATTATACTTAATTTCATCCATATTCATATGTCAATATTATCATCATGATATTTATCATTGGTGTGTTATATTATTCATTAGATCAGGACTCAATCCTTATGTACATTAGAGCTAGTTCATCATGGTTTTTTATATCATGATGCATACTATCATGTGCTACATCAAACATCAGATCAAGAAATATTATAAGCGATGATGTTACATAAACTTATTTTGGTTCACCTTGGCCAATACTCCCACCCTCCTTGATCAAATGAAACCATTACCCATTCTAAATGTATTAATACTAATAAGGATGAACATCTATGCATTGGTAGGTACAACTAAATCATTCACATTAATCTATTATTATTCTTCTATTATAATCCTAATTCCATTTTATCTTTCTTCTAGGTGAACTAAATTCATTTGAGGTTTATTTAGTCTATGTAGGTAGTGCTTGGATACATGACATATCTTAGGTTAGATCAACCACCTTTATTATTCCAATCATCTCTTTCATCACTTTGCACATCCTCATGTGCCTAGTTATTTGTGGCTTATTTAGTCATTAGACCATTGAATCTACATTTGTGCCCACTCATCTTTGATCTATATAAAATATTATATAATTGAGTTATGATTGGAAATATGCCCTAATGAAGCACAACCAAAAAAATCATTATTCAATCCAAGTCACGTTAATAATTAAAACTACCTAAATCATTATTTTGACTCATCCACCCTATTGGGGTATGTGCTTATTCCACTAATTATAATCTCCTTTGGCAAAATTAGTGTCTCAACCTTATATTATTAATTATAACCACCTTTGGGAAAATAGATACTTTTAAATTAATGCACTTAAGAATTATTTTTATTAGATTAATCTCACCCATGGGTTAATTTAATTATTCTTTTTAATTATTTTTGAGGGACTATCCATTAATCATATGTATCAGCCACTCCCTCGAGGGGGAATCATTATTGGCTTCCCAAACATTATTTAGAGATTATTATTCAATCATTATCTTATTTCCTTATTAACTAATTTTTCATTAGTTGAAAAGACATTACTATGCCTATATATTTTAATGCCTTCCCAAATAGGGGCAAACTATAGACGCCTAATTCTAGCCACAACTAAATTTTTATCATACTTTAGATTAATTTATACAAAAACATTGGAAATTAAGCCTAAGAATCACTAAAAATCCCACATTTAGTTGCACATCATTTATTAATGCTCAAAATAATGTTGAGGCATCCCTATTTTTGGTACTACCCTATACATAACAATAACCTCTCATGGATTCATCTTAAATAACCTTGTGACCTAACAAGTGGTAATTTGGCCTACGAACCCATTAAGAAAGGAACATGAACAATTATCAAAAGAGATAAAATGTGAATCAAAATGAATTAAAAAATTAAACAAGATTAAATGCTTAGTTGAATTATCCATTTGAAATCAATGAATATCTAAAAAAGGAAATTCTAATAATCAAAATATCAAGCCTTTTCATCATTACCTTTATGAGTTTTCAATCTCTTCCAAAATATATCAAAATAGATAAATAGATATTAATGCCTAATAATTAAAAATAATAATTACATGACAACTTTTAATTCAACTATAGTTATCCTCAACTCACCTAGTGCTATTTTGAACTCATTTCATGTTTAAATTCAACTTTAACTCACCTTGAGTGAGAGTTAACTTTTGAGGCTATAAATACAAGGCCATACCTATTAATCTCTAAGAAATTTTTTTGTAATGTTATTATGCCCAAAAATATTCAAATATCTCATAAGACAAAGTTATAATGTTAATTTATATAGATAAAATCCTTTCAATTAGTGTTTCCATGCAAAATTCATAAGCCAATCAACCGAGGTAAGGTGATAAGGAGAGAATTAGTAAAGAAAGCTTCATTATTAAAGACTTGTTGATGCAAAAACCAATAAATACATTTAAAAAAACCATTTGGATCTCCAATTAAATTAAAATAATGTTTTCTTTTGTGTTCTAGTTTTATTTTCATTTATATGCATGTTACCTATGGTCTCCCTAATGTCTAGGCTAGAGGTGTTTAGCGTTTAGTGTGTTATTTTGATTTTATTTTATTTGTATTAACATGAGACTAAAATATAAAATATATATTAATTTTTCACAAGGGGCATGTGTTGATTTAAAATAAGGGGATAAAAATGCTAGGGTGGGTAGGCCTAGGAAAAAACTTATCCTAGAACTTGAAGATTTGGAGGAATTAAAAGATGAATTGACCATATCCTTGAAGAAAGATGACCATTTAGTTATGATATTAGACCTAGGTTCCCATAGGGCCTCTAATCCTAGTGATCCTATTATTAAGGGTTCTCATGAGGGACCTATCCTAAAAAATCTTAGTAGGAAGCTATCTTCCCCAATACTAGACTTCGATCTATTGAATTAAGCTTAAAGAGAAAAATTAGGGAGTTTATAAAAATTGGATTAGAGATTAAAGAGATTCATGGGGTAATATTCTTTAAAGTTGGTACTAATGGTATATTGGGAATAACCTTATACTATGGTATCCCCATGAGCTTAAATAAAGATACCAACTTTGAGCCACATGCTTTGACTCTTTCAAAAAAAGGTTTGGATACCTCGACGTAACATATTTTAACCTCTATAAAAAAAAATTCCCCCTCAATTGCTAGAGGTATGAAATCAACCTCCAAAGAAGGCTCGGGGTCTAGGAATTAGCTAAAATCTATTGAGGATTTTTGGTAGGTCTTGTAAGGTCCTTTCGACCTAAATTTTGGTTGTTTTGATCAATAGTCTTACTTTGGTTTGTCTTTTATATTTTTAGTTCTACTTGTTTAGGTTGTAGTCATTTTTTGGTTTGGGTTGGTTTACCCTTGGATTTTATTTTTTTTAGTCTCATAGAGACTTGGGCCTTTGGATGTGCCTGGACTGGTACCCACACTAGTTAAAGGTGGGATTATCTTAATCTAAACATAAAACAAACCAAATATAATAAAAGGAGATGCTGAAACATGTGAATGTTGAATATTTTTATAATTTTATTGAATATTTTATTTTTTATATTTTTGGAATATTATTTTTTATATATTTAGAATATTTAATTTTTTATATTTTTGGAATAATGTTTTATTATATTTTAGGAATATTTTGGGATGTTTTTATTTATTTGGAATATTTTAGTGTAATATTTTCACAAGTTTATAATGTTCATTTCATTCTTGAGAGGTTTTACTTGAATTGTAGCCATGTAATACATCCCTTTTCTCAATTTTTATGTTACTATGAATGGACACAACCAATTTGGTTTTGACTTTATTTTATTATATTTTTATTCATTAGTATTATATTGATTTTATCTAGTCCTATCTCACCCACATAAAATTCACGTGGATTATACTTTTTGATATAATTACATTTGAAGCAATCTTGATACACATGTACATGTTCAATAACATGTGTGTGTTTGTCACTCAATTGTTCAAAATGGTGTATACATTTTTCCTCATACTCATAAAATTTTATAATATCCTTGATGGAATTACATAAAAATGGTATTTTAAGTTCAATAGGTAGGATTGTCTTTGTACCATAAATCAATGAGCAAGGTGCATCCAAAGTAGGTGTGTGGACACTAGTTGGTATATGCATAAATAATACACCATTTATTGGTGCCAATCTATATTATAGCATTCAACTATTTTTATAATTATTTTGATGATGGTTTTATTTTTTGATTTTACTTGACCATTTCCCTTAGGTAATAATGTGTAGAAAATGTATGATTCATTTTGTATTTATTTCAAAAATGTTTCACTATTCTATTTTTAAATGATGAACCATTATAATTAATTATTTTTTAAAGTATGCCGAAACAAGAGATAATAAAAATCATTAAAAATATACATATGCCATCTCCAGTGGTAGATTCAACTGGAATGGCATCCACCCATTTGGTAAAATATTTTTTAGCTGTGATTATGAATTTTTTACCACCTATAGAGATAGGATTTATTTTTTTAATGAAATCAAAACCCCATAAGGATAAGGTCCATGGAAAGATAATATGTTGTAACTCATGAGATGGAGCATGATTTAAGAAGTTGTATTTCTAATTTTATAAACATATTTTTCTTGATCAATACATTTTTGTTCTATTTTAAGCCAATAATAACCTTGTCATAATAATTTCTAGGACATTGCCTGACCACGAAAGTGTCTTCCACACTCACTATCATGGATTTGTAAGTGTGTGGCTCATGTTTCATATTTTTTTATGCACCAAATTAATTTCCCATTGAAGCTTCATTTGAATTAAAAAAATTCTAATGATAACATAACAAAGTTCCTCTCACTATATTCTATGTTTCAATTCCATATAAAATAATTTGGTATGTAAGTCCGGTATAGGAAGTTATAAATGTCACTATACCATTATGTATTTTCAGAACTATGTGTGATACTAATAATTTCTAAGGAATACATTTTGTTTGATGTAATGGATGGTTGTCATAACTTTTTTATTTTAAAATTTATGAAATCATCACCGCTATTGCAAGGAATTAAGGAGTTTGTACTTGCAATTTCATCTACATGGTGGTTATCCTTATGTGGGATACTGCCAATAGAAAATTTGTCAAATGTATCTTTCAATCTGTCCACCATGTCTTTATATGGAATTAAGTTCTTTTATTTATTTTGGTAATGATTTTTAACTTAATTAATGAACAACTAGGAGTCACCAAAAACCTAGATATCTTTGATATGAAGTTTTGGTGTTATGGGCATCCATTATCAAGGCCTCATATTTGGTTATATTATTATTATGATGTAATTCTAATATATAAGAAAATGGAATGTATTCACCATTAGGGTATGAAATATGATAACTACACGTACTTCTATCATACATCTATATCCATCAAAGAACATCATTCATGGGTAATTGGCTATATAATGTGTTTGAAACTTAACACTGAAAACATTGATAACTAAGAACGGTTATGGTAATGGAGTTCCTATTATTTGATTGGCTACATCTTGGAATTTTAATGATTTTTTAGACAAAAATGTAAGATAAAATTCTATTATTTGCATCACTAATTTAACTATTTATTATGTTAGGTGGGTTTTGTTCATGATAAAATATAGGGGATATTCTCTAAATTTAACATGAATCTCATTGTAAAGTAAATAGTGCTATAATTTTTGTATAGAAAATACTAATTCTAGAGATTTTTTTCCCATTATGTTATGTTTACATTAATAATAAAATGATTTGGGAATTATATAATAAATTATGTGTTCTTGATGATCATCATCATATTGTGTTGATATGACCCCTAAGGCCTCATTAGCAAATAACATATACAAGAGTAATTGTCTATTTGGTATAGGAGGCATAAGTGTATTTCATAAATATTACATTTCTTTATCAAAAAAATATTGATAAAAATTATCCTATATAAATTTTGTGTCCTTTATAAATCACATGAAACAGATTGTTTTATCAACCAACTGAGTAATGAAGCATCAAATTTCCTAAATTCTACCACATAAACATCATAACTATATTATATTAGTGAGTGGTGTCATCTCAATGTCATATTTTTCCTTTTTTGGATCAACCTTGATGCCTTGTTGGGAGATAATTTACCCCAAATTATTTCTAGAATTTTTTTTGAAAACACATTTTGTCAGATTAAACCACACATTAAACTTTTGTAAGTATCCAAATATTTGTCATAAAATTCTAGCATGATCTTGTTAGTGTTTAGATTTTTTGATTAAATAATTGACATAATCCTCAACATTATTGTGGATGAAATCATTGAAAATTTGTAATTTCCCTTTGATAGTCTAATTTAGCATTTTTGAGTCCAAAGAGCATGACATTATAACAAAATGTTCCCCATGAGGTAGTAAATGTTTTTGTTTTATTGATCTATCGACTTAATTTTAATCTAGTTATATCTGATAAAAACATACAAAAATAAATATGTCTCATGTTGAGATATAAAATCAATAATCATGTCAATTTTTGGTAAAATAAAGTTATTTTTTTGATAAGCCTTTTTTAAGTTATGATAATCAGTACAACATCGAATCTTGCCATTAGTTTTAGTGATGGGTACAATGTTATAAACCCAATTAGAATGTGAAATTGATAATATTAATATCACCTATAAGAGTATTTGAATTTAATATTTTAATATTAATGCTACCTTGGGATGCATATTTTAAATTTTTTGTTTGATTGGTTTTTATTTATATATAGTAATATGTTGAGAATTATTATTGATGGGTCAATCTTAGGCATATCTAAATAATACCAATGAATAATTCTAGGTATCCATGTAGGACATGCCAAGGCTTTACCTTCATTCTCCTACATCATTTCATTGAGTCATATTGGTTGAGCATCTTTATATGTTCCATAGTTATATTATATTATTTATTCATTTAACAAGGTGGAGTGTGATATAATGTATGGTGTAGTAGGAATAGTGTTAGGTTCATCATGTTGGATATTGGTGTCATTTATTTGAGAAAATTAATCATGAGAATAGATGGAATGAATAAACCTATTCTCATGATATAAGTAATGTATATCCTCATATTCCCCCAAGTACTCTAACAATGAGTCATCATTTGAGAACTCAGATAATGCCCAAATTTCTAGCAAAACATTTTCATCAATAAAATGAGGGTTTACCAATTTTATCATGTTTATATAAATAAGTATATGCATAAATTATGTTTTGTCTCATTAAAAACATTATTTACTACAAATAGCTTATTTGTGCCTTGTATATTTTTCTAAAAAACCCAAGACGTGTTGATTTATATTGAGTAGGATAAATGGGTTGGGTTATACATTTTTCATTTTTTATTAATCCTTGTATTTTATATACATGTTTAAAAAAATAATGATATACAAAATTTGAAGTATGATATTGTGGTTTAGTAATATTCATTTATTGGACCATCATAAAATGTTTGAATGGAATAATATCCATTATACATGTATAAATAAATCCCTGATGACTAAATTTTATGCATATGAGAAAATTAGATGGGACTAAATACATCTCATGTATCTAAGGTAATCATAAAAGTATGTTATATTTTTAATCATTTTACATCACTCGGCATAAATTAGGAAATGTACTAGGTCCCACAATAATGTTTAATATTATTTGGCCCATTACCTATCATTAAATATTACCAAATCGATCGAGTCTAAGTCTTTATCCCTAATTTCAAGGAAAGTAAATATATGTTATAAATTTTGAGTTTGGAACCATTTTCCATGATTAATCTTTTAACCATTTTACTAAAAACACACACATATGTATAGTGGTAAACGATAATTTATAAAATGTTGAGGTGGTAAATCCTCTTTTCCAAAAGATACATTATTTTTAATCTATTTATTAGAGACTATCATGGAGGACACATATGATGGCTCTGCATTTATTATTAATATGGTTATAAATAATGCATATAAAAGGACATATTTATAATGAGGAGAATAATGTAGTAAATATAAAAGTGAAATTTGAGTAATGACCTCATTGGAGTATTTTTGTTTGTAAGAGGAACAAAATGGTTGTTTCATGCACTCCATTTGGAATTTATTAGTTATAGGTAAGAGCTCATTTTTAAAAATATAAAAAAAGGTATACAAGTATATAATTACTTTAAAGTAGCCTAGGTTTTAATCCTTTATGGTTTTATTGAGTTAATCATGCACAAAATATAAAAATTAATGACTACCATTATTTACTAGATAATGAAGTAAATAATAGATGGATCTATGTTAAGCATGATTTTAGGAAAATAAAATATGATTTAAACTTTGAAACCTTGAAATCAAAATGTAGGAAAATAATAAATCATGAAAACCTAAGTCAAACTAGGGTTTTGAGACCAGAGGTTGGGTTTACAAATTTAAACCTAATTTAGAAGTGGGGGATAGGGATAATAATATATAAATTGTTCAATCACAAGGGTTATAAAATAATCTATAGTAGGCTAATTGGTAGAAAAAATAGATAAATAATATTATAAATGTTTTATAACTTGTTAGTGCCCAAAATTACACTAAATCAATTGAGCCCTTATTAAGCATAGATGCCTAATTTGTTTAGCCCACTTCATGTTTTCAAGTGTTCATCAGAGGTCAATTTTAATTAATGTTTGATCACTTTAATACCTAGCTTCCAATTACCCTAACTTAGACCCTTTGATTTAAAATCAAATTTGGTAGGAGAAAATTTATTTTGGAACATTTTAAATATGACATGGACTTATTTTAAATGTTATACTAAGGTTGGGTCATGTTCATTTACATGGCTAAACCTTAGAATAAAATTCATCTTTATTCTCTTTTTATTTCTTATGGCCCTTGGTCCCTCTTTATCTATTAGCATAGTCTACATAATGCTTGGTTCATTTATTGTAAATTGAACTCAAAGTCCTATCCTAAAGTCTATGTCATATTTACTTATGCACCCAAGAAACTTAGGCTATGTATTTATATTAGGTTATTAATTCCCCAAAATTTGACTTAATCATTTTCATGATAATATTGAGCCAATCACAACCAACCTTGCAGATCATAATCCAATCATGTGCATTCACCTAGGCTGGGATGATCCAATGCCAAGAAAGGTTTAAAAAGTAAAAATACATATGGAGGAATGTGAAGAGGACATGTGTCAATTTCTCTATGATTTACCAAGAAAAATCTCATAGCATAAGTTTAAACAAACCAAACCATCATTAGGATGTCATAAAAAAATGGACAGGTCAATTTACTTATGCATTATGCATTTTATAAGTTTTCCTAAAAAGTGTCTCATGGTTAAAGGATCACATAGAATAAATATTATAGATTCCATGAACATATCCTATAAATTTTGTGCCTTCATTCTCTTTTATATCTCAATATGCAAGCCTTTAAATTTTAACAAGCAATGTGATGATTGTGAGGACATCATTGATAGTTACATAGACATCAAAGTCAAACTAAGATATTAACAATTTTGGGTTAAAATAGTAATGGTCATGAAGGTGTCAAATACATTCACATGGACATAAAATTATGGGAATGTAGATGTCAAAATTAATTTTGGAAATTATCCATTACAGTTGAACTATTGATGGTTATGCAAACATCATTAATGATCATGCGAACATCAATTAACAGGCATGCAGATGTCAAATTTATGCCATAGTAGATATGTAATGGTGTTTGATCCTTCAGATATAGATCAATGGTTTATGGTGATCAATGAAAGGATAATATAATGGTGTGAATTAAGGTTGGAATTTTCAAAGAACCTAGGCCAAATAATAAGCTACCACATGGTGAAAGGGTGCTAGCCCAATAGAGATAGACTATGTAGAGGACAAAAAGCATATCAATTATCTAGGTGGCATGATCTCAGGGGTCTTAATGGATATATAATGTCTCACGAAAAAATCTAATTCTATAAATGACATTAAGATCCTATAGATCTACCAAATGGCATGCTCGTATTCATCATGAAGACAAAGATCTGGCAATGCTAGTCTCAAGTGGATTTTTTCAAAGATCTTAACCCAATGATGTGTTGACATGTATCTTAGGGATAATGATCATAATTAGAGTTAATAAATAGAGTTACATGGTATTTCCACATAGGAAGGTAGACATTTCAATAGATCTCAAAGTAAATGTAAAAGTGACATGTGTCTAGATTAGAGCCAGTAAGGTAGCCTAGTTAGTTTTTAGCCCCACAAGTGCTTAGTTGGATATGATGTGGTATGTTATGTGTCAATATGTGGTAAACTTTGTATTATGATATAAAATTGATAGGTCCATCATGGACAAGTAAGAAATCATAATATAAAAGATAGTCTATATCTATTCTAAAGCATATTTTTAAATAGTGACTATGGCTGATTTTCTATTTGTACCATAGCTCAAGCATTATAATGCAGCCATAATTATAGGATCAGGTTTTTTCATGGCATGAATAAGAGGAAATAAAATTATCTAGGAGATTCCTACTATACAATCAAATGGTTAAGGGCATCTCCAAGTAGTTACACATGATGAAAAAGTTTGTTCAACCTCCACCATGAATTACACCTTCTAGATCATGAAAAAAAACATCTCTAGTCTAAAGGTTTGTTAAAAATATTCATCATGCATTGTTGAGGTAGTTATATCAATGATTTATTACAAATGGATGGATATTTTCAAATGAGGAAAAAGGAATATTTTCAAGTTGGAAACATCTTGGTAGAATTGGGAGGGCTATTTGAAAATTTTCAAATTATAACCTACAGTCCTAAATTTGAAAGAATAGTACAAAATATATAAATAGGTGGTTTTGTCCTCTATTCAATGGTTTGTCATTGTGTTGGTTGTTTTTGGTCTTCTCTTCTCTCCAAGTCTAGGTTCTAAAAATTTTGGGATAAGTTGTTGAGTGAATGTCTTTTCTCTCTTGCTAAGGTGGTTATAAGTGTATATCCATTAGAAAGCTATGAAATCATGTTTATGTCTCCCCTATCTAACATGGAGAAATATCACCATACTTTCCCCCATGGTAGCATTTAAAAAAATAGTTGTATGTAGTATCTCTTTTCAAGTTAATGAAAATGCTTATTATTCTCTATTGTTTCGTATTGATGAATTACAATTATGTGATTATAATTAATAAAATACTAGCATACCACCAAGCCCTTCATCTTTATAATTAATAAACTATCCTACCCTATCCTACCCTATAAATTATATAGTCCTTATTATGTATCATAAGTATCATTTGCCTCAAACAACATAAAATCTTAGTTATATGACATGTATTTGCATCTTGTGTCTTCAAGCTTAGAATTCCAATCTTTCATTTAGCTTATTTTTGTTGAAATATTCATTATGATGAAGATTGTAAGACTTTTATATCTATCTTAAGTAGCTTATATGTGACTTAAATAATTTATGCACTCCTTTTGACAACCCTTCCCAAGTGGAGTGTACAAGTTTGGTTATACCCTAATCATATTTGTGTCTTTGTATGCTAATAATCCCCATGGAAGCTGAATTTCATAATTTCTCCATGTGAGCAAGCTATCCCATAAGTACTCTCACCTTGGTTTAGGTAGAAATTGAAGTAACAGGGTGTTGACCATACCCTTTGTAGGTGCCTCTCAGTAATTTTTTTCTTCTAGTCCATTTTATATGCCAAACCCTTCCTCAACTATAATGACATACTAGTGGGTTTTTCATCTTTGTTTACCATTTTATTTAAGTGTGCAAGGCTGAGTGTATGAAATTTACAATTGGGAACTAATACAACTAAGATTTCTAAAAATAGTAAAGTATAACTATAGAATTATATTGCATTTAATAAGAAATAATGATACTTAGCTAATCTATTATGTTTTATAAGATCTAAACTAGAAACAAGTGTAAACTATTTATGATCAATGTCAAGAATTAGTCATCAGATTATAAAAATTGTACTTTGGTAGTTGTGGGTATTACCATCATATCTGGACATTACCATTGATGCTAGTGTATGACTGTGATGTAGGTGTCCAACATATAGTTTTTACCATATATATATATATATATATATATATATATATATATATATATATATATATATATATATATCTGTGTGTGTGATTAAATCCATTGTTACAGGTTTTATCTCACCTTCCTTATGATGTACTAAGATCTAGGATACATATTGTCACTTTTCATTAATTGATCAAACCATATCTCTTCATCCTTCTTCAACATTAGAATGAGATTTCTAAAAAATAGGTTAGTGGTATCATAGTGTCAATTTTCCCTGAATACCCCTCTATAAACCAATTTTTCATACATATCCAATACTCTAAGGAAGGATTTAGACATATGTGGTTCTCCCCTATGTTTGGGAAAGTGTGTGCATAAGGGTGTAATATACTACATGAATATACATGCATTGATCTATCTCGTAATTTGACAAATATTTCTCATGAGTTGTCCTTTGAATAACTTAGACCTATAATATGACTAATCATATGATTTTTATGAAAATAGGGATGAAGAGGTTAGAATATGATATTTGTGTAGTTTATTGACTTATCTTTGTTAGGTGTTTTCTAGATGATGAAAGAGAATGCTTAGAATTGTATTTACATCAATTTTTTTTAAAATAATTCATGGTAGGGTTTAATAAGAAAAATATTCCAACCCATAGGTTTTGAACCATTTTCAATTTAGATGAAATTTGGCTATTAGAGACTAGATAAGGATCTAGACAATGTCATTAGTGATAGTGTCATGAGGGTGTTTTATCGTAAAATGACATATTTTTTCTTATTATTATCCATATATTATATTAAAGGGGTCTATATAAATGACAATGAACAAGGGTGATAATCTAATATATAACATGGCAATTAGATGTTAAACTCAAATATAATAATATGTTAAATTCATAAAATTGAGATAGACTAAATATGAAAAGTATAACTAATCTATGTATGGAAGTCACAAATAATTAATATAATTAGTTGGTTCTAATTCTAACATAGTGTTAGATCTAGGATAGGCATGAATTAGGCTAGAAGATAGTTCTAGTACAATCGTTAGTATCTATATCTGACACTTTTGTATATCTAGACACTAACATTAGCCTAATATGGTTTTGTCAACACTATTATTTAGGTTTTATACAAGTGTCATGTAAGGAATACATATTACAAAAGGATTCAACCACCTAGATATATTTGATTTTTAATTATCCTTTTCTCTAGTGCATTTAGATCTAGGTCATCGACTATCGTTCCTTGTAAAATGGAAAAACCCTACTTCTAAATATTAATATTAACCTTTGGGGGAAATGGGTTAGTGGGAACATGGTGTTGATATGAACCCAAATACCCTAATATAAGTGGGTTTTTCCTACATAACCAATACTACATAAGAGGGCATCAAACTCTTGTAGTTATTCTCTAAATGTTGGCTTATGTGTGAATCATGCAATATGTAAAAATCAAAGCATAAGAGTGTCCTAGATTATAACTTATAAAATCATGATCTTGGGTTTCTCCTTTAGTAATTCACACTTATAAACATGTTTTACCTATTATTGGTGTGGAAATAGGGAAAATTTGTTCAATTGAATGCTCTTTAAATGCTCTTTGATAAGAATACTTGGTATTGTTCCCATGTTACTAGGTGATGAATGAATGAGGGTTGATCTTGTATTTATATCAATATTTTTGGAGTAATAACACACATTCAAGTACTTATTCCAATCATTAGGATATGTTTCATTTTAAATTTGGATGAATTAAGAGCACTAGACACTTATGTCAGGTTAGGAACAAACATTGACATTAGTGTATATCCTAAATCTTAGTGTCTTAGGATAAATAAAGTGGGAATAAGTTCAAAACTTGTAGAGGTGGAAGATAAGTAAACTTTATTAATTATAAGTAAGAGATAAGGTGTTGATCATCAACATAATACTAATCTAACTAAGGGATAAGATAAGGGGGCATAATATAGATAAAATATGAGATTCATAGAAGTGGTAAATGTCTAGAATTTAGAGGAATGACAAAGGTCTATGTTTTTCCAAGTGTACAAGATTAAGGTGCTATATAATCATAAAATAGCATCTAGCTTTTCTCCCTATTTAATCTAGTAATGAAATTACTAGCTTAAAATAAATGAATGTGTACTTGGGTGCCTATACACACCTTTTCTTTCTATGTGCCCAACTTGAGTTCTTAATTGGTGAATGGCCTACAACCAAGAACATGTTCTAGTGTATAATCGGTCCATTTAATTTGGAATTGATAGTACTTAAAAACTATCTAAATTGAAAGAGTAAGCTTTAGGAATACACATGTT
Organism: Torreya grandis; assembly: GCA_037957365.1. Taxonomy (NCBI): domain Eukaryota; kingdom Viridiplantae; phylum Streptophyta; class Pinopsida; order Cupressales; family Taxaceae; genus Torreya; species Torreya grandis. The sequence goes on from JARHVA010004673.1 coordinate 19,944, forward strand.
GATGTAATTTCCTTGCCTAGTATAAAGTCAATTTAGAAAAGATATATCATTATACAGATCTAAAATTCAGATTAGGATAAATAGAGGTAATTTTTTTAAGTGCATATATCTAAAGAGATATATAGAGAAAGAAAGAGAGATTGGAAGGTACTTTCCCCCAAACCTAGATAAAACATTATTTGCCACTTGGAAATTGAGATTAGCTCAATCATGTAATCCAATGATGCCTATAACTTGGTTAGGTTAGATGATATAATCAATTCCAACCTAAAAATTGAAAATATTGAGTGATGTTATCACCTCAACCATACCAAAAAGTGAACCAACTACTTGAATAGATTGGATAAATAAAGTTTGTATAATTCCATGGGGTATCAGTATGAAAAATATTGTAATGTGGTAATAGTTGATAAAATAGTTTTGGAGTCTCAAATTTATTTTGATTTTTCAATATAGGCACAAATTACATAGCATATGCACCTTAGATATGTACCATGTTGAAACTATGTATACAAATGGTATCAATGTATATAATTATACCACAACTATAAATCTAAATCATATAACTATGTGATTTGGCTAATTTTTAAAACAATGTAAGTGTGGAGAACATGTTTCCAAAGTATGTCACCACTATATATAAAGAAATATAAAAATTGATATAAGTACCAATGTGGATAAAATGTTTCCATAAAATGCCCCCACTATAATCTAGAGATGTTGAATACTGAATATGTGTGGAGAACATGCTTCTAAAGCATACCCCCACTAAATTTGAGAAATATGAATGTGTGGAAGTCATGCCCATATGACATTCCCCCACTGAATATAAAAAGTGATATAAGTACAATATACTAAATGAGTTTGTAGAACATGCTTCAAAAGCATGCCCCCATTTACTGTAAAATGATGTCAAATATTTAAAACATGCCTATATGGTATACCACCATTAATATGCCTCCCTTGAGGTGAGAAAAACATATGAATTGGTAGTTACCTCACCCCAAAAAGATAAGACAACTGCATAATCTATGAATGGAATTTTATAGCATATAAAATTAACATGTCTAGGTAGATATGGTATTAAATTACATAGAACCAATGTAATAACACGTATGCATAATATGCATGATAATGATCATGGAAATGTCTAGATTTAAATAGTACAATATCAATAAGCAAATAACAACACACATAAGAGCATTCAAATGTAATTCAAAAGGTAATGGTCCAAAGAGACTAAAAATAAGGGGAATGTTAAAATGATATATAATTGAAGGGATATGACTTTGTCAAATGTATATAAAAGTAACAATGACATATTCAAATTTCTATACAAAAAATAATGAAATATGCAAATGTCAAAGAATGCATGCATAGGCATGGGGGCCACAAGAAAAAGATAATATTAAAATTATTGATAAAGGAATAAAATATAAGGAAAGACACTCAAGTAAGTGCATAAAGGAAAACATAAGAAACCATCATAAACATGTCATACAAGCCCATAGATCAAATGAGTTAGGAAAAAATGTAAGTGTATAACATATCAAGTATCATGTGTAAGATAAAACCATGGATAAAGGAATATTCAAGTAAATATGTAATCTTAAACATGATAAATAAATGTGATCATCAGACCATATTACCTATGTGTATCAATATCAAAGAAGTAGATTCCCCCATAGTCTACACGACATGAGTAGAGGGAAGGCCCAACATTCAAAATAGGATTATATCATGTATTTGTGTATGCCTATATCAAATTAAACTAGATGTGTGATACACATTTTCATATATGAATAATTAAATATGTCATTTGTCAACATAGAACTAACACATAAATGTCAAATATCCAATAGAACATGTAGGTTCTAAAAATGTTTTTGGTGTTTTGATTTTTTTGGTATTTTTAGAATATTTAAAGAGGAAAGGTCATACTATGATTCTATACAATATATGGTCATAGATATCTCCCCATAGTAAACTTGGTGTAATATTCCATTTATGCTACTGAGGAGCATGTATAGGTATAATATATGTCATGTGGTATCAATGGTGATTTACATAGTACTATGTGTTCATGAAGCAATATTAGAAGTAACAAGATTAGGGGTTATTATAACCCATAATTGAGTGTTTGTTTATTTCTTTGGATTTATAATTATATTCATATAAATTTTACAAATTGGTATCTTGAGTGTGGATTGTGACACCCAGTCCATAGGACCCTCTTGTATGCTCTCATGACCCTTCTAGACACCTATTTGCTTATATCTAGTCATTCATGGACTTATAAAACCTAATTAAAGATTATCCAAGATACATTTCCCATTATAATTCCATCCTCATATGTATCACACCTATAGGATAGGAGTTCCCAAATTGGACTATAGTACTAGACCCTAGGGTGTCCTATTTTGACACTCTTGTTCAATTACATTTTTAGCTCCAATGGTCATTTCTTTCTACTTACTATCCCTCATCCTATCATCCTAAAATGAATATATTCAACCTATGACTAGTAGATATATATAAAATCCCATTCAAATTTCATTTATAATGGTTTTTAGAATATTACAAAGCAAGCAATAATACAAGCAAGACCACTAAGGCAAATTTCCATATTCTCTACATACAACCATTTAATGTAGAAAAAAGCATATCCAAATCCTCACACCAATCACTATCCACCTTAATCACACCTAATTTATTATTTTTTCATCTCACTACACTATTTCACAAAGCACATTCAATGGGAGAACTACATATGGCCTTATCCATCGTAAGAGTATTGGTATGTAGGCAACATGCTCACATAAGCGGTAGGGATACATGTTTAGTGTATCTTAAAAAAAAAAACCCCAATTTATTTCTCTAGTTTTGTCAAATCATAATGGATTATAGGGTTTTAATATTAAATTATATCTACAAGGAGTTCCATAGACTTTCAACAATCTAAATTTCATAGGTAGGCTCACACAAGGATGGTGAAACTCAGGTTTCTACAAGAAGTTTATAAAATAGTGGTAAAAAGGAATATATAACTAAAAAATAGGGTGTTATATTTTTTTTCTCCTTTCCTTTCAAAAAATTAAATTTGGATCCTAATTTGTGACACCATCCCAGTCCTGCACAACAAATTCTAGACCCTATCTCAACCATTTCACCCTATTTTCAGCTAAGTCTTATTTTCTCTATATTTATTGATATTTACAGAAAGGTTAAAATAAAAATAAAATTATACAAATAAGTATTTAAGTTATTAAAATATTATTTACTGATTTAGTCAACTTAGAGCTTTAACAAAATTAGAAATAAAAATCCAATATTCCTAAAAAAGTTAAAACATTTGGTGAACCCAACTTACTTCGTTTGAGTATTAAAACCCTATAAGCCTTAGGGTAAATTCCTTGATGATTTTTATAATAATTTAATGATTTTTAATTCATATTTTAAATTATAAATTTTCTTTAATTTTTAGAATTTCATAGTTTTTTTTTTTTTTCTAAATTCTTCCAAACCCTAGTTGCATATACTAGGTCCCTATAAATCAAAGTTTTGCCAATATTTTTTTGATTTTTTACCTACATATTTAAATCATAAGTTCACATTAAATTTTAAAATTCCATGGTAATTTTTAAAAAATCATCATTTTTCAAAACCCTAGTTGCATATACTAGGTCCCATTGCATTTGAGGTATCACTTTACACGTAAAATTAGATTTCACATAACAAAAAAAATGGATCTCATTTATTTAAAAGCATTTCTTACATTTCTTTTAAATAATAAGGAGACCATAGTTGTTCCTATCATGTACATGAATGATGAAGTTTACCATATGTTAATAAAAATCTTCATTCTTTGCATTTCATGCTTGATTTTCATAATATGGGATGATATTAATAAATTTAGTGCTAAACATGTTAAGATACCTCTTACCTCACCTCCTTTAGAGCCTTTATCCCATACCAAGTCATATTGCATGGTTTATTTTTCTCTTCCCCAAGTCACTACCCATCACCAAAGAGCTTAGTTAACACCCTTTGTCCCTCCACCACCTTGACCTATCAATTATATTTTCTCTCCTCTCATAGCTACTACTAGTCCTATACAGATAGTAGATAATATGGTTAGATCTATTACTCGATGTGATACCCTGCATTCCCCACCTAGTTAGGAAACCTACCACCCTCCTATTCCTTCCAATACTAGGAATAACCCACCCACATAGGTAGATCCACATAAGACATATGATATTGTTGATCAATTGAGAAACACACTAGCTAATATTTCCATGTTAAAACTACTTTAAAAATCTAATGTGTTAAAGGACATTCTTTATCAGGCACTCACTAAGACTTTTATTGCTATTGATTTAGAGCCTTTTTATTTTTCATCAGTGGTAAACACATTAAAAACTATATAATCTTCTATTTATTTTTATCGTGAAGACATGTCATCTCAAATAATTATTGGTTAAAATTTACCACTATTCATATAAGTTTGAGTCAAAACAAATGTAGTTAAGAGAGTTCTAGTTGATAGTGGGTTTGCACTTAATATATGTAATATTACATTCTTACAGACCATTGGCATAGATATGACATCCATGCAAAAATCATATAAGAATATTAGAGGGTTTGATGATATACCATGATAGACATTGGGCACTATTACTTTGGATATCATAGTAGGGCCCAAAACTCTCTCTACACAGTTCCAAGACATGCCAGGTCCTCTTACTTATAATATTTTATTAGATGACCTTGGATACATGCTATGGGGGTATTTATTTCTACTCTTCATCGATGTATTAAGTTTCTCCATGAAGGATACCTATACACATGCCCAATAGATAACTAGCCATTCAAATATTATAAAATTATAGATTCATCTTTGACTATTTTTCTAGATGGGACACCTCATATAATAGTTTAGTAACCACCTCACTACATTTCTCTTAAGAAAATACATACATATGAGGTAGGGGAGACTATCACATCTCATAGTCCTCCACTTAAAGTTGTGTCCTTAGCTTCAGATACTCAACCAGTCATAATAGCTTTAGCCATTTTAGCTACTCCATTAGTCATGGTTACTACACCTATTCAAAATTACTTGTGTATAGCTTCTTTTAAATTTCTTGTACATAGTATTTTTATGATTGATTGTACATAGCTCAAAACACTAAAAATATTTTTATTATATGTATCATCCATGTTGTACATTTATACTACAATATTAGACTTACATTTGTTATTTTATGCTATTATTTATCAATTTTTCTACATTACCATGCTTCACTTGATCTTATTTTGTGTGGTGCAGTGACATCAAACTATGTGATTGCTTCACTCTACCCATTGAGGGGGAATCTTACTCCTATATGAAAGATGCACATTGATATATCTTCTCCCTAGGGCCATCTTATACATGATTACACCATCCAAGTTATGTCATTCCTACACCACACACTCTAGTTATCATGTTGATGTACATTACTCACTAGCTTACACAAATTACTCTATCAACATTCACTAGTATATAGCACTTGTTTATTTCTTAGCATATATCCTATCTTGTACTACATGTTTTGCATAATTTCACTTCTTACTTTTATTATTTAGATGCGATTGTATTTCTAGTATTTACATGCTTTCCTTTCTTGCTTTACATAGCTATATGTGATTACATTTCTCAGTTCTTATTTTATCTCTTATATGTGCCTTAGGACATTTTATAATGTCCTTTGCTTATATTATTGTGTGAGCCTTGGGACATTTTCCAATGTCCTTTGCTTGTATTCTTCTATGTGCCAGTGGGCCTTGTACCAACCTTGCTTATTTAATTTATATGTGTATGTGGCATTTAAACATGCCTTGTATGTTTACATTATAGTTTGACTGATATGTGCCCATGTCCCTTATTTTTTTGGCCCCTTGGAAACTCTTGTATGCTTCTTTCTTCTTGTCTTGTGTGATTGTTACTTGATTGATTTTCAATTACTTGAAATTCTAGGATCCACATCATGCATTATCTTGCTTTCTTGGATGTCTTGATGGACATCATGCTCTATCCCTCCTTGAAAACTAATAACTAAAAAATAATAACTAATCGTACTTCTATTTTTATTTCATTATATTTCACATGATATTACATCATTATATCTATCTAGGCATACCCCTATTGATCTAACAATATCTCATATAAACCATGTTATATCTTGATATATCTTATCAATTATCATTGCTATATCATGTATTATCTCAACATAGCACACTTACAGGCCTCTTTATTCTGAGGATAGTCATTGTATGGTCTTACTTCCTACCCTCATAAGAGGGGGAAACAAACATGGGGTTTTTTATAGATAATAGAGCTCCTATCGATCAAAAGATCAATTTTTAGAACACCTAAAATAGTATTCAAACTTCAAACCAAGAAGAATATACTAGATAGACAGTGATAATTATTGAAAAATCATCAAAATATGCATAGGAAAAGAGCACCAAGATTGGACTATAGTGCTAGATAGTAGGGTCTCCTATTTTGACACTACTATTTAAATAACCCAAAAACTAGATTTTCTAGAAATAGACAAGAAGATAAGACCAATTATAGTTTTGTCAGCAATAGTTTAGTTTAAAATAAGTAGTTTTAGTATAGTTTTTCTTAGAGATTCAAAATATAGGAGGTATCATGTGTGGCATGATGACTCATGTTTCTAGTGTTAGATACAATAGTTAGTTTAAATTTTAGATCAAAATCCATGTTATAAACACCAATGATTGGGGGAAATGTGTGCAACACATTTGACTCATTTTATTTACAAGTTTAATACATTACCTATATATTCTTAGTAGTTTTGTGCCTTATTCCATCTTTAGGTGGTTGGAATCATTCTTGAGTGGCTTTCACATAAGCTTATTGCCTATTTTAGGATTATATTTCATACAAGTCTAATCTCCACCTTTTTTGAGTGGCTAAGAGTGGCCTAGTTTCCAACACACATTCAACTATCCATACCACATTGTCAAATTACAAAACATTCATGGGCTTCAAGAACCATCTCATATGACACACATTCATATTAATATTAGTTCATAACTTCACTTCATTGGGAAATTATGGATCCAAAGGACTAGCTAGCCTTTGTATTCTTGAGCCACCTACTCTATGGGATTGGACACATAGTCCAAACATTGATGAACACATGCATGATCACATAACTTCACTTAGTGGGTGACGATGGATCCAAAGGGCCAACCTTTGCATTCTTGAGCCACTCTTAGATAACTAATCACTTATCTTCATTTATGATATTAATTTTGGTATAGCATCATTCATTACATACCCAACATCACTTAGCATCATAATAAGATATATATTAGTTCATGTACTTAGTGTGGTATATTCCTTCCTTTCTCTTCCTCTCTCTATTACCTAGCTTTTATACATTCTTATTTTAGATATATCATATCTAGTAAGAAGTAATTTACTCTTTGTTTTCCCTTTTATATTTACACTTTACAACATGCTCTCTTTATGCACACTCAACATCACATAGCTTCATGGGCTTCACCCTTATAAGTAATTTTAGGTAGGCTTTCTACTTTCCTTTATCCTTATATTTTTCTTTGCTACATCACTAGAATAAAGGGGGGGGTGATAATGTAGTCATATAAAATGTCCAAATTGGTAGCTTGAGTGTGGCTTATGACACCCAATCCATAAGACCCTCTTGCATTCTCTCATGACCCTTATAGACACCTATTTGATTATTTATAGTCATCCATGGACTTCTAAAACTTGATTCTGGCTCAACCAACCTACATTTCCCATTATAATTCCATCTCCTTAGGTCTCACACCTTTAGGATTGGATCACCTAACTTGGACTATAACATTGAACCCTAGGGTGTCATATTTCAATTCTCTTATCCAAACATAAAAGAGGATTTCAATAAGGTTGCAAGACATAAAGAATAAATAAATGAAATTAACAAGTGTAAATCTAAATTTGAAACCTTTTGGAGCATTCTCCCAGTTTGTACCATATAAATAGGCCAATAACTAAACAAATTGAATCAATTTTATTGAGACATTTCATCAAATGGGGACAAGAGACATGAATACTATGTTGAGCTCAAAAAATACCACCTCTACATATCATATACATGTTCTCATCCATTTAGGTGGTATACAGTCTTGAGCAATATAGAATAGATGATGATATTAGTATCTCATCTATGCAATCAAAATATAAAAAAATGAAATACAATAAGGATCACTTTGGGTGGACATTCTCACATGTTAAAAGTGAAGGCAAATGGGCTCTATCAAATGTTTCTAGTTTTTTTTTATAAAAATATTGAATATTGCTTTGCAATATCTAGTTGTAAATTCTATAAGTGCAAAATGACAAATGTAAGTCATGAAAATTCACCATGCCAACTTTGTAAATTGTAATTTCACTTTTGCACATGGTGCAATTACACCAACACACTTTTACACCACTTAAGTGGTGAATTTTTGTAAACTAATTTTTATAGCTTATAAAATGTAAACAAGGTGGTTACACATTTTAACTACCTCCCCACACTATAAATATGAGTGTAAGTATCATTGTAAAGGAAATTTTTGGTAGTGAGTCTTTTCAAATATTTTTTTTGAAGAACTAATCTTGGTTATCAACTCAGTAAATATCGAAAGTGGGAGATTTTGAAAGCTTTGTATTTGAAATTTCTTTGTGATTTATATCTCTTTATATGATTCACTTGTTCTATATCTATACTTTCAATTCATGTTTATAATCATTACCAAATTATCAGATAATGGTAATTTCACATTAATTATTTATTTTATAATCTTCTTGTGTTGTTTTTATGAATGTGAAATCTTAGTGGGGTTTAAGCAATATTATAATTGTCATTTTGGGTAAATATGGGATGGTTGTCTTCGATACGTTATCAGTATTAGAAATTTATCTTAGTGTATGTTTCACTCTTGAGGGAGAAATTATGTCTTTACCACTTATTGAATGAGATATATTTCCATGCATATAGTGTTTTCCCCTTCTTGGACTATTATGGTAAGTTTTTGTATTTATCTACCAAGAGTTATCTTCCATTTTTCCCAAGGTTATCATGGTAGTTTATGTGTTTAACTAACTATAATAATATTATTCTATGTTATTCCTTTCCTTTCTCTATTATTTCCTTTTTTTCATTATTCCCTTGTATCCCCTCATTTCCTTTCTATCTCCTTTTTGTACTTCTAGGTTAGAAGTACAAGCCCCTCCATAAAAAACAATTTTTCTATTAATAGTTGTGAATAACTTTTATACCCTTTTTTCTTTTTTTGGATTTTAATAAAGGTAGATATACCTAATAATAGTAGAGGGATTTTTTCATGCTTTACTAACTAACATAAGGAATTAGTTCCCACGCTACTAACTTGAAGTCACCAATTTGTCCCCCTAACAATTTTTTTAGCCAGTAGTTTTATATGACTTCATTGGGGAACGAGGTGATTTACACACATGATTTTAAAATATTTCACTAAACCTACCTTGAATTTGAGGTTGGTGACTCCATTGAAAAAAATTACCTAGTGCATACACCTTCTTGATTGTATAAATGTGTTGGTCCACCCCAACCTCAACATTCCTTGTGTCCCATAGGGAAAACATTTTGGTTCATTGGCTTTGGCCCATTACAATGAGTTCCCCTCTAGCTCAAGGAAGATATTCTCGAAGTTATTTGGAGAAAATGTTCAAGACATAAATAAACATATTTAGGACTTCACAGTGACTTTTAGTGTCTTGGGAGTTATGTATGAGGATGTTATTGTGAGACTTTTCATTTAAAATATTATTGGACGTGCTACTCAGTGGTTCTAACACCTAGAAAATGGATGTGTTATAGATTTAAACTCTCTAAATAATAAGTACCGAGACATATTCAAGTGAATTTTGAATGTGTTTGCACTTTTATCAGACTTATTCCTAATTCAAAATCAAGATAATGATCAGATGAGATAATTCATAGAAAATTTTAATAAATTGTTGAGATTCCATCCCTTAAGAAAATTATCTAAGTCTCAAAAATAAACTATGCATTTTTATTGGTTATATTCACCTAGAGATCAATTTAATCTTGATGATGAATAAGGTGAATGACTTGGTGGTTGCACAATGAGACACCATCAAGATTGAAGATGATTTGATCATGTCTAGAATGTTGAAGAAATAGGTTTCAAAATGTGATACAACTATTTCAAATGACGATGAATAAATAGTGAAACCTGATATAATCAAGAGTCTACAATATTTAGAAAAGGGAGTTTGAAGGAAAATTCCTTATAAAATATGTCATAACTCTAATGAAAAAAGAGAAAATGATACCTATCACATATGATTATTTCATTTTCACAATTATGGAAGAAGATGAATAGTTAGAAGAACTAATGATTGATCAAAGAATAGATGAATAATTTGAATTCTCACTTGGTGTAAAGGAGAAAGATTTGCCTTTTTAACAGATTACTTAAACCCCATGGCCCTGGGAGGAAATGAGTTATTTGAAAAACAAATGATAAAACCACAAACATAAAGGAGTAATAATACAAAGTGTGCTATTATACTTTCCAAAAAAGAATAATTTTTTTGGAATCAAACTAACTAAGGGGGGTGAATAGGTATTTAAAAATATTCATTCAATTCCATCTAAACATGTATGAATCATTATAACAAGCATGTACATCTTAGAAAGCATAAACATCAAATTATAAGATTATGAAACACATGAACACATCACATACATGGGAAACCCTCAAGGGGAATAAAAACCATTGATGAATAAAATGGACTATAGTCCTATGAGATAAACATAAATATTTAGTTAAGAACTAAATACACATGGATCACCAACCCCAACTAGCTCAACACAAACTCAACTAGGCTTTAGCAATCACCCAATTTCAAGGAGGCACCAACCCCTTAGATGACTCAGCACCAACTTAGCCACCTAATTATTTGATCAAATTTAGGAACTCTTTTTTCTTATACAATAGATTATTATATTCTCTTTTAGTTCTTTTCTCACCTTTGTCCCTCTGAAACTGACCTTTAACCTTCTTTGCTCAACTAGCCCTCTTCATGGCTTGATTAGGTATTTTGACCTTGATCTTCATAAGCATAAAATCTATTATATATTCATGAAATCTCTCTAATGGTATGCATGACCTTATTATTCTAAAAAATTATCTATATCATTCACTTATCCTTTTCTACTCTCACTTTCTAAGCATACCCAAATAAGCCTAAAGTACCCTATTTTTATACAAGTAACTTAATCATATCCTTCTTAATCAGCCACATCCTTAAATTACTTAGGTCAATAATGAATAAGTCTTAGCATATTAAAATATTATGCCTTAATTATGAAACAATCAATATAATAGGTTGGCCATACATCAATTAGCCCTTACTCCTCTTTTAAGCTTAATGAAGACCTAATAAGTCTTATTAACAATAAATTACCCTTTGATCTTTATTGAAGCATATCCAAACACCTAAAATGATAGGAAAACACCATATTACACTATAATATACCTTATCCAACTTAATTTAGGTTTAAAACACCTTTTAGTTCAAACCACCACTTGAACCCTTTCTCAAATCACTACTCATAAAAGTCCTGTGCATAAAAATAAAATCTATCTTAAACAATTGAGCCATATACTCAATTTTTCCAAACAATCATGGTAAAAAATCACATATTCAAAAACCTCATGACCTCAAGTTCATCACAAAATCCATATGATGCTTGAACTCAGGGTAAATAGGATCAACCTCTTCTCTGCAAGATACTTAGAACTGTTAACTGATTTCAAAACATAGTCAAGGAAACATTTATTTTTGATAGATTTTAATTAATTTAAGGTATTTTAATGTATAATATATAGACACCTAAAACTAGGCAAAACTAGATTTTGATTAGACTTCAAATTGATTCCTACCAACCATTGCAAATTAATATTAAGAATCACTTAACATCCTAAATTTGTTTGTGCATCATTTGTCAAAACTCATAATCACATTGAAACATTCCTAATTAGGGTATACTATATTATGCAACCATAAACTCTCATGGATTCATCCCTAAGCACCTTAAAACATCACAATAGTCAATTTGACCTATGGACCTATTAAGTGGGGCATATAAACAAATATCAAATCTTGAAAGAGCTAAAAGGCTAACTAAAATTAATTAACAAGTTAAACCAAATTAGGAACCTAGTTGAATTATCCATGTGAAATCAATGAATAAATAAATAAAGGAAATTCAAAAATTAAAATATCCTAGCCTTTCATCATGACCTTTGTGAGTTGTCAAGCTCTTTATAAATATCCTAAAATATCTCATTTTGGAGACCCATGCCTATTAATTATAAATCATGATTGATTGAAAACTATTAACTCTACTGGGGTTATATTTTACTCACCTAGTTTAGGTTTGAACCCATTCCATGTTTAAACTCTACCTTGACTCACCTTCGGTTTGGGTTATATCCATTTTCTATAAATATAATGTCTTGCCTATTAAATTTTAAGCTATTTTAGTGTAAAGTTATCATGTAAAAATGACTTCAAGGCTTTGATAAGAAGAAGGTTATAATTCTAAAATCTGGAGCCAAACATAAGCCACATCAAGTCAAATGGTTCTAAGGAGAGAATGAGACAACAAGCTTCATTTGCTAAATATTTATTGAGTATAAACTGACCAAGTCACTTAATAATGCATTTGGAGATCCCAACAAAGGTAAATTATTATGTGTCTTTTGCATTTTATTTGTTCTTTTCATTTATCTTTTGTTAACTAAAGCTCACCCCTAAGATCTAGTCTTCTAAGTGTTAGTGCATTCATTTTAAGTTTTATTTGCTTAAACTAACACTTGATCTAACTTCCCTTATTGGATTCTTATGATTGGTTTTGAATAACTGAAATTGATTATATGTAACCATCATTTATTACCTCTATAAGATAGATTGTTGTAGAAAAATTAAGTTTTTAAGTTTCCTTGAAAGTTACAAATTGTCATTTGTGATTTTAAAATTTGCTAAGTCTCTATCTAACCATCTTGTTGCAAGATCTAGAGGTTTTTATTGGATATTTTATACTACCTTGGGGATAACAAGTGTTTTGTGAAAAAAAATTCCCAAGGGTCTATAGGTAAGAGACATTGATTTTATTTTGACCTACATCAATTTTTTTCCAACTAGCATTGGTTCTCTTGTAACCAATATCAATCATTGTTGACCGGCATCGATCTCTATGTAAAAAATAGAGAAAATCAAGAGAAAGTTTTCAAATATTCCTTATTTAATTGATAATTATTCCTTACATTAGAAGGAAACCCTCTAAAAATTAGAGGTCACATATGGAAAAGTGCCAAGTTTAAACATGTTTAAATCTTGAAATTCTCATTTGGTGCTTAAAATGAGTTTAGGGGTTTTATACTTAGTTTATTTTGTGAACATTTTTTAATTTTGTAACTAAGGAAAAGGGGCCAAAAATTTCACAAACACTTCACTTTTGGTGCATAAAATTAACAATCACTTAAAATGCAAGTTTTTAAAAGTGTTTGTTTTATGCTAGATATTTTGTATTTGTCTATTTTTCGTAAATGAAAGATGCATGTGTGCTCTCCCCCATCCCCTTTAGGGAACTTGGGTGAATAAAATAACATCTTATTTATAATTTGTGCCTTGTACAAAGGAATGAAAAGAATTGCATTAAGGTTCTCCCCAAATCCATATGAATTGGCTGATATAAACATAACCTTAAAGTTTTTTTGTTAGTCATTTCTTTTTATATAATTTGGCTTATGATCAGGAGTTCATAACCTCCTCACAGTTTTTATAGGGGTTCTTTTACCTAGGGTTTCATGTCCTAACATCATACAAACCTTGATTGATGGTGGTGCATATAAACTAAGGCATGGATACTATGATTATCAAGGGGCTGCTAGCCTCTCCAATCATAATGAAAACTCGAATTAGGTCCAGCTAACCAAGGGATTCCACTAAGAAATACACAGATGGAATTGCTATGCAAAGGAATAGACCCTTTCATAGTAATTTATCTGGTATGAACTCAATTTATGTGATTACATCTCTAGTGTTCACCACACTTGGGACCATCTAAATGCATAAAACCTAGAGTTTTAGAACAACCTCACTTGTCATGGAAATATTGTTCATGCAAGGTGAGTAGCCCAAAGTTCTATATCACTGTAAAATATATTGTGAAAAGAGGAGGCTTAAAACCCTACATTTCATGCACTTTTTTTTTTGGATTAACATTTAAAATCCTCCCAAGAGTGAGTATATTGATGGTATTTGACAATATTATGCAACCTTGTTAGTTTTAAGATCTAGGACATTACACTTAGGTGTTTTATGTCATTTTATCCTTTATTTCATGGTTTTTGAGTCTAAGCTATTTTTTGTTTGTTATGACATGTCAAAATGAGTTTTGTGTACATCAATCCATAGTTTGAGGAGGCATTACAGTGTCTGTTTGACACCATACCTTTACTTGAGTCTTTTGACAAATCTTTGTGTGTGTCACTTGATTGAAAAGGGTATCATTATGCTGCCCAAATAATTTCAAGTTTTTGTGCCTTGGAGTCTTGAAACAAACCATTGATTATACCTTTAGAGAATAATAATGTCATTACACTACTCAAATCATTTCATAGAGTTGTTTACCTGGTGTTCAAGTTTATAATTTCAAAACAAATCCATGTGTGCTTTTTAGATCTTTTACCTAGTGTTGTTATGCCATTAACCTTTGTCTCATTTGTTGTTTGTTCAAAGAAGCCTAGTTTTCCTAAGTTGTGTTTTTAATTAACCTTGACAAGTTCAAATCCAAACATTGATTGATTTATGTTTATGCCTTATGTAATTTGGGTTTAAATACCAATCTTTATCTTTTGGGTTGTGTAACTTAGGTTAATTATTTACCCACTTTGAAAACTATTATTTATGCCTTTATTAAGGATAAATGTCCTATCTCCCATATGTCTTTTGTTTCATGTCTTATTCCAATTGACCAATTCCATTTTTGATTCTATATGCCTAGTCTATGCCAAAGTGTTTCAAATTTGTTAGACTAAATATCGCCTTTGTTTAAAGTCTTGATTTTGTGCTTGTTTTAACAAAAGTCCTAGTAAATGCCTATTTTGAGCCTAGCTTTTGACATCATGTTTGGCCAAAAGACTCCATAACTTTTATTTTCTTAGATTAGACTTATTTGAAACCTTTGGACCTAGAGTTTGGTATGTTGGTTTTTATTTAGATGCTTGACCTTTTGTGTGAGACATTTGATGTTAGAATATTTTAGAGAAAGTTTTAGCGTATACCATGTTAGAAATAAAACTCCACCCCTAGACCAATTTAGACTAAATTTTAACCATTTATCCTTTAGACATTATTTTTTAGAGTTGGTATAACTCTAGGCCTTTTTAAGGAATGTCCATCATTGATGTAGATATCTATTATTACACTTATGGTGGGAATAGGTACAATCTAAGTTATGATAGAATAGACACATAAATTTAATTTGTTCAAGACCCTTATGGTGAAGAAGTGTTTTGTGATATGGATTCTTATCCTCCTTATAATCCTCAATTTGGGGAACAAATATAAAATCCTCAAGCACAGTGTTCGGTGATATATTATTTTGATAGGTTGATGCACAATGTTCACCCTCTCAAAGATCATGGATCCTGATCCTCTACCTATACCAAGAAGCATCCTTTAGATTTTTCAATCCACCAAGCTCCACAACATCCAAGGAATACCGATTCTATACTAGGACCTTCTCTTTTGGCTTGTGTAGGAAACCAAACTCCATAATGCCCTACCATTTCTATTTTAGGGGATCATCATTTAGTTTATGTAAATAACCAATATTTTTAATGCCTTACCATTTATATAGTAGGACATCATGTTTTGGTTTATGTGAGTAAACAACCTCCATGATGCCCTACCATTTCTATACCAGGCCCTCATCCTTTGGCTTATATAAACAATCAAACTCAACAACACCCTACCATTTCTATTTTAGGACCTCATATTTTGGTTTGAGTGAGAAACCAATGTCTAAAATTCCCTACCATTTACATTTTAGGACCTCATCCTTTGGCTCATGATAGAAACCATGATTTGTAATTCCCTACCATTACCATTTTATGCCATTTTATGTATGGTAACTCATTATCCCAACAAAGTTATCTAATCACAACTTAACAGGTCATAAATACCATCCTATGCCATAAAATAACCTTTATTAGGCATATCATTATCTAACCTCTAGCCATTCTTAATCCATTTCCACCCCTTCCTCACTTTAGAAAACCCATGTTGATTGTCTAGCCATAATCAAGCCAATTAGTACCTCTCCAACTGAGCCAATCATTCAAAGAATAATATATATTAAAAATTGGTATTTTATATCTAATTGTAAACTAAGGCCAAGAAAAAAAACTAATCAATTATTTTTTTATTGAACCAACCATTTTTTATGAGTCAACCTATGATGAATCACCTGTAAATACTATACATGTTGTCAAGGAGTCTCACTCTGATAAGCCAGTATTTTCTAAGTCACTTCTTAATGATCATAACTACCTTTGGATAATCATTATCTTGACCATATGCATATTTTTAAATAGCATTCATTTGATAATATAGTCTCTGAGGAAATACATCTTAACCTTTTTCCCCTTGTTGAGGAGTTTCACTTTGACAAACCAGTCTCTATGGAGCCCATTATGCCATCACAGGCCATTACTTATATAATACCAAACATTTAATAAGACATCATTATAGTAGTGTCTATACCAAATGAAGAATCAAAATTAAAGTTAGGTTATATTCTTGAAATGACATTAGATTTAGCATCAGGAGTAGAATCAATGTCAGTCTCAACATTGGATTCAGAGTTCATTGAGTCAAAATTAGCTACATAATTAGAATATGTTCATGGTTTTTACAATATTGGCTATGCAAGCCTTGAATATGAGTTTGAATATATTTGTGATATTTCTATAGTTTTTTAGGATGATTACTTCATCTTTGACACAAGTTATCCTAGTATCTTCTAAAATAATTGTGTTGTCTCTTCCCATGCCATTACCATTCCACATGCCATTAATGCCAACCAACCTAGCCATTATATTGGCCTTTCACCTCCCATAAGTGTTGATTAGGACCCAAAAAATCACATCTTACTGAACTACATCCATGGTGGCATATCAGTTGAATAATATTAGGAAGGCCAAGACCACATTCATGTAGAATAATAATACTCTCCTATTAAAACATTTTTAGAGGCACTAGGGGACAATCAAAGTTCAAACTCAACATCTTCTACTCAAATATTTTTAGAGGCACTATAAGATAATAAAATTCAAATGTCAAAATTCCTTAGATAAACCTTATTTAAGGTTATATGGGATAATCAAGACAAATTCATTGGTGAAAACCTCATCAAAAAACCAATAGCTAAGCATAATAGTTCTTCACTATTATTCATTGCTTGATGAAAACATTATCAAAGATGACATCAATATAACTTCTACTTTATAGTGTAATTAGATGGAAATTATTCTAAATCCCAAACAACAACAAAATATAGTGGTCCTATTGAGACCATATTTAGAAGTTTTTGACCTTGCCACATCCAAATTTATGTCAAATATAGAATAAGTAACATTATGTGTGCCTAAACACCTTGATCTTCATTTTTTTCCTAAAGATTATACTTCCATTATCATCTACCTTTACATTTCCAAATCAAACTTATCATCCACTATTTATTTGTATTTACCATACCTGGTCACACTGTTATTTATAGAGGCTACAAAAACATCTTGTCTCAAAGTTTAAAGGAAATAAAATCAATGACCAATGAAGATCACAACAAAAATTTTGGCATCCAAATTTGTAGCAATTTTTTAACAAAATATCTATTCATAATAGGTATGGGATAGAAATTTACATGATTTACTATTCTAGTTATATCATATCTTGATCAGGACATGCATCTCCACATCAACAAAAAAAATAAAATCATATGCCATTTGTTTTTTCCCTAGCTAGAATCATATACCTTTCTAACATGGCCAAAAACATTTTACCTTTACCTTACCTTTTTATATTAGCCTTCCATTACCATTTATCATTCCTTTTTCTATTATATCATACCTTATCATTTCCCTTACCATACCACTTGGGGGCAACCCTCTTACCATTTTACCTAATCTTCATACCATGATCATCCTATGCCATACCATATGTCTTTTTACCATGCCATCCTTATTAGACCAAAGCTTGTTTTTCATTTTCCTACCCAACCCTTTTTATCTTGGTTCCTTTGGTTTTTCTTGCACCTTCTACAAGGGGATTTTGATCCAATTTTAGCAATTTCAAAATTATGTGTTTAAATCATAGTTTATGAAAGTAGTGTGATAGTGGATCTATAAAGTTATTTTTCATTTACTTTTGACTGTTGCCACTGATTATAACTAACTCTAGGAAAATTAATATCCAACCTTCTGTTACTAATTATAACCACTTATGGGAAAATTAGTATCATAGACCTATGTCATTGTTTCCTAATTACAACTACCTATGGGAAAATTAGGAATAACACCTTTTACAATGAATTATTGCATCACTTTTCCATTAACATTCTCATTTTCTTTACCATTTGCCTCAATTTTAGAACTTGTTGTGACCTAGTCGATTCTCATTGCCTTTTGTGTAGGTACAACTACTATGACTTGAGGTCTTTTTGGGACTATGTAGGCTATGCTCAATTGATATTGAGGTCAGATCATTCCCCCTTTTCCATATTCTCTCATAATTTTGTGAGAAATATAAGCCAACACTCTTTCCATTTTATGGTATCTTTTCAATCTCTATCAAGTTAAGATACCCCAAACATTCTAAAAATATTTAAAATTTTTAAAATCCATAAACATTTATCCTATCTAAGCCTAGTTAGTCATCCTTGATCCACCCTACTCAATAATATATATTGTTAGGATGCTTTATTTTTCTTTTACTTTTAGGCTTTTTGTGTGTATATTTACTTAATAATTTGTGTGTTTGATTACATGTTTATTTTATTTTAGTGTTGTGCCTCAACTCAGTCTATATGTGTTCATTGGGTGATTCCTTGCACATTATTATTGATTCCATCCATATTCATATGTCATTATTATCATCATAGTTTTTGGCATTGATGCATTGTTTTCAATTGGTTATGCAACCAAAATTCAATCCTTATGCATATTTTGGCTAAGTTATCATGGTATTCTATCATGGTGTATATAGTCACATGTTATATAAAATATTAGCTTGAGAAGCCTTGCCATCAATTGGGTCATAGAATTTTCTCCTTGGTAACATTGGTAAATCCTCCCACCCTCCTTGATCAAATCAACCCATTAACCATTCTAGTTATATCAATACTAATAAGGATGAACATATTTACATTAGCAAGTATAACTAAATCATTCACATTGATAAACATTTATTCTTCTATTCATCTCTTTCATCACTTTTTGCATCCTTGTATGACTAGTTATTTGTGGATTTTTTAGTCATTAGACCATCACATCTATGTTTTCCCCACTCATCTATTAATATGTGCACCAAGTTCTATCCTTGAGTTATGCTTGCCAATATATCCTAATGGAACATAATAAAATACCATTTTTCAACCCAGGTAATATTAATGATTATAACCACCTATGGGTAAATAATTATTTTGACTCATTCACCCTAATTGGGGCATATGCCATTTCCACTGATTATAACTACCTTTAGGCAAATCAGTGTCTTAACCTTTAATACTGATTATAAATACCTTTGGGAAAATTAGTAATTTTTAAATTAATTCAAGAAAGAATTATATTATTTTTATTAATATCATACATGGTTTAATTTCATTATTATTCTTGCTTCTTTTTGAGGTACTATCCATCAAACATATGTTTCAGCCACTCCCTTAATGGGTCATCATTATAGGCTTCTCAAATATTGTTTGGAGCTTCTTCATTAATCAACATTTTATTTTTGACCTATTTAATTATTTGAGAAGATGTTATTATGACTATATATTTTAACACATTCAAAAATAAGGGAAGGCTATAAAGACCTAAAATTTTCCATAATTGGATTTTGACCAAACTTTTACACTAATTTTTACCAACCATTACAAATTAAGCGTAAAAATCACTAAATATCCCAAATTTACTTGTGCATCATTTATCAAAACTTAGAATCACATTAAGACATCCATAATTTGGGTATCCTATTATATGTAACCATAATCTCTCATAGATTCATCCCTAAGAACATTATGACATCACAACAGTCAATTTGGCCTATGGACCTATTAATGAGGAACATGAACAAATATCAAATATTGAAAGAGTTAAATGGCTAATCAAAATTAATTAACAAGATAAACCAAATTAAGATCCTAGTTGAATTATCTATATGTAATTAATGAATAACTAAAAATGAAATTCAGAAATGCAAATATCCTAGCCTTTCATCATGACCTTTGTGAGTTGTCAAGCTCTTTGGAAATATCCTAAAATATCTAATTTTGGAGACACATGCCTATTAATTAAAAATAATGATTAATTAAAAAATATTAACTCTAATAGGGTTATATTTGACTCACCTAGGTTATTTTTGAACCCATTCCATGTTTAAACTCCACCTTGACTTACCGTGGGTTGGGGTTAGATCCATTTGTTATAAATTCAATGCCTTGCCTATTGAATTTTAAGTTATTTTGGTACAAATTTATTATGCACAAATAAATTCAAGGCTTTGATTAGAGTAAGGTTATAATTTACTTTTTTTTATAAGTAAGGTTATAATTATAAAATATTAAGCCAAGCATAAGCCACATTAAGCCACAATGGTGCTAAGGAGAGAAGGAGGAAACATGCTTCTTTTACCAAATATTTCCTAAGAATAAACTAAGAAATCAAGTTAATAATGTATTTGGAGCTCTCAATAAATTTAAATTATTATGTATATTTATAATTTTAATTATGCTTTTCATTTGTCTTTTGTTAACTAAATCTCACCCCTAAGATCTAGGCTTGTAAGTGTTAGTGTGTTCATTTTGAGTTTTGTTTACTTAAACTAACACTTGATCTAACCTCCCTTATTTTATTCCTATGATCACATGACCAATATCTTATAATATATTCAAATAAACTTCCATTAAATAGATCATGAGTTTTAATAAAAAAATATTGGTCTTACATACCAATCTATTGAGTTCCTTTTCTCACAGACTCCACTAAGTTAAATAAGCCATTTTGGCTTCTATGTTTCAACCTCTTACACTAAATTACAAGATTATAAAAATAATAGATAGATTATTCAAGTCTAAAACAACATCATCATGCACTTTAATGGATCACTTTACATGAAAATACATTAGGAATCATCTTCTCACTTCTGCCTAATTTTCTTACTTTTGCACCTCTAGGTCTATTTAGTAGCTGGCCAACATGGATCACAAAATTTGTATAATTGAGTTCTAAAACCTATCCATAAACCTTAATGAATAAAAAATAAAAGTCTCACACTTTTATCTTCATCTAATTATCAACTTTGACTTGGTCAACTCTATCTTCTATAGTAAATCTTTTAAAGATAAAGACTTTCATGTCGGGTCTTCTCACTCACCTGAGAAACCAATCACACTTGGAGATGTCTGGGAGAGTTGAATTCAACCTAAAATAAATTAAATATATATATCAAACTATTTTAATCTCTTTAGAATAATATCTTCAACATCAAGAGGGTTTTATGAGGGTTTAGACCATCTTTCATTCTTAATGATCATTCATAAAACTTAGCTCCTCTTTTCAAAAACAAATTCTTATAACTTTGAGATATAAACCTTTCTCATCTACCATGAAAAAAATATATTCTCATTTAAATTCTTCAAATTTCAATAAACACTTGAAAAAAATTCTTAGGTAGACAACTCTTTATTATGTGTACTCGAGAAACCTTTAAACACTTTTTCAAGTTTTTTTTATGAACCATGACCTAAAACTTAGTGTGCGTACCTAAATAAATTGAATCACCTCTATCAATTCTCACCTAGTCATCCATGCCATGTAAAATGATCTTGATACCCTATCTGGCCACCATCTCTATTTTGCTTTCTATATCTTGACCTACAAGTCTTATTAGGCCTTAAATCTAAAATTCTAGCCACCTTGTAGGCTTCACCTAGAAATTCTCCCATGTTCCAATTCCTCTTGTGTATACTAAAGCATCTTCATACACTCACTCTTATTTGAAGTTTCAAAAAATCATCTTAGGAGCTTCTTAAAGATCTTTGAATCTTGACTAAGGATCCTTATAACATCTTCAAAGATGCATACATAGATATTTAGAGTTGACCTTTTAATCATTTGTAAGGCCCTCAACACCTCATGTATAAAATAAAACATTCTCTCTCATGATAAAAAACTATCAAGTATTCTTTAGAGCATTCTCATCTTTGTAGCTCATTCAAAGCATCTTCAAGGCTGCTTACACAAATCTTCAGATCACACACTTTCTTCTTTGAATCTTACTCATTTCATCATGCTACCTACACATACCTTATCACAAGGTCTAGATAAAGCATTATAATATTATTGACACTTGACATACTAAATTGTACATACTTATGTTGATCTCAATGATATAACTAAAGCTAACATTAAAAACTTTCTTTAAATAGAACTCTCTATATAACAACACTCACTATACTGGAATAAGTTGATCTTGTCATATACATACCTCTAAGCTTACTTGATCATGTACCTTAATAATAACTTTTGACATCAATGAAATTAGTTTGACATCAATGACAACACTTATTCCAAGAAATCAATAGTTAATGATAATTCTCCACAATCTCATCCTTAATCAATGACAATTTTCAATAAAATAATGAAACTAATTTTTAGAAAATTATATGATCCCTTCTCTATTAGAATGAATGAATCAATAGTCAAAAATAAACATTACTCAAATATTTAATTTTTGGGATTTAACATAGAATAATTATATATCTAATTTGAATCCAAAGTAGTCAAGCCTAAATAAATTAAAAATCATTATCGTGTAAAGGTTGAGGTCAAAGAACACATTAATGTGGAACAAAATGAATGGTGCTCAATAATCATTACAAGTGAAATGGAAACTGTCAAATCAAAGGAAAATGATGAATATGATGATGATAACTCATTCAGTGATGAGTTAATTTTTATCTTGGAAAGTGATTGAGAAAAGAATATCAAAACCTCATTCATTCCACAAGATAATCATATCGTGGTGCTAACTCAAAAAAGACATAAAACAAACTTATATCTAATTTAGATACTATATTTGTTATAGATGCATTTGAATTCATCCAAGAAGATATTTAAAAATTTTAGTATCATAAAAAAGTTCTCATAAAATATCAGAGAATTCATAATGATTTCATTTCAAAATAGGAAAATGCTATTGATTTTTTCATTCATGATCATCCCTATGTGAATGATAACTTTAAGTTCCTCTTCCCACCTACTTGGTCACTATTTTGAAATGTTTTCAAATTCAATAAGTTAAATCCATTATTACAAAATGATAGTTACTTATTCCATGTAATGAATGGTTTTGTATAATATTCTCATTTTCCTCTACTTCTTGTAAATAGTTATACTTTCCAATTTTTTTCTTATTTCCTTTTCCTATTTCATTTTGATGTGCATGTGTGGCTTTTCAATAAATACAACAATATGTTTTCTACTTATCATTCTCTATGTTTTATTCTTTTTACCTGCACATATTTGTTGATGTGATCTCTATTTGTGAAATATCATGGGAAATCACATGATTTGTAAGAGTGATACATTGGACATATTTTTTATGGACCTCTTCAAGTGAAAATGTGATAAACATGTAAATTTTTAGAATAGGTGATCTATCCTGGTAGTGCATGTTCATTTCTCATATGATTGTGATGGGTGAACTCATTGTCATTTGGTCAGATCAAGATATACAAATATGAGATATAGAATTTTTTAAAATAGGAATGGTAATTTTTTTACAAACTGGGACATTAACTCTGTAGCCCAATAGACAAGGCTCAAGTCACACATTGAGATCTGATTATTTTCAAAACTTCAAAATGTTGACATTATAATTTTAGGGAACAATTTTGTAGTGGTGAAGAATAAATTCTTAATTTCTTTTAAGGAAATACACAATGTTTAAATAAATGTATATCTTTTCATTTTAGTTCACATGAAAACACAAAATAAAAAAAACTTTGCAAACACTATCTCTTTAGATATGTGAAATCACCTATTAGGTTGATTACTTGATACTCACATACACTATATTTTGGAAATGTGAAAGCACCTATTAGGCTGAGTACCTAACCCTTGCATATAGTGTCTTTTGACATGTGGTAACTTTTTGATGGCTTGAGCACCCATCCCTTTATTGAATTTAAAAGATCAAAAAATTTCTAAATCTATCACTGTTTTTATTGAAGATTCTATTTCTTAATGGATAAAATGTCGACTTAAGAAACTAGGTAATTCAAGTTTTTTTCATTCCTTACAATTTGAAATCCTAATCAGATCAAGCTATTGTAATAGTTTTTGAAAATAGATAAAAACTAATGGAAATTATTTTTTTAATAAATGGCTATAATTTTTAACTAAACCTGACACTATCAAATTTTTTAATAATTAATTAAAAATATATAGCCAAATTATTTTTGACCCCAAATTTTTTTAAATTGCATTTGAGCCTCTCATGCTAAAAGTTGTTAACATTTTCCATAATTTTTAATTTTTTTAAATTGTTAATAAGTTGTGTAAACACACATTACTTTTCCAAAAGTTATGCAAATTATAATTTCCTTTTTCTAATTGGTGCAAATTACAAAATCAATTTTATGTTTTGTGCAAATTTTAAAGTTGTTTTCTTTTTTCATATGTATTTTTAAAATACTATTTAGCTTCCATGTAATTTTTAAAATCTTGTTTAGCCTCCCTATAATTTGTAAATTTGTTTTGGGTTTTCAAGTAAATTGTAAATTTATTTTGGGTTTTCATGAAAATTACAATTTTTTTGGGTTTCCATGAAAATTTTAAAATTGATTTAAAAATTCATGTAAATTACAACTTTTTTTTGAGTTTTCCCTTTCTGTGCATTTCCAAATTTTATTCTCACAAGTCATGCAAATGCAAATTATATTTCTAAGAGCCATGTAAATGCAAACTTCCACATTTCATTTACATTATTAAATGGTGATAATTTCCCTTCAAAATTAAAGTCTCCTTTTCCAACTTGTATTTCAAAAAGAACTTGATTACTTCTTGGAATACATGTCAAAGAGCTTTTCTAACCTAATTTGGATAGGTTACCAACCATGATTGGGTGTATCAACATTTCAACAATATGAAGAGGGAACCTAATGATCCAATCCAAGATTTTAGTTCATTATTTTGTAATATTTACATCTAAGAGAGTCTATCATATAAACCCAAAAAATATCTATCATTGGAGATGTAAAAAATCACCTTGGATCCAATTATTGTAGTGTTTCTATCAAGAGTTATTGCTTCCAACACTCTGACATTAACATATGAATAAGCTATCAATATTTATGGATAATTCAATCCTCATGTACCAATCACCCATAACATCAATGTTAGTTTTCTAGATTTGAATCAAGTTCCTCATGTGAATCAAAATTTTCCCACATTCAACTAGAATTAGTTGTATGCATTGCCTTCTCTGATGTAACAAACACCAAATCAAAAGTATGGTTACATGAAAAATCATGTAAAAATGAATGGTCATTAGTATAAGTAGAAGTAAATCCCATCTAATACTATAGTTTCCTAATGTGTGGATTAAACCAAAGTAGAATTGGATTCTATACAAAGAATGGTCCAAAAGTTGAGAAATGACTTCTTAAGTATGTAGAAGAAGATGGGTAATACTACTAGTCAGAAAATAATTAGAATTATGGGTTTCAAAGATATTAAAAACCTTTCAATTGGTCTAAAAATAATATAGAATAGTAACATCCCAATAAGTTTCTAAAAATAAATACAGTGGAGACAACTCTCCCTAATTGGTGTAGAGTTCATAACACATCATAACATGGTGAACTTGAAAGTGTTGAATTTTTTGAAACATTTTAAATCTTCAAGGCATTTTGTGAGGTAGTATTTGATTAATAACCCACCATAATTACCCCATGAATATAATTATATAAACACCAACATGGTTTTTGAAACTCATGAGTCTCCTATCCTAAGTGAGCATGATAATGTCCCAATGGATAATTTTGATGAGGTACATACTTTTCAATAGTATAATAAAGGTAAATATAATATAAGGAATAATAAACCCTTAAAAACATTTAATCCTCCAAATAATATAATTATTGCACTGAATTTGAAGGCTGATGATAATTTACCTCCCCCAAAAGGGAATGATCAAACAAAGAACAAGGAGGAATAGGGAAAAGGAGGATACAAAATTTTTGAAGACATGAAGAAGATTAAATCAAAAATAACTCTTCATGAATTATGTCAAATAAATTAATAGAATGATCTATTGTGTAGGTATATCAAAAGAAATTCTATTGCAGAGAAGACAAACTCTACTAATTTTGGATCTCTTTTGTAGGTCTATCACAAGAAAGTCTATGACATTTGTTTATGACAAGATTAAGGTAGAAGTTCCTCCTTTTTTATTAACTATAAAAGCATTTATAATGAATATTAAAAATTACTTAGTTGATTTTGCATCTTCAGTTACTATGATATGAAATTCTATTTGTCAAAATTTTGATTGAATCCAAGCCCATTAAAGAGTTTGGTTTCATAGCTACATAAAATAATAGTTCTTATAGTTAGAGAATTTAATGATGTATGCATTCAATTAAAATATAAGTCATGTGTGTAGATGAATATTGACATACTTTTGGTAGATATCTTAGAGTGGTACAACCTCCTCCTGAGTAGAGACTGGTCAAAGATGTGATTGCATGGATGTATAAAGACTTAAATATTTGTAACCCAAGGATAATCACACATATAATCCTACTAAGGCTATATCATAAGCTATTTATGAAAATATAGTAGCCGATCAATCCTATTTTAGAACCTCTCATTCTATAAGAAGTGAAAAGGCTATTAAATGCAAAAATAGTTTTCTCTACCAGACATTCTACATAGGTTTCCAACTTAGTTCCAATCAAGAATAATAATGGGTAAATAAGATTATGTGTCATTTATAAGAACTTTAATAAGGATTTTTTAGAAATATAACTACCTCTTACCTTCTTTAGATGAGGTGATCCAGATAGTAGGTGGCTCTAGAATGATGTCCTTGTTGGATAGATTTTTAGGATATAACTAGGTGCTAGTTGAATTTAAAAACATAATCAAGACTACATTTACCATAAAGTGGGGTAATTATACATACAATAGGATTCTTTTTAGCTTAATTAATGTATAATCTACCTTTAAATTGGAAATTTACCATGCAATCCAAGGGCTAATAGGTAAATGTATAATCATTTACATAGATGACCTTACTATTTTTTCAAAGAATATAACTAATCACATAGGCCACCTAAAGTCAATATTTGAAAGATGCAAAAGGTTTGGCATATTTTTAAACCCCAAGAAGATCATATTTGGTACTAATGAGGGTAAGATCTTAGGCCATATTAGCACCAAATAAGGAATTATAATTGATTCAGATAGGGTCTAGGAGATTTCATATATTGTATTTCCAAATAGCAAGAAGGATCTCAAGTCTTTCTTTGGAAAGATAAATTATGTGAGGAAGTTTATCTTAGGTTTCACTTCAATTATTAGACCTATGAATGTAATGCTTAATAAATATGTTAAATTAGAGTAGACACTGGAGGATCAAAAGTCGTTTTATGATATCAAAGATGTAATATCTCAGGTCCTACTACTAATAATCCTAGACTTCACTAAAGTTTTATTATTGTATTAATTCACTTCAAAACATGCAATTTACATTTTGATCACTTAGAGGAAGGTTTAAATTTAACACCCTATTACATTTATGAGCACAAATTTAAAATAAGAAGAACACAAGTAGTCCATGATAGATAAGCAAATCTTTGCCCTTGTCAAACTTGTAAAGAAATTTTGACACTATATTTTAAGGAATAATACCATCACCACTATACCAGACCTTGTTGTCAAACTCACTTTAGGGAAAAAAAAATTAGGAGAGTGCAAAGGAAAATGGATGGAAAAATTGTAGGAGTTTGACATAGAAATAAATCCTACCAAAATTGTTAGGGGATAGGGCATCATTCAGCTTATGACTGAGCCTAACCCATGCATTACCATTGAGGATGTTTGTGAAACCTAGGTGTCTAGAGGATATTTTTATAATGACATCATTCAATATTTACTCATAGGTACTTATTCCCTAGATATTAATATAAAACAAAGGAGAGATTTGAGACTCAATGCTGATTACTATATGAACCAAAAGAGGATTATCTATAGAAGAAATTATAAAGGCATATATTTAATATGTGTATAATGAAAAAAAGTTCAAGAAATTTTGGGGAATTTATAGTAGAAGATAGGAAGTGGTCATCCATCTGGAAACATCATATCCCATAAGATTCTCAAAATTCACTATTAGTAGCCAATAGTCTTTAAATATGCACATGTTCATGTAAGAACATGACATGAATACCTTGTCTTGGAAAAAATAGAAGTACACACAATAATGTAATTATAGTCTATTATTGAAGGAAGATCATTTTATCAATAAGGTTTAGACTTCATCAATGTAATTAACCTAAATTATTTAGTTGACCAC
Organism: Torreya grandis; assembly: GCA_037957365.1. NCBI lineage: Eukaryota > Viridiplantae > Streptophyta > Pinopsida > Cupressales > Taxaceae > Torreya > Torreya grandis. The sequence continues at coordinate 48,952 of JARHVA010004673.1, forward strand.
AAATTTATACTCACTACCATAGATTATTGCACGTTATTGATTAAAGTAGTGGCTATGATCCATTCTAGAGCACAAGATGTAATCATATTTATAGAGAAAAATATAAAAACTAGATTTGGTACCCTCATATCCTTAGTTAGTGATAATGGGATAGTATTACAATCAGTTGAAATCACTAAATGCACCCATGATAATCAAATCGCCATCATTTCTTATTCTAACCATTACCTATAGGGAAATGGATTGGTTGAATAAACAAATAAGAACTTGATTGATGCCATTAAAAAGTTAGCATCAAATGAAACCAAAGAGTGTCATCATATACTAAAATATGTACTATGGGTTGATTGAACAAGATACAAGTAGACCCTCAAGTCTTCACCTTACTTGTCAATATATGGATGATAACCGGTTTTCCAAATCATTCTTAAATTACCAACATATAAATTTATGTAGGACTACATGGAACCAAGAGAAAACATGGATTCTTGGTTATTGAACATAATAGATATGGAAGATTCAAGGATGAAAGACTTGCATAATTTTAGCAAGAATTAGGACATAGTCAAAAGGGGGTTTGACATAAAATCAAAATCTAAAGCATTTATAATATCTGACCTAGTGATTCTATGGGACAAAGCCCATGAAAATAAAGGAACACATGACAATTTTACCCTATTATGGATTGGATCACATCAAATTTCATAGATCTTGGGTAACAATGCTTTCCATTTGAGTGACCTTTAAGGTAACAAATTGACATATCTAATTAATAGACTATATAACTGATTACAATGGCATAAACATCTAATTACAATGGATGAAAATGGACTATAATTGTAGTCTAGGTAACAATGGCCTCCTCATCCAAAGTTTTTAGGGTAGTGTTTCCACCCTCCAAATTTTCAATGGAATATTTGATAGAGTATATGTACATTATCTTTGATTCTAATATATTTAATAATGACTATGCCAATTACTCACCTCTTTAGGATGTAGTAGAGGATGCAAACACAAACTCACATGAAGAAAGTCTAAGAATCATAAAAAATCAACTCGTGATGGATTTACTACCATTGAAATGTAGAGACTACATTATACAATAGCCAAAGCCAAAGTCATGCCATGAATTAACCTATTATGATACTTATTTTTTGTCAGTAAGGTAGCTAGTGTAAATTTTTTACATCACATGGAATGTAAGATGTTCTATGCCTACATTTTAAGATATGCCTTTTAGAGGTATATAAAAATTTTAGTTGTATATATTATTTTTAATGGACACTAGGTAGAAATGTGGAGGAAAACCTCCATAAATTAGAATGCTCTAAGTGGATTGCTCCTAGAGAGGTGGTCACATTGAAGGCTAGAGATTTAGTCCTTATCACTAAGTTTGGGATGGGAATTTTTATCAAAATGGTTTTTATAAATATATTTTATGGTTACCCTAACATTCATTATATTCATCTAAAATGGGTACCATTAATAAATTTAATGAATTTTAAGTTGACCTTCACACTAAAGGAGATAATTAGTGCAATGTTAAAAGAACAAATGTTTAATAAGATAATAGGTCAATTTATGTCCATTTTTAAATAATTTCATATACATTGGATGCAGTCATGGGCAATATATATATATATATATATGCATAATGAATTAATATAGGGCCCCACCCTAGATTGCATTAAGAATTAGGTATGTGACTTATAATTTTTTCACATCTACACATATATAAGGAATATAGTCATACTTATTGAAAATTTATATCCACAAGTATGGAAATCAATTTATGAAGTGTCCCTACTTAGTGTAGACACTAGAAAACTGCACACTTGTAGTTTCTAATGATTAAATGCCTCAAGACCCCCTTAAGACCCCCTAAACCTTATTAACCCTCAATAAACCCCTCTTAACACAACCAAATCACTATTCTCCTAGTCACATAATATTATTCAAAATAACTATTTGAAAGTACTATTCAAAATTACTATTCACTATCACTATTCACTATGGGACCCACTATCACTATTCATGATGACATGGCTTATGACATGGAAAGTGACATGGCATGTGATATGGAAATTGAAATGGAAAGTGACATGGAAGGTGATATGGTAAGTGACATGGATTTGAAGTGAGGTGTCTTGATGGGGGACATCACACCCCACTTAGTATCCTTTCCCAAGGTACTTAATGACCTCATTTAAGCATCATAAGGCCCCCCTTGAAATATGGAAAATTTCACCTTAAGAGGCCATCATTAAACATGTATTTTGTGTTCACACATAAAAGTAGCCTTAAAAATGAGATACCTACCTCTTTAGTGATTTAGGAAAGACAAAGGGCACCCATTTTTAACTTCTTAACTCAAATGGAAGACTCACCAAACCAAATGGAAATCCCCACCAACCTCATATTTGAATATTAATGAACCACATGGAAAATGGTGCCACATTTGGTTTGCCACCTCTTTAAGTTATTAAATGAAGACAATACATGGTGGTGAAAATTCCTTAAGCCTAATTGAAACCCATGTGCATGATTCACATTCAAAATTAGACTCAAGTGCAAGGTGGGAGACTCACAAACCCAAATGGAAATCCCCACCAACCTCATATTTAACTCATTATTTTACCACATGAGAAATGCTGACATATTTCACTATTCCCATCTTTTGGCATGTTTCTTAACATCAAATGCTATAAATACCCCACTCTCCTTCACCCAAGGTTAAGTTGTAATTTAGTATTTGGTCATTAAAATCTTATTTCAGGTATTTTGAGGAGGTTATCAGTTTGGAATTCATCCAAATCTTGGAGTAAAAGAGTATGAAGTAGTGAAACTCTACCAAAATTATCAAAGATCTTCAACAAGCCAATATTAATCAACAAACATCTTCAAACATTGAGGTAATCTTGTTATTTAGTTATCTTAATTTATTTATTCATTTCCCTTTGGAATTATTATTTCAATTTCTTCATTAATTACCCTCTTATCATTTTATCCTCTTACCCATATCCATTTACCTTCTTGGCCTCATTTTCACCATTTATCCTTTTGCCTTCTTGGCCTCATTTTGACCATTTCCCCCTTTGCCTTATTGTCCCTCTTTTTGATCATTTGTACCTCTTGTTTTCTTTAAAAGATTTAAATTCACCATTAAAATCATTTCCCAACCCAAACCAAATTATTATTTGGACCTTTATCAAACCAATCTGAAACAAAAACCATAACTTTGTTTTAGACAATTTTCAGCATCAGCATTGTTAAACCACTTACTTTATTTTAGCCATCTAAGTAAAGCATTTAGTTTTATTAATTAATTTTTTATTATTTTATATTCTTATTTTAAATTATATATCATTTTATGAAAATTTTTACAATTTCATTTACCAAATTAAGTGTTTAAAGAAGGTGGATTGACAGCCTCCTATAAAGTTTTCGCTTCTAGGATTTAGCTCACGCTAGGCAATCTATTAACTACTTGTCTAACCAATAAGTTTTATGGTAGTGGTTTATAATTTTAGGTCATTATTCCCTAGCCAAATATAATTTCTCAAAAAGTTTGGATTCAACACATGACAATTCAACATGTGGTCTTCTACACACCCTTCTCCACTAGTTTCTTCTTTTCACACTTAGGAAAAAGCAAATATTAGATAGAAAAAATTTGGCACACCCTATGGGACCCTTGAGTTTTATTAGGCTCATATATGTTTTATTAAATTTATAATTTTATTATTTAAATCCATTTAGTTTTATTCTATGAAAATTAAGCTTTCCTTCTTTCTTAATAAAATTAAAAACACAAGTTTTAGTTTCATTTTTGTTTTAGAAAAGTTAGTCTATTTTCCTTCCATTTTTAAATAAATAAATAAAAATAACAATCATATTATGATTATGAATTTAATTTATATATTTTTTATGCATTTAAATAAATCTGAAATTTTATTTTGGATTTAAAATAAACCTTGCATCCATTATTTGCTTGGTTGTTTCTAGTTCACCTAGATTAATTAAGCAAAGCAAATTCATTATAGTTTTAAAATGTTACAAAACCAACCCACTTTAACCAAAAAAAACATAAAAATTACTTGATAAAAGTCCCAAATACATCACCTATCAGATCACTTTACCCTTTCTTGATTATCGTACTTAGATTTTATCACTAAGGGGATAAGCAACTCAACTCTTTGGTTGAGTATAAACTCTAGTAATCAGTATATATTGGCTAAGTGCCCACACTAACTATAGGATCATGACGTGAAGGGAGAAAAACCCAAGCACCAAGCCACATACTCAATCCAATATATACTTTTTATTGAGTGCCTAAACATAAACCCAAAACCAAACATAGATTATCTTGTTTAGGACCTATTCAAGATAATTTTGTCTTCATGATTTTATAAGGCATAAGCCAAAAGAGAGATCAAATAGAATCCTATGATTTAATGCATTCTTAGTGAGTGCATTGTTTTATTTGAATATTTTTTATTTCTCTTTGTTTGAGTTGTGAGAATGTATCATCCTTTTCTTACCTTCTCATATGGTTATCACTCACCAACATTAAAAGGATCTCAAAGAACAAAACCCACCATCAAATCAACCATCACCAAATTCCACCTCCTCATCCATGAAATATGCTTCCAAACCCATAAAATCCCCTTGCTCTCAAAGAAGTCGTACTTGGGTAGTCCAATAGATGTAGATTTTTATGCTTTCTTAACCAATAACCATGTAACCTTACAACACTACCTAAGAACCACATCTTACCAAATCTTGATTTTGATCACACTCATGGATCTGACTTATGGCACGCCTCTCCATATCATGGGTAATACCTCCACTACCATGGGAACTACTCAATCTATAGTTTCCCAAATTTTATCATCAACTAATAAATCCCTTAAAACTAACTTTCCAACCCAAACTACTAATGCCCTTATACCTCTTACTAATCACTTCCCCACAATAGAAGTGTCCACCTCTAACTCTACCCACATTATTCTAGTTACCTCCAATCCATCAAAAAATACTCCACTTCCAAGCCTTGAAGTGTCCATACCCTCCATGTTACCACCAATCAATACAAGAGTCACCACCCTTACATCAACCACTAACCCAACCACCACTTTGACCCAACATGCAACCTTTAATTATCTTCATAACCCACAAGGGCATATAGCTGGTACCTAACCACCCACCTCTACCTAACCATTAACATCTACATACCAACATATATCTTCCACCCAACCTCTAAGAACCACATACCAATATGTGAAGTCATATCAACCATCCACTAGTTATTCACACATTGCCCAACCTCAACAAAACATAGCATATAACTACACATCCCAACAACCTCAAAGAGATTTCATGAAGTTGATCATGGATAAGATGAATACCCTTGAATCATCCATCTCTAGAGCTCATAATCTCCTATCTTATGATCAAATTTTCAATGAACCTATTCACCCTTTGGTCCCCAATAGACCTTACCTAGCCCAATGGGAACTTCCAAAATTTTCCAAGTTTAACAGTAAGGAAGACCCTTAACAACATTTAAGAGTGTTTAGGCATTCATGCTACTTTATTTCCCATGATGACACTCTTCTCCTTCATACCTTTCTTATGTCATTATTTGGACCAACATTGGATTGGTATAGTGTCATACCCATCCATTCCATCCTCTCTTTCACCCAATTATCCCAAAAATTCTGGGATCACTTTTTGATCAATATATCTAAGAATGTTTCTATTACTAACCTCTACTCCATTTGGAAATTTAAAGATTAATCTATTGTTAATTTCATGGCATGTTGGAGGATCCTAATCAAACATCTTTCCTTTTCATTTCCTCAAATTTAGCTTATAGATATTTTCATCTAAGCATGTGCAAAATAAATTTCATCCACATTGCATGTCCAAATATTTATAACATTTGATGAAGATTTTACCATGGCTCACAAACTAGAAAATAGAGCCATTGATGAAGGAAGGTTAACTTTGAAAATAAAAAACCCAACTTACAAACCCAATGATCCATTTTATTTCAAAAAAACAACCAATCCAATCCCAACACTAAAAATAAAGCAACCACCAACACCATTATCCTCAAATCCACACAACCACCATATACTAACCAACAAAACCCAAGGAACCAAACCTCTGACTCCTCTAATTATTCAACTCAAAACTAAAGGAACCAAAATTATAATAATCATAATAAATTAACTCTAATTTTGGATCCTTATCCTTCTATTTTGAAAAGTTACTAAAAGCTAATATCATCCAATTTTCACCAATTAAACCACCCTAATAGTTTGATGCTTCTCACCCCATACCAAGTTGGTATAATGAGGTTGACCATTGTACCTATCACCAAGTCATAGGACATGACATCAATAGGCATAACACCTTAAAATAATTTTTCCAATCCCTCATTGATAAGGGGGATCTTACATTGGACAATCCTAATTCACCACCAAATGAGGCCCTTGACATATTTTACAAGCCTTTTCTTAATCATGATCCTTCAACCCCTTACCATGAAAATAAACTAGACCCATATCATGAGGCACATACTATTAATGTGGTTATAGATGAACCCATTATTTAAAATTATTTAAAAAAAAAAAAAACTCAAATGCCTCTTTCAATCCAATCCCAACACTAAAAATAAATCAACCACCAACACCATTATCCTCAAAGCCACACCACCACCATATACTAACCAACAGAACCCAAGGAACCAAACCTCTGACTCCTCTAATTATTCAAATTAGAACTAAAGGAACCAAAATTATAATAATCAAAAATAATTAACTCTAATTTTGGATCCTTATCCTTCTATTTTGAAAAGTTACTAAAAGCTAATATCATCCAATTTTCACCAATTAAACCACCCTAATAGTTTGATGCTTCTCACCCCATACCAAGTTGGTGTAATGAGGTTGACCATTGTACCTATCACCAAGTCATAGGACATGACATCAATAGGTATAACACCTTAAAATAATTTTTCCAATCCCTCATTGATAAGGGGGATCTTACATTGGACAATCCTAGTTCACCACCAAATGAGGCCCTTGACATATTTTGCAAGCCTTTTCTTAATCATTATCCTTCAACCCCTTACCATGAAAATAAACTAGACCCATGTTGTGAGGCACATACTATTAATGTGGTTATAGATGAACCCATTATTAAAAAAAAAAAGAAAAACCTCAACTGCCTCTTTCCCCATCCCCCTAATGGAAGGAAAGGAAATACCTTATATTCCTTTGGACACCCAAAAAAATGAAGCCACTATACCCACACTGCCATTAGAGAATACCACACCTACCTCCACTCTTATAAAAACATCCACTCCCTCTTTAGAATCTATCTCACAAGAGAAGATAACTCCATCCACCAAACCTCTAATTTCAAAACCTTCTATCATAAGTCAAAACAAAGGTAAGGGAAGAAAACTAGAACTTCTAACCCCTTCTTTGGCAGACTGACCAAGGAATTATAAACCTAACCAAACAACCAACCAAAACCTCCTCCAAATGAATTGACCCTCAAAAACCTAAACCCACCAAGACAACTAAAGTGACCAAATCCCCTCCAAAACCAACAACTAAAAAACCAAAGAAGTAAAACAACCAAAAGGTCCAAAACCTCAAATTATACCTACCTCAACCTTACCCTCCATTTTGGGTCCTCATCATTGTATTTTAAACATTAATTCCATCATTTTTACTGAAACCCCACCACCTTTATTGGTCACACCTTTATACTTGCTTTCTAAGACACCTTTCCTCACTACACTGACAATTCCTAAGTTACCTACCTTGCCTCTCTCTACCTCCAACTCTTAAACCATCTTAATTAAGCCAAAACCATCAACAAAGCATACCAATTTACCCAAGACACCTACCACCAAACCTACATCCACACAACCTTCTACTTTAACAACCAAAACAAAAATTGTTAAACCTCTACCACCTTTAGCTGAATCTTACTTAACCATTCTCTAGAGGTTATTGTAAACTTCTTCCATGAGCTTACCACCCATCAAAACCTTTGACCCTTCATGTACCAAACCCTCTTGGTTCAATGATAAATTTATATGTGCATACCATATGGCACTATGACATGACATAGAAAACTACAAATCTCTCCAAACACTTGTTTATAACCTATGTGAAGATGATGATCTATTATTAGACAAACCTCCTTTAGCCCCATTGCCAATCTAACCACCAACTCAACCCATCCATTATTCAATAACTCAAAATTAAAGATGAGTAACCAAAGCAATGACCTAATCTAAAAAACACCCTTATCTACACTATTCACATGGTTACCTAATCTTGGGCCCAACTAAAGGATAAAGGGAAGGCTAAGGTATCCATTCATTATACTTACCTTTATCTAAACTCCCAAGAAAAAAATACCCGACCATATCTTTCTTAAAATGAACCCAAGGTGTATATCGTAGGTACATCCCCATCTAACCTTTAATACCCTAACCCATATGTAATATCTATTTGGAAAGCTATCATCAAGCCACTTCACCAAACTCTAAAAAAATGAGCTTATATGAGCTAGTCTTTACCTCTCCCCATCACTTTCAAATACTCATATAAGCCTTGAAATACATCAAGATCCAACCCAATGCCATTCAAACTCTCACCACCTTTATTGGGGCCCTTCAAACTTCTAACCTTGTCACCTTTAAAGATTCAAAAATACCTTCTATTCATCTGAAGGATCTAGATCCCTCCTCTTCATTATAGCATACCTTAATCAAACCTAAATCAAAAGGGTGATGATTGATGGAGGAGATAGCATCAATATTATCTCATCCCACACCTATAACTAGCTACACTTACCCATGAATGTCATGTATAAAATCACAATGGTCCTTTATTATTTCAATGATACCATGGATACTACCTTGGGAACAGTTGTCGTCCATATCTATGTAGGTCCTTGTACCATTCCTAATTTTTTTTATGTTATGTAAGGATAATTCAAATATAATTTTTTACTTTAGCACCTTTGGATTTGTGACATGAGTTGTGTCCCTTCCAACTTACAATGATGTGTCAAATTTGAGCATGAAGGGCAAGTTGTGACTATCCAGGCTAACCCTAGTCCTTTCACATCTTGAAATATGACATATCAACCTAATGACATCTTCCTTCCTCCTTCATCCAACTCATAACCATATTTTAATAACACAACCCCACCAACCAAAACCTGTGACCCTTATACACCAAATATTGATGAAGCTTCTACTAGCTCATCTATCCCTTCTTCCTAGATACCTATAGATAACCCCATGGCAACCACATTCTAATGTATTTCTCTTGGTGAATATAGACTCTTAGCATTGGATGTCTTCTCTACTTCCCAAGAATATGGGAATCTCAAGGATGAACCTTCTTACAACCCTAACATTAGAACCATCATCCCCTTCAAGCTCCCTAATGATCAAACAGATTTCATTTATGAGGGACTTGATTGGCCACTTATAACCCCTACCACTACTTCATCCATCCAACCATTTATCTCTAAATTTTCTTATATTAGTAAACCAAAGTTTTCTAAGCTGTATCTTCATAGATGTTCTTGGAAAATATTTGGCTTCAGTTGCTATGAATAAGGGCCTCATGAGTTACCCCATATCAAAACATTAAAACCTCATGAGGAATTTGGCATTAGGTACGAGCCACATAAATAACCCAGAAATTCACCCAAACCCATTTCCACCATGGAGGAAAACATCCCATCCTCACCAACCTACCCACTTTCCTTGCATGAAGATCCTAACATCATCCCCCTTAATTTTTTTTTTAGTCAATATCATTAGTTTGGGCCCTCTCATATACCAAAAGGGTGGAATAACCAAAGCCCTTCCACTCATGCACCTTGAAATGGTATAAAATGATTATCCTACCATCAACACCATTCAACATCAAGATGATGATTCTATTCTTACCTACCTTAGTGTGGGGGATTCTTCTATCCATAAATCCCTTCCTCCTAAAGCTTTGACCATGTCAAATTAATCCACCATAGATATTAATTTGGGTACCTTGGGCAACCCCTATATTGTCAAATTGGGCCAATCATTGAATGCCAAGGAACTTATGGACTTCTCCTCTTTCTTTTAAAGACACAACATAGCATTCATTGGTCTTATAGTGATATGCCCAAGATTGACCCCACCATTTCTACCCATAGAATAGTCACTCATCATGATGTCAATATTTTTAAATAAAAACTTTGATGCATGCATCCTCAAGTAGCCCTTCTCATCAAAGAAGAGATTTAGTATCTCCTCTCTATAAACTTCATTCAAACCATTAAATACCCCCAATGGGTCTCAAATATTATACCTATCACCAAAGTCACTAGGGGTCTTTGCATTTGTGTGGACTTTTGTGACCTTAACCTCACCTACCCTAAGGATGACTTTTGTCTACATAGCATTGAGTAGCTTATTGATCTCATGGCTAGCCACGAGATGTTATCTCTAACAAATAAATTTTTGGGTTATAGTCAAATATTGATTGTTCTTGAATATTAACATAAAACCACCTTTACCACTGCTTAGTGGACCTTTTTCTATAGATTCATGCCTTTTAGGTTAAATAATGTTGGTGTAACCTACCAATGTGTCTTGACTTATATCTTCTATGACATCATCCATAAGATTGTATAAGACTATTGGGATGACCTTATTAGGAAATCTAAACTCTAAATAGATCACTTTAATATTCTTACAATCATATTTGAATGCCTCATCCATTATCATGTTTGCTTTAATCCTAAAAAATGCATTTTTGGAGTCCTTTTAGGAAAGCTTCTTGGATTTATCATCTCTCTTCATGGAATCAAAGTAGACATTGCTAAATTTAGAAAAAATTTGGACATGCCTCATCCAACTAACCTTAAGCATCTTTGTAGCCTATAGGGAAAAATTCAATCCATTTGTCATTTCATTTCCCAACTTTTAGACCAGTGCCAACCTTTCCATCACCTTCTAGAGAAGGATGTCTCTTTCAAATAAAATGGTGATTATCAAAAGGCCTTTGATTATCTCAAATAGTACCTTTTGTCACCACCTATCATCACCCCTCCTAAGGATGACCACCCCTTTTACCTATATATCTCTTCCATTGACCATTCCCTAGGGGCAATGTTGGCTCACCGAGATGAACAACACAAAGAGCAAGCCATATACTACATTAGTTGCATGCTTGTATAATATGAGACTTAGTATAAACATACTAATAAACTCTAATTAGTATTGAAATTCATGGCCACCAAGCTCTTCCACTACCTTCTTAAACATAAAACCTATGTCATCACTAATACTAACCCGCTCAAGTACATGCAGTCTAGACCATATCAAAATTAGTGTATAGCTAAGTGGTTCATGCTCTTAGATAAATTTGACCTTGAATTTCTCAAATAGAAGTGGATTAAAGGGTAGGTAATTATTGACTAATTGGATTATTCTCCCTTACCAAACAATGAACCACCTCCTCTTGCCTTTTTAAATGAAGTTATCATGACTCTTTTTCAAGAGGATGGCATAACCTACCAAATGATCATATTCTTCGATGGATCAAAGTTCCAATAATGAGGGGTTGATGAAGTTATCCTCATTAATCTTAATTTAAAATCCCTTCCTCTCTCCTTCAAACTTGACTTTGAATGTACCAATAATATGGTTGAATATGACGCCCTAGTGATAGGTCTCCAAACTGCTCTAGCCTTGGGAACTAAGAAAATCCATGTCTTTGGTGATTCTGACTTTGTGGTCAACTAGGTAAATGGATCCTATCAATGTAAGAGTGATGTATTCTAAAAATATAAACTTTTAGTTTATAAACTTTTAACATCATTTGAACATTACCTAGTCTAATATGTTCTTTGATCTACCAATAAATTTGTAGATATAATGGATTTCTTTGCTTCCCAAATCCCTTATTAGCCTTCCCATTAAAAAATAGTTTCCACCATTCATTATTTTACCACTCCCTTATTTAACAAGTCTAATCTCCCTACCATTTATAGTGTAGAGGAATCCTCACCTGACATTTGGTATGACCAAACTCTTAACTACCTTAATCTCGGCATCATTCCTCCTAACCTCTCTAGGAATGCTGAAAGAGCCTTTGGTTAGAGTAATTATTGTTACACCATCCTAGGGGGAATCCTTTACAAAAATGGTTTTCACTATCTCCTTATTCATTGCCTATGCAATCATGAAGCTTCACATGCCATCAAGGAAACACATGATGGGATCTATGGGGAACACTTTAACAGCCTATCAGTCACTAAATGTATCCTTTGCCTTGGCTACTATTGGCTCACCCTCAATCAAGACTATTGTGATTATGTAAAAATGTGTGTATAATGTTAATAACATGTTAATTTACATAATATGCCATCCAATAGCCTCTAGGTATTTAAGGACTTATATCCTTTCTCTTAATGGGAGCTCAATCTCATTGGGGAAATTAACCCCCATTCTTCATAGCAGTATATCTCCATCATCATACCCACTAAATATTTCACCAAGTGGGTGGAAGCTATCCCTCTTATCTAGACCAAAGCATAGAATATTGTAAACTTTATCAACCATCATATCATGTGTCACTTCGGTGTTCCTCATAAGATCATCATCGATAATGGTAAATATTTCAAAAACAAGTAGGTCTAAGGTTTATGTGACACATTTGGCATTGATTTAAGATTTTGATCACCTTATCATCCATAATAAAATGGAAATGTAGAAGCTTCTAACAAAATCCTTAATAAAATTTTCACCAAAGTTATCAGTGCTTTTGGTGAGGATTGACATTTACACATCCTATTCACTTTATGGGCCTATCGTACTAGCATTCAAACCTATACAAGTGATATCCATTTATATGTAGTATTTATAATAGAGGTAGTATTGCCTCTAAAATTTTAAATACCCTCTCTTTTCATATCTTTGCAAAAGCTTATTTTTTAGGAAGATTTTCATTAGCAACATTTAGCTCAACTTGAGCTACCTTATGAGCATCATTTAGCAGCCCTCACCCACCTATATATCTATCAAGAGAATATCAAATACACTTATAAAAATCACCTCAAACAATGAGAATTCAATATTAGAGACCTCATCCTAAAGGAAAACCAACATGTAACCAACATGGAAAAGAGTAAATGAGGTATTTTACTTTCAATTAGCTTAGACCCTACATCATTACCCATAAGTAGGGATTAGGAGCCTATCATTTGTCCTCTCTCAAATGTAAACCACAACTTGATCCCCTCAATTATTTTCATCTGAATCCATTTTCTTATTAAATAAGGATCAAACTCACTCCTTTTATCTAACTTAAGCTCATCCCTTAGTTACAAGATTTTAACATTCACCCATATTTCTCTTCTCCTTTTGAGGACAATTAATTACAACATAGAACCATGTTATTAACCATCACATTCATAGACTAATATTGAATTTGGGTACCATGGCTCTACCCATAGCATGGTTCTCATGGATAATTTTCATCTCTAACAATATGGAATCCCATGGTCATTATCTCTCAAAAGCCATACCTTCTCATATCATTAACCTTTTTATGTTAAAATTTTTCCCTCATAAAGGTAAACCAATGAACCTAATTAGATTTTCCCATGTCTAAAAACATTACATACAAAAACCATTTGGATACCAAAATACTACATGTTTCACTATCTTAAGTATTTTAGACTATTCCCTCGAAGAACAACTACCCAAAAAAATTGCCAAATGTAAGGTAGACTGATCCTTTGAAAGATAGCTATCAAGAACATTAAAAAAAGCCAATAAGCTTAGAACACTCCTTTGAAGGATGGATAAGTTAACTTTGTCAAAATAAGATCAATTTCTTATAATCTTCCTACATTGATCAGCTTCCCATATGCAACAATAAATAAAAAGACCCACTATAACAACAAATTCTAGCATACCCAATATAGCAACATAATAAGTTGGAAGCCATAATCAGTTTTTACATATAGACTTCCCACATTGATCATTTTACATCTGGCATACAACATGGATTTGTCTATTACTATTATTAGGTCACCTATAAAAGGGGTAAATTAATTTACATGAGGTTATCATACATATCACCCATTACCCTTCACACCACCTATCACCCATATTCCCTTTAAACTATCTCTAAATAAAGGGATTTAGAGCTTACTTGAAATCCCATGATCAAGAAAAATTTTTATCACCTAATGACCATTCATGTACTACATTTGAAAGGCTTATTTTTACTAAGCCAATCCAACTTCAAGTCTATTTTTGGTCCTTGTCAAAAAAAAAGCATTGTGCCCTATTTTTATCTTACTATACTTGGTTGATGTTTTCATCATGACTTTTACAATCTAGTGTTGTGACAACAATAATTTCTATTTTTACATTAATTGAGAATACAACCATAACGATATCACTCATAACCAAAACCATAACATTCATATGTATCCACACAACCTTAAGCATGATAACATTTGATCAATGAAATCCAATGTATTTTGTACATGTTTACAACAAACTATGCAATATTTTATTTAGGGTATGAGGAGTCACATGACACATACATAGTCATCAAATTACACACACATTGCCTAAACCATATGCATAAATTATTTTCCTACCTAAGCATAAGACCAATTATCTAGTGACTCTAAATTTGTGTTCATCTATCCTTATACTTGATTACTCCCTAAACTAACATCTGTAGCATTCCCTATCTCAACAATTACTAAAGGGTATACTTTGTTCTCCTCTCCCATATTCATCCCCATAGGATGAGAATCATATTCTGCTCTGGGTCTTTCACCTAAATTTCCTATCATAGCAATTACATCCCTCTACTCTAGTTGTTATACTTTTATAGGTACTATCAGTTGTTGCCTCCGTGCACATCCCCTTGGATAGTGAGGGTTCCCTCCATAGATAGGTTGATGGTCATGTTCTCCATCCTTGCAACTTGTGTAGTGAAATTATTGACTCCTTCACTACTATAAAGGTAAGAGTTTATGCTAAAACTCATGTCATGGGTGACTTTACCCTTGTGGTTGATCTAATAGTACTTCCATTATTGCCGTTACATGTTATAGTATTTGATAGATCTGCACATTCACCATATTGATTGTTTTGGGTCATGGGGGTTTCTGATTATCTCTAGCATTATTCCTATTGTTCTCCATGTCCAACCTTGTGTAGTTATCTACACTCTCTATGACCTGTAAAACCAAATATCTCAATGATGGACATTCATCCTTATCACGATTCTTTAAATAGAATACTTGACCATTCTTCCTCATCAACATGATTTTTCATCCCACTAACTAGGAAGGTCATATGATGTCATTGATTCCCTTGAATAGTCTTCCCACTTGAAATTGTCATGTCTAGATACCTCTTTATATAGACACATCACCCTCAATTTGATTGGTCATCTTGAGAAATCCATTATGTGATAGGTTGTGGAGCTAAAAGCTTCACAAATATGCAAACATGGAAGAGGTTGCTAAGTGTCACAGTAACCGTTGTCGGTCAAACCAATCGACATCGGTCAGAAGTAGATACGAAGCTATCGACATCATTCAGGGATTAGCCGATGTTGGTCATCTCCAGACAGATAGGAACTGATGTTGGTCACCTATTTGGTTCCAGAACTATTAGTTACATGAACAATTAGTTTAACGAACTGGTTGTTTGCATGTAAAGACTAATTTTAGTCTTGAGTCTATGTTTCTAATTATTGTAATCGGAAAGTCTAATTATTGTTTATATGGGATCTATTTAAGAGACCCATGGGGCTGTATTGTAATTTTTAGAATCATAAGGACTTGCAAAGGCAAGGATAAGGGTTCTTCCAAGGTATGTAAGATCTAGGTTTGCAGGTGTGCAAGACCAGATTGATCTACAGATGTGCAAGATCAGGAAGAAGATCTACATGGTAAGGTTAGTTCAATTATAGGTGTGAGTGTGTGCAAGGTCAAAGGAAATTTTTGGGGTAGTAATGTCAAAGGAGATCTAAAACACAACAGGGAGCAAGATTAGGGAGATCTACTTGGAGTATGTGATGTACTCGGTGGTAATGGCAGTATTGTTACTAACTGGTTGAAATAACAACTCTGTGTTTGAGTTGATTTTGTTTGTAATTGAGAGAGAGAACTCTTGAGGGAGAATTATTGGTACACCCAAGAGGTGTGGGAAGAGTGTGATTTATTCATTTTATTTCCTTCTAGAAGAGTGTTAATACAAGATTGTATTGTCTCTCATATTCTATGTTGTTTTTGAATTCTAGTTACATATTACTTTTGGTTAAATTCTGTGTTTAGTTGCTTATACAAAGGTAATCAAGTGTACTCTTAAGGAGTAGGGATCCTAACAATTGGTATTATAGCTAGGATCACCAAGTGATACCACTAACAATTGGTATCAGAGCTTGGTTAGGTACACTAACAGGTGGTCAGAGCGTGTTAAGTGTTTATTGATTACAGGTCACTCTCAGGGGTTTATGATTGAGTGGGAGTAAAGCAATGGAAAAAAAAAGTACACTAAGAATGGAGGAATTCAATGGCAAGAATTATCAATTATGGTATTATGGAAAGAAAGATTAGGTAAAGAAATATTGTTGGTTGGTAGAAGATCAGCATGAATAAAATGAAGAAGCAGATGTCACAAGTATTATTGCACAGGATGCTCTTGTATGTTCCTTAGATAAAGTAGAATCTTGGGTTTTAGATTCTGTTGCCTCTTTCCATGCAACCCCAAATAGAGTATTTTAACATGATTATGTCCATGGAGACTTTAAAAATATTTATTTAGCAGTTGGTGAGCCTTGTCAAATTGTTGGCAAAGGGGAAGTGCAGCTGAAATTGCAGACAAGCAACACATGGGTGTTAAAGGATGTCATGCATGTCACAGTCCTAAAGAGGAGTCTAATTTCTGTAGAAAATTTGGGTGATGAGGGTTGCATAGTTACTTTCACAGTGGAATCTTGGAAAGTTTCCAAGGGTGCACTTGAATTAGCATGTGGTAAGAAAGTAGGTACTCTTTATCTATCTAGTTGTATTATTGATTCTCCTTCTAGTTTATCTACTTTAGATGTAGATGCAAAGATGTGGCTTTTTAGGGTTGGTCACATGAGTGAGAAGGGGATGCATGTTATTAAGAGGAAGTTTGATGTCTTTGACAAACTTAAGAACTGGAAAGCCTTGGTTTTCATGGAGTAGACGATGGACAGAGATCAGATCAAGGGGCTGAATAATTCTGAGCAGGGTAGTTTGGACAAGGTTACGATCCAAAGTGAGCTCATGAGTAAAATTCATCACTCATAGTCAAACATAATTACTGATGTTGGTCAGGTGAGAACCGATGTTGAATAGGTAGGTACCGACATTGGTCATGTGTAGACCAGAGTCAGTGGTGTCAGGCAGGTGGAGATTGATGTCAGTTAGGGAACCAATGTCAGCAACTAGGTGGACATCGACATTGATTAGGTAACTAGCATCAGTAATCAGGTGGAATCGACATCAGTTGAATGCAGACTAGGGTCGACCAGAGAAAGGATTTTGGGTGGATACCGAGCTGTCAAGGAGTCTCAAACACCCATATGAAAGACTGAAAGGGTATGTAAGCCTCGAATTTGTTATTCCACTTCTTTATACTACTTGAAAAATTTTCTCACTAACGGTCAAGAACTAGGAAGTTTTGAAGAGGCAATTCAGGTAGAATCTAGGAAACAATGGGAGCATGTCATGAATGAGGAGATTGATTCCTTGGGAAAGAACCAAATGGGAGATTTGGTAGAGTTGCCAGTCAGGATGAAAGCACTGAAAGACAAAAGGATTCCTAGGTTAAAGAAAGGAGAGAATGGACACATGAGATAGAAGGCTAGGGTATATGGTCTTGAGCAAGCTCCAGGATAGTGGTATAGGTTTGACAGGGGTATGACAAAGCATGGCTTTAGTCAATGTCAATGTAACCATTATGTTTATTTTACCAGGTTGGATAATGGTCACGACATTATCCTGTTATTGTATGTGGATGATATGCTTGTTGGAGGTTCATACATGTAGGGATTTATTGAGCTAAGGGTAAAATTAGTTTAGAGGTGTGCCAAGAAGGATTTAGGAGGAGCAAAAATCCTTGGCATGAGTCTTTCTAGAGACAGGGAAAGTCACAAGTTGACTTTGTCTCCAGATGATTGTGTGAATAAGGTAGTGGAGAGGTTCAATATATAGGATGTAGAACTGGTTAACACACTTATGGATGGATAGTTCATAGAATAGTGTCCCAAATCACATGATGAGGTTGAGTACATGTGTACTAAACCTAATATTACCCAAGCAATGGGAGTTGTCAGCAAGTTTGTGGCCAATTTGGGAAAGGAGCACTGAAAAGTAGTTCAATAGATTCTTAGGTATCTAAGAGGGACCATCAGTAGGTTAACATGCTATGCAAGGTCAGGCACTTCTCTACATGGGTATGTAGATTCAGATATGGTAGGTTACATGGATGATAGGAGAAGCACCACAGGATATGTGGTGGTTGGTCTTCAAGATTGAACTTGAAGAGGGATACAAGCCAGGAAACATAATTAGATGATGTAAAGGTATAGGTACAAGTGTAGCTATTTATATCCAAGTGGGAGATTGTTAGGTTGTGGAACTAAAAGCTTCATAGGTATGCAAACATGGAGGAGGTTACTGAGTGTCATAGTAACCGACGTTAGTTAGGCCAACTGACATCAGTCAAAAGTAGACAAGAAGCTACCGACATCAGTCAGGGATCAGCCAATGTCAGTCATCTCTAGATAGATAGAAACTGACATTGATCACCTATGTGGTTTCAGAACTATTAGTTACATGAATAGTTAGTTTAATGAACCGATTGTTTGGATGTAAAGACTAATTTTAGTCTTGAGTTTGTGCTTCTAATTATTATAATTAGAAAGTCTAATTATTATTTGTATGGGATCTATTTAAGAGACCCATGGGGCTATATTTTAATTTGTAGAATCATAAGGACTTGTAAAGGCAAGGACAAGGGTTCTTCCAAGGTATGTAAGATCTAGGTTTGTAGGTGTGCAAGACCAGGTTGATTTGCAGGTGTGCAAGATTAGGAAAAAGATCTACATGGTAAGTAAGGTCAGTTGATCTATAGGTGTGAGTGTGTGCAAGGTCAAAGGATATCTGTGGGGTAGCAAGGTCAAAGGAGATCTACAACACAATATGGAGCAAGATCAGGGAGATCTACTTGGAGTACGTGGTGTACTCGATGGGCAGTATTGTTACTGACTGGTTGAAACAACTCTGTGTTTGAGTTGATTGCATTTGCAATTGAGAGAGAGAACTCTTGAGGAAGAATTATTGGTACACCCAAGAGGTGTGGGAAGAGTGTGATTTCTTCATTGTATTTCCTTCTGGAAGAGTGTTAATACAAGATTGTATTGTCTCTCATATTCTATGTTGTTTTTGAATTCTAGTTACATATTACTTCTAGTTTAAATTTTGTGTTTAGTTGCTTATACAAAGGTAATCAAGTGTGCTCTTAAGGAGTAGGGATCTTGACATTATGCACTATCATGATATATTTTTGTTTCCCTTATCATCTATTCTACATTCGATGTCTTTCCTTGCTTTTTCATCTTGTGATCTTTATACACCTAGTGGTCATTTACATCATTGTCACCTTTATCCTAGTCGACATAAATTGTCTTGTAACCATGAGCCACTATAATGATCACACCTTCATAACTACCACTATTTCTGGTGGTGGTAACTCCCAAATGTTTACCACTATAAAAACTCCTCCATTAGACGTAGGCCATCATGAATTCATGATAAGACATTCATGATCTTATCCCCTCTACCCTCCTTTTACTACTAGCCCATTACCACAGTATTTGAATGTTAGGCCCCAACCATTGGTAGTGCCTACTCAAACATGGTAGTCTTTTATTTTGTGCTAGCTGAGAGTTCATTTATGGTAGGGGAGTAGTCACCTTCTCCAACTATATAACCAACATCCTAGACCACATAGCTCCTTACTACTAAGACCTCTTCTAAGTAGTACCCCAAGTCATTGGTTCTAAGGAAATGGGATAGAGGATACAGACATGGCCTCTATTTTTCTATCCTACCCATGTAATTCTTGGGTTAGGCAAGGTCCATCCTCAATCACTCACCATGTTTCTAATTTCCTTAAAGAATTTACTTAGTTGTCAAAGAAATTCTTTATAGGTCATCACTTCACTAATAACCTTAAAACTCAACTCATAGTGGTGATGAACCTTAGCTAAGCTGACTATGTAGATCTTGATTCAATCCCACCTCCTAAAAATTTTCTCATAGTGGTAGATTTTATCTCCAAGCTTCTACCTTTGCTTAATTTTAGAAGATACAACCTCCTTACAAAGGCACCTATTAAATGGATTAGAACTATTGAAGGTTATTTTTGGTGCTTAGCACTATGTTCCCTTCTTATTTATCCTACCTTACCCATCTGTGTCTCTCATCAAACTAAATGTGGGATCATTATGGTAATTATTCACCAATCTACACCATGCACTTTCACCATCACCTTCACCAAAACCCAACACTGCTATTTTATAAAACATTATCCATTAACCCAAACCAACCCATGTGGTCCATCACATTAGGAAGCTAATTTTCACACCACTCACCCAACCCTTATTGAACTACATTGGCCTAATGTCCAAGGACTATGTAGGTGTTGCTTCACTTCTAAGGGTAACTTGGCCACTAACCACTAAATCACATCCCCTTTTTCTTCTCTCTCATTTCCATCAGCCTCTTGCTTAGGGCATCTTACGTCAAGGGATATTTGAATTATTTCTTAAGTGTCCTTATGTTTTAACACCATCTAATGCTTAGTCTAAGTTTTTCCCCAATTAGTGGGAGAACTACATTAGCCTGAGCTCTTTTTTGACTATGTAGGCAATGCTCAATTATTGAGGTTAGCTAGGCTGCATCCTTTATATTATTTTCACTCTTAAAATCTATTCCTCCACTTCTCTACCTATCCCCTCACCACCTAACACCCTTTATCTTGTCAATCTCTTTTAACCACTTTTCTAGCTTGTCAATATCTTTTAACACAAGGGTTAACATCTTTCCTCATTAGTCCCTCTTATCTCCCATAAATCCACCACCTACTCTACCTCGCTAGCCTCCCTATCACCTTTCCTTGTGCATACTTATTAGATCACTCCCTCACCCACTTTTCATATTTTTGGTCCCTATCTCTACTTATTACCAAACTTATCCTTTATCCCCTTCAACTTCTTTCACAATACTCATCATCTCCCCTTGCCCTTGGCTATTTTTCATACCCTCATTATCACTATCTTTTCCTTACCAATTTTACATCATACTATGCATCTTGAAAGCTTTATGTTTCTTCTATTATTGCAATTTTTCTTTGCGTGTACCACCACTCTCTACCATTTTACCACTCTTCCCACAATACCCATTTTTCATACTTCTTTTTTCTTTTTTTCCATCCTTTTATCCTTTTTGTCTTATTTTTTTCTCCAAAACTAGTTTCTACCTAGGTACTTATCCTTTGAGGAGCCTTCCATAATTACCTCTTTTCTTCCTCTCAATTCTTTCCTTTTGCATTTTACATTCCCCTTTTCATCTTTCCATATTGGTAATAACTTGTCTTTTGCATTTGTGTTAGTATCCGTGCTTTGTATCCCTACTTCATTTTTTCCTTTTTCTTTTTGTCATCCCCGATCTTCATCACTTATCTCCATCTCATGCCCTTTCCTTGTGTTCCCCTATTTCTTTACCACATCACCCCTTTTCAATTTGTTAACCTCTTCTAACAAACTGATTGATGCATACCTTATCTCTTCAACTTCCTCTTTACCCAACCTTTACTTCCTCTTGTTTTTATTAACCCCTTTCCCATTTTCCATCCCATTCTCATCTCCAAAACTACCATATACTTTGCTTTGTTACCTATCATTATCCATGCTTACTTGGTTAAGATACCACCTACTTCTTAACTCTCCTATCATCCTTTTTATGTCCTCATTTCACTCCTTTTTCTTCCTATTTATTTTCTTCCATTTATTGCCTTTTTTTTTCATTTTCATCACCAAACTATTTTATCCTTGGTCTATTTTTAGACTTATTTTAAAACCCTTTGTGGCCCCCCATATTTCCCACCCTACCCTTACCCTTCTTGATTGTTACACTTCTCTCCCCATCCTTTTCAAATTATCCACTCTATCATTCTTTAGTACATCACTAATCCCCCTCTTATACCTCTTATTTTTATTCTCTTTTCTCCATTTCATTTAATTTTTTTCATCTCCCTTTATGACATTCCTTATTCTTCTCAACTTTCCTTCCTTTTTATATATATGTCCATGCTTGGCTCCTTTCATCCTTCTCTTCCTTCATCTCATCCCTTGTTGGATCTCCCTTATGTTCTCCAATTCAACCTTCACCTCTTTAGAGTATGGTTACCAGTTGTGCCACTTCTATGTAAATCTCCTTATCTGCTTCCTCATGTCATCCACACCCTTTCTTTAATACAAAAAATCCATAACCTTTTCCGTTAGTTTATTATTATTATATTATTATTATTATTGTTATCATTATTATTATTATTATTATTATTATTATTATTATTATTATTATTTGCCTTGATCCGTATTCAAAAACCCCTCAAAGTTTTTCTCTGAAGTCCATTAAAACTCAATGCTTACTTATTTTGGGGCCCCACTGGCTCAAGGGTCAAGGGCTCAAATCTTCACCACTTCTCATTTAGCCACTCTGCTCCTTTGCTTTCAGAAATCATTGAATAATACCCTTCCATATCATGTTAATTACATTGTTGTAGAGTGTGCACAATGTTAACTTATTTGGATGGTGATGAAAGAACCTATTGGGTCCCCATGGAAATTTGATTTGTGCTAGATTTTATAACACATGGTAAGGCATATTTCTCCCTTGTTTTTAAATGGTGGAAAAAATTTCATGTTTGAACCTACTTATCCATGGCTATAAATTCCCTTTACATAGTCAATGTAATAATATAATTAAATCCTAGGTAATCTCATCCATCATTTATACAAAACCAATAAAAAAACTATTTCATATCAATATTTTCCACCCTTTGGCACTTCCCTTTCTCCAATGTCCTTTAACTAGACTTTAATACATGATACATCAAGTTTGGGAAACCAAGTTAACCCACACTCCCCACCTCAAAAGAACTACATTTGGCTTAACATTATTTTTGGATTCTTATACATGTAACCATGTGGGAAAAGTTCACTTATTGAGTTCATCTCAAGTCATCTCAACCATATCCTTCCAACCCATACCCAATACACCCATACTTTCACCACATCCAGCTTGATGTTGATTACTTTTGACCCAAACCATTAGACTGTTTTACGTCAAATATTGACCACATCAACCAACATTGCCATGATAAAGTCTTAAACTTTTACACCACATCATGCATGAACTAAGCAATTATGTTGTTTCATAAGCACACTTCATACCATGGATACTTGCAACCAACACTGACCCTACCTAGATGGCTTGATATGCCTAACCTAATCAATTATAACTAATGTTGTGGACTAGTTATCCCTATCATGTGTCCTTCTAGGATTTAATTTATTTTTACCAATATTGGTAGCTTTATTATTTACACAATATCAACTACCATGCTTATTCACCTTTCACTCATTGGCATTTCACATGCCAATTACCTTCTGGTACCACCTAGTGCCTCCCCACCAACTGCTTATCAAACCTACCCCCAATTTGGCCTTTCTTCCTTCACTCGCAGTTTGAGGGGGAACACCTCCTCCCATATTCAAATCACCCTAAACATCAACCAACTAATTTGTTTTTGTTTTTCAACTTGTTAATTCAAAGCCACATAATAAAAAATGGGCAAAATGTAGACACTAGAAAACTACACACTTGCAATTTTTGAGGACTAAATGCCTCAAGACACCCCTAAAGACCCAATAAACCTTATTAGACCTTAATAAACACCTTTTAACCCCAAAATAACTATTCTCCTAGCCACATAATATTATTCCAAATCACTATTTGAAAGTACTATTCACTATCACTATTCACTATGGTACCCACTATAACTATTCATGATGATATGGCATATGACATGGCAAGTGACATGGAATGTGACATGGAAAATAACATGGAAAGTGACATGAAATGTGATATAGAAAGTGACATGGATTGGAAGTGAGGTGGCTTGATGTGGGACATCATACCCCACTTGGGACCCTTTCCCAAGGTATCTAATGACATCATTTAATCATCACAAGGCCCCCCATTGAAATATGGTGAATTTACCCTTAATGGGCCATCATTAAACATGTATTTTTCCTTCACACATGAAATTATCCTTACAAATGAGATACCTACCTCTTTAGTGCTTTAGGAAAAATAAAGGGCACCCAGTTTTGACTTCTTAACTCAAATGGGAGACTCACCAACCCAAATGGGAATCCCCACCAACCTCATAATTGACTATTCATGCACTAAATGGAAAATGGTACCAAATTTGGTGTTCCACCTCTTTAATTTCTTGGATGAAGACAAGAAAGGGTGGTGAAAAGTCTTTAAGCCTGATTAAAACACATGTGCATGATTCCTATTCAGAATTAGACTCATGTGCAAGGTGGGATACTCACCAACCCAAATGGGAATCCCAACCAACCTAATATTTGACTCATTAATTTACCATGTGAGAAATTCTACCATATTTCAATATTGCCTTCTTTTTTCATGTTTCTTAACATCAAATGCTATAAATTCCCCCCTCTCTTTTACCCAATGTTAAGTTGTAAGTTAGTCTTTCATCATTAACATATTGTTTTAGGTATTTGGAGGAGGTTATAATATATAAATTAATCTACATATTGGAGAGAAAAATAGAATAAATTAATTAAACTCTATCAAAATAATCAAAAATCTTCAATAAGTCAATCTTCATCAATAAACATCTTCAAGCATTAAGGTAATCTTGTTGTTTAGTTATCTTAATTTATTTATTCCTTTCTCTTTGGCCTTCTTCTTTCGCTTGATTCCTTCCTCACCCTCTTATAATTTTATCCTCTTACCCATATCCATTTACCCTCTTGATTACACTTTTACCTTTACCTTCTTGGCATCATTTTGACCCTTTGCCTTCTTGGCCTCATTTTGACCATTTCCCCCTTTGCCTTCTTGGCCCTCTTTTTGATCATTTATCTATCTTTTTTTTTTAACACATTTACATTCACAATTCCAATCATTTCCCAACCCCAACCAATTAATTATTTGTAACTTTATCAAACCAACCCAAACCAAAAACCATAACTTTGTTTTAGACAATTTTTAGCATTAGGATTATTTAAACCAATTGCTTTATTTTACCCATCTAAGAAAATAATTTAGTTTTATTAATTGATTTTAAGTTATTTTATATTATTATTTTTATTTCATTTTATTCAAATATTTCCATTTTATTTTTCCAACTTAAGTGTTTAAATAAGGTGGATTGGCAGGCTCCTAAAAAGCTTTCGATTCTAGGATCTAGCTCATGCTAGGTAATCCATCCAACTACTTGTCTAACCAATAATTTTTATGGTAGTGATTTATAATTTCATTTCATTCTTCCATATAAAATTATGATTTATCAAAAATTCTATATTCAACATGCTTGCATTCAATGTGTATTCTTCTACACACCCTTCTCTACTAGTTTCTTCTTTTCACACTTAGGAAAAAAAATTAGACAGAAACACTTAGGGTATTAGAAAATATTAGAAAGACACTGAGTCTAAAGGGATATTATTGGATTTATCCCAATTATATGTTTATCATTATAATTTGGAAAAAAAATTCCCCATTGCATCTCCCCAAGCTTGTCCCAAGAAAACTAACTAAGCAATAAATTGCTTACCAGCTATGGTGGAGTACTAATGAAGACATGAAGAAAAAGAATAATAAATTTTTATTCCATAGCTCTTCTTTTATGATTTATATAATGTGATATGTCAACTAGAAACATTTCATAGAGGTTGGCAAGTTTAGGTTTTATTGGTGACACTACCAGAAATAGATTGGGATTCTCATGGCCTAATCCAAAAACACATCAAAGTCATGGTCATCCCATCCTAACATGACCCCTATGTCCTTGACTTCATATTTTTGAATGAAAAATATGAAGCCAAAGTTATAAAGAGGGAAAAGTAAATTTTATTGATAGAGGATCTATTGATAATTATTTAGGGAAAACCTACTTTAATAATTATATAAGCATTTATTAGGCTTCCATAACTAGGTGGATTGGCAAAAATAGACTTCTAGAATTCTCAACCTCACTAGTGACCATTTGGTCAAGAAATACCATCTCAAACACCACCACATATCATGAAAACTATAAAACAATATTTGGTTGTGGATTAAATTACAATGGTTTCTAATGCATCACATAGAGAACCATCTCAGACACCACCACTTGTAATGATGGATATAAAGCAAGATCAAGTGGTGGAATAACTTACATCTAGTATTAGTCATCCTAGAGGATAAGAGGAGCCAATTTTTATTGATTATTCCAATGAATAAGAAGAGGACCTTCATGTCCCTTCTTCAAATACATTGGGCATAAGTGTGGATGTTGTTCATTCTTCTACCTAGTAAAATTCCCTCTTGACTAAAAAAACCATAATTTTTATAAGAGAATGCCTAGAGTTCATGGAACCCCTTTAGAGGTAATTTTTGAATCTCTACTACAATAATAATCAACAAACCTTAGACAAGCATCCATCTATAGGTAACTTGATGGTGAAGAGGAGGATGAGGACTTACAGAAAGCCAATGTCCTAAGTCTTCAAGGATTGAAAGGAAAGGCATCACTTCATGAAAGTGGAAAGTCAGGTAAGGAGGTTTATCCTTCAGTTTCCTCAATCCCTATTATTTATACCATCCCTTTTATTTTTACTACATGTTCCACTACTATTATTTCTTTGGATTCTAGTGTTACTAGCCCTAGTTTGGTTTCATCCATACTAGTTATTTCTAGTATTCCTACATTTTATACAAGTCTTGATCTTTTTACCACTCCATTTGTTGTTATAGTTCCATTTTTTTCTAGTGTTGGGCTTGTTTCCCCAACCCCTATTTCCTCCACTTCCACTTTTACCACTTTAATTACTATTTTTATTGTTACTCCCAAGATTTAAAAAGCTCATTTCAAGAAAAACAAAGGAATTGTGGTAAGTGCCTAGTTACATCTTTCTCCACTCACTTGGGGTTAACAATTTCATGTTCAAGTTCTACCTAGTCCACTTTTTTTATCTTGATGAAAAAATCTACAAATAAGAAGCCAATGTACATAGTACATCTAATTACCTAATTCAGTGGTATTGATTGGTATGAGATCATTTTGCTATCATTACCTGACCCCTTATAGGTAGAAGCTTTGAGGCAATATTCATAAGACTATATGGTTGAAACTACAATTGAGGAAACTCATCCATTTGACTCTACTAAATTGGAAATTCCTCAATGGGTTATTGACTTAAAATCCCAATCCTCCCAAAATCCCAATCTAATTATATAAAGGTTTCCTTCAATGACTTCCATCTTTGAAAAATCTACAGGGACCATCCAAAGATTCAAAAAGAGGAAGATCGAGGATGATTTTGGTAGGGGCATAGTTTTAGAAGAAGGACAAGATATCTCCTCTTTGTCAGCGAGGAAGAATATAAGAGTGGGTGAGTCCCCTTATAATGAATTTTTCATGTCCTACTTTAAGAGTCAAATATAAGATTTGATCGATATTATAGAGGGTACTGAATAGGCTAGGAGGGAGCTAGAACAAGATCTACAATAGGTAAAGGAAAAACAAAAAGTTTTTCACATCCATATGAAAATTGAAACATTATTAGAGATGAATTAGCTCTTTGTATTATTGAAAAATTTACATTATTTAATTATTTGAAGTAAGATGATAACAAATTGAAATTTTTATTCTTTATACAACCAGTAAGGCTTATATCCATTCAATCTTGATGACACCATTGGAGGCATCCAATTCCATTAATTTGGTTAACATCTAAATGTAAGAAGCTTGGGATTAGGTTTATAGTGTAGAGGCTTTAATACTAAAGTTTACATAGCATGAGAAACTAATTTTGAAGATTTTGGATGAACTAAACATTTCTTAGGATAGAGACTCTATATGGAAATTAATAAGTAGATCCAATTTAAACTAATTTCTTCAACAAGATTATACCAATTTCAATTAAAATATTCAAGGTCTAGTATTAGAAGAATTAAGTCAAAAATCAATTCTATGATGAAGAAGGTTATCAAAGTATAGAATTTTTGGGTGGATTTTAGATCCACTAAGGTTTAACATTCATGATTAATGGAAAAATCAAATAGAGTGCATTGACCACCTATTTTTAACATAGACATAATCAATTTTCAACATGGGATTGGTTTCAAAATATTACTAAGAGTTGTGAGAAAATAAAAATTTGTCTATGCCCCTACCATCCAATTAGACTCAATAGACCACTCATGTTCCTCCTACTACTTCAAGTTTAACTATGCAACCATCAACCTTGAATAAACATTAGTCTTTTAAGGTTAATTTTGTGCAAATTTTGCATGAAGAGTTGACAAATGCAACTAAAGTCTATTTATTTGTCACATGCATGTAAAAGTAAACTAAAGACTTTGTAAATCATGCATACATTGCATTAAATTATATGAGTTAATCAATTTTGGAGATATAGTTGTGATCAATTGTAATTGTACATGCAAACTTTGCATCAATTAGAATTCACATTTTAATTGTATACATGTAACATATAATTTTACATGGATTTGAGGGATGAGGCATCCCTTCCCCAAATTTATTTATACATGTAAATCCCTCTTTTCAAAGGGTTATAAAATTATCAATATAGGAAGAAGTATTTTTAGTGTGATACAGTTATATCGATGTTTTTCGATTCCAATTCTATGTAATTAGTTGTGTTTTGTTTTCTTTGTTATTTGATTCAATATTTTAAAGTTTGTAAAATCTATAGATGATTCCTTCTTTTAATTATTGATATTTGTTGATTTAAGATGTGTAATATCTATTAGACAATTAAAAAGTATCACTAATTTTATGTAATTAGGTATTTTATTTCCATTCTCTGAGTGTGCAAAATTATTTTCTTTTATATAGCCTTCTAGGTGTGATCCATAGATTTGTTAGGTACCTCTTCGATCTAAGTTATATTCTTTTGAATAAGTGTGTATAATAGTAAATCCAATGGTAGTAACCTTTACTTGAGATCCCATAGTTCACTATATTAGTTCTTCCCTAGATCCTCTTGTTGTGTTTGTATATGAGTGTATGAAAACTATTAGCTTCAAACATTGTTTTTGAAACACTTGTTCACAAAGAGACCAATAAGAAAGTGATCATTATTTGAATCAAATAAATTTATATTCTACCCTACCCTTCCCATTTTTGGAGTTTATTTGATTTAAATCTATCCACTTTAGAATAAGGTCCCTCCATATAAATCAAATAGATTTTGATTTTATTTTAGGTTTCATTTACTCATACTTACAACTGATTAACAACCTATATGCTTAGCCTACTATTCCACCACCCTATTAACCCATAACTTCAACTCATGACCTTGAGTGTATTTTACCTCCATTGAGATCCTAAAATGTTATAGTCTACATCATTAAATTTGGGGATTTGCACAAGACCCACATCAACACATTTGAATAAGTCCTCTTGGAAAGATCATTCCTTTAGATTTTTTGCTTCACCTTTGATGTCACTAATAATATGGCCAAGTATTAAGCTCTTATATTAGGAATGAGAGCTTCTCTTGACATAGATATTCAATACCTTCATGCTTTAGGTGATTCTCAGCTTATTTGCTGCCAAGTTAGTGGTGATTATCAATGTAAAAGTGAGAATCTTATCACATAGCATCAAATTTCAACCACTCTTGCTAAATATTTCATCTCTTTCACTATTGATCCTATTCCTAGAGATCAAAATTTCATTAGTGATTCTTTTGCCTCTTCAACATCTCTCTTTCATCCCTACTAAGTCCTTTCCAATCCTACTTTTCTTATATAAATAAGAAAATATCCATCCTCCAATCAACCACCGGATTAACTTATCTATCATATCAAGGCTGTTACCATTCCATAAATCTTGTGGTATAAATACATCATTCAATTATTTTAACATAAAACTTATCCTCCTAACTTATACTCTTGTGAAAAGACATGTATTCATATACAAGCTTTCAGGTATCTATTTTGACACAATATCTTTTATTATTGTAATGTTGAAGGTACCTTGATCTATTGTATTATTCAATATTAGGCTCCTAATCTTATTAAACAAGCACATGGGGGCACTTTTGGTGGTCACTATAGTGGACATGCTACATCCCACAAATGCCTACACATGGGTTACTTTTGGCCTACTCTGGAAAAGGATGTAATTGAATATGCTAAAAAGTGTAATTCTTGTTAGCTTTATGATGATCTAATCCATTTACCTATAGCTAAGATTCAAACTATCAAATCTCCTTGGCCATTTTCCACATGGGTGTTTGATCTTATTGGCAAACTACCATACTTCCTAGATGGGCATGTCATTATCATCACTGCTATCAAATATATTACCAAGTGGGTAGAATCCATGCCCCTTATTAACATAATTGATGTAACCATTTCCAAATTTGTTCATAATAAAATAATTTACCACTTTCATGTTCCCCATACCATCATTTTATATAATGGTGGTAATTTCAAAACAAACATGTTAATTAACTTTACAATAAATTCAAAATCATTCATAAATTTTCCATGCCTTATCATATGCAATGTAATGGCCAAGTTGAGTTCACTAATAAAATTATCAACAAAATTATCCAAAATACAATTCATGAAAATTGCATAGATTGTAACCTTAATCTTTACCCTACTCTTTGGGCCTATTGGACTAGTATACACACTACTACTAGGGCAAATACATTCTCATTAGTCTATGGTTTTGAGTCAGTTCTTCCTTTATAAGTTGAGATTTATTTCCTTCACATATCTCTTCATGGTATTGTTCCTAATGAATAATTACATGAAGCTCATCTTCATTCCCTTGATCTACTAGATTAACATCATGTTTCTACCATACAACATAACTACCAATACAAGGATCACATTACCAAATAACATAATAAATGTGTTAAAGTTTGCACATTTAATGTTGGTATTCTTGTTATAAATTAAAATATTGTTAAGCATGAATTATACTAATATGGGGGTGAATTAATATATTATACATCTTTTACTTATTCTAATTTCTTTTCTTTAACCACTTAATCACACATTCAAGATACAAAATAAAATTGAAACAATAGTATGCACCACACAAGAGAGAGAGAGACCAAGTTTTTATGTGGAAACCCAAAGTGGGAAAAACCATGGGGAAGAATCTCAAGTATATGAGTGAGTACCAACTCCAAATATAAATTTCATAAGCACCAACTTGTAGGAGCACCAACCCCTTTGTTGAGCACCAACATAGCAACTATTAATGAGCACCAACCCATATGAGCACCAACCCCTTGCAAAGACTTGTGAGCACTAATCCATAGGAACACAAATCCCTCATGTACAAAACACAACTATCTCTCAATGTTGCTTACTCAACACATGATAGAACTCTACAATATCTCCTACTTTTATCTCTTCAAAAACAAATACAAACCATGCACTATATTGCATATTAAAAATGGCTTCTCAAGCCTTTATTTATAGCTTTTCAAAAGACCTTTGGCATTCACCCTTTGTGACCCTTCAATCCTCATGTAAAATAGTGCCAAACTTGTATGACACTTCATATCCTTACATTTGAAAAGTCATATGGTGACCCTTCATAATAAAATGCATCCCTTCTTCTTTTATCTATATCTTGGTGATTTTTCATATTCCTCAATGTGTCCCTTCATGGGGAAATGGACCATACCCTTTTTTGTCTTCACATGGTGACTCTTGGAATTCCTCAAGATGACTCTTCATGAGAAAATGCATCCCATTCCTCTTTTATCTTTACCCCATGACTCTTTGACTTCTCCATGGGCCATCTTTTAACTTATATGTAACTAAAAATATATTCTTTAATATTAAACAAATATTAACACACATTAGCCAAGATATGAATATTAGAAACACCATTAAATTCAATGGGGCCTTTATCACAAATAATGTTAGACCTTTGACATCACTGAAAATATTTCAAATAATCTCCCCCTTTATCATTGATGGCAACCTCAAACTGAAACTACCATATCCTGAAACCTACACATACTACCATATGAAAAGAATACATTAACTCCCCCTTATTATAACAACTTATACCAATTACCTATTCCTATTACTATACCTATACCTATTTCTATTCTTCTCCCCCTTTGACATCAATGGAAAAGGGCCTACTTGGAGCTAACACTTAGTTCCCCCTCACCTGATGTTGAACCTCAATGGCAGGAAGTAAAATAAATTATTCCCAACTTCTCCCATAGATACTCAAATGTGTCTTTTGGTACTGCTTTTGTGAAAATATCTAAAATTTGCTCTGTAGTACTGATATATTCCATGTTAACCTATTGATTTGTAACCTACTCTCTCAAAAAGTGATATCTAATGGGAATATGTTTTTTTCTTAAATGCATCACTGAATTCTTTGAAATATTAATAACACTTGTGTTGTCACAAAAAATAAAAATAGGTTCATCATATTTTACCTTGATATCTTCCAAAGTTTTCTTCATCCAAAGAAGTTAAGTATAACACAATATCATTGCAATATATTCTTCTTCAGCTATGGAAAGTGATACTAAATTTTACTCTTTTCTTAGCCATGATACTAAGCTATCACTAAGGAATAAAGCTCCTTCACTTGTATCTTTCTATCATCCAATAAATCTACCCAATATGAATATATATAAGCAACTAAAGTGAAATATCTACATGTGGGATACCATAATCCATAATCTAGTGTCCCCTTGATATATCTAAATATTCTCTTCACCAACTAAACATGACTATCTTTTGGAGATGATTGATATCTTACAACCATACCTACTACATGCATAGTGTTTAGCCTCAATGTTGTCAAATATAAAAGACTACTAATCATAGATTTATATATAGACTAATCTATAATAGGGCAATCTTCATCCTTGATCACCTTATTTCCTATACACATTGGTGTGTCAACTAGTGCATAATCCTCAAAACCATATTTATTCAACATTTTCTTGGCATATTTACTTTGAGATATAAAAATTCCTTTATCTAACTAAAATAATTTCAAACCTAATAAAAATTTTAATTCTCTAAGCATAGACATCTCAAATTCTTTTTTCATATTATCAATAAATATTTTGTCATTTTTTTTAAGTTTCCTCCAAAAATGATGTCATCGACATATACCATAACAATCAATTGATACTCACCTTCTATTTTGATGTAGATATTACTATCAGTAAATCCTGTCTTGAAACCTTAATCCTATAGGTACTTATCAAGTCTTACATACCAAGCTCTGGGAGTTTATTTCAATCCATAAAATGCTTTCTTCAATCTGCATACATGGTTCCTAATATTTGAGAGAATAAATCTCTTAGGCTGCTCAATGTAGACCTCTTCTTCTAGATTCTTGTTTGGAAAGGCATATTTGACATCCATTTGAAATACTTGGAAATATTTAAACATTTCATATACAAGAAACATTCTAATAGCCTCTAGCCTTACCACTGGTGCAATTTTTTTTTAAAAATCTATTCCCTCAATCTAGCATATCTTTTCATACTAATCTTGCTTTATTCTTTGTCACTTCTCCATTTTCACTCAAATTATTTTTATAAATCCATTTTTTTCCTATCACATTGTGATCCTTTTTTATAGGCACTAATTCCCAAGTATCCTTCTTTTCTATCTA
Organism: Torreya grandis; assembly: GCA_037957365.1. Classification (NCBI taxonomy): domain Eukaryota; kingdom Viridiplantae; phylum Streptophyta; class Pinopsida; order Cupressales; family Taxaceae; genus Torreya; species Torreya grandis. Next base: position 83,078 of record JARHVA010004673.1, read on the forward strand.
ATTTAATTCTTCATCCATTGCCTTAACCCAATGTTTATCATGTCTAGCTTCTGAAAAAGTTCTAGGCTGAATTTTGGATAACAAAGAAAAATTAGCTTGCTCAGATTCACTTACCATCATTCTTCTAGTGTGAATTCCTTCATTTATGTCCCTAATTATGTCAATTTTATTATGATTTCTATGAACATATTTGGATGGAGTTTTGGTGTCCTTTTTTTTACTTCTTCTCATCTTCACCTAATTCTTCAAAATCTTCCTCTTTAATGATTCTAGGAATGTCTACTGGATCACGAATTCTTTGTGTTCCATATTCTTCTATCCCGACACTTACACTTTAAACAATTTTATTGGTTATTTTCTTATAACATTTATAAGCTTTAATTATACAATAATAACCAATAAATATACCTTCATCTACTATGGATTCAAACTTACCATGTTTTTCATCATTTCTCTTTATGAAGCATTTAGTACCAAAAACTCCAAAAGCAACATGAAATATTTATAACCTTGAGTACCTTGAGTTCTCATAGGTCCACATAGATCAGTGTGAACAAGCTGTAACATCTGAGTGGTCGAGTACTCTTTTGTTTTGAACTACCTTTTGGCCTACTTCCCAAGTAACAAGGTTCATAAAATGTGTCAGATGTCTTTGTAACCTTTGGAAGATTTATGACTGATTTCTTTTTTTTTTATGTTGACAATCAAATTTAATGTGGCCCATTCTTGTATTCCATAGCCAACTTTATTCAATATAACTCAAACAACATCTTTGACCTTTAATTTTTTATAACGTATACAAATTATTTCACGTTCTTTGAGCATCTACAATCAACACATCAGAATTTTTTCTCCTAATTTCACAACCTTATACATAAAACGTTAGTGTGTGCCCCTAATCATAGATTTTAATTACACTCAAAATATTATTCTTAAGACCTTCTACATATAAAACATTATCATTTTTAGTTCTACCATTATCCAAATTTAGTGTACCTTTTCTAGTAATTTTGGCAATAGTATTATCTCCAAATTTCACTATGCCACCATTAATATTTTTCAAGGTTATGAACTTGACTTTGTATCCTATCATGTGACTCAAAAATATACTATCAATGAACCATGTATTCTATTCATTTATTACATGAAAATTTGTTTATACCAACATAGATTTTTTAGTTTGTTTCTTCTGCCATGAACTTATCTAAACTTTCTTCTTGATGAATGGAGCCTTGAAACTCTGGTCCTTTTTGACTGACTCAAGCATGCTTCTATAATAATGGCCTATGTGCCCAAAGTTTTTTCACTTGTAACATATTATTGCCTCCTCATTAAATCCTGATAGAGGAGCAAAAGAGTTGTGCCTTCTGCTTGACTTTGCATGACTTTCCTTCTCCTTATTTCTAAAATTGTTAGCCCTTTTTCAACATTCTATTTTCTTATGACCATATCCATTACAATAAAAATAGTAACCATAAAAATAGGACCTATTTGTGTATCTTTGACCTAATTTCCTTGTATAGCTTTATTCTATCTAGCCTTCTTTGTTTGAGATGTCCTCTGTATTCTTAACTTCTTCCCTTTTTTACTTCCTCTTTTGTAAGATCTTCAACATAGCTCTTTCCTCTGTCCTTTTCTATGAAAGTATTGGCCTCCCTTTTCTTTCATTCAAATCTAATACCTATCTTATCTAACATTGATCTTTTATTTTCTAATATCTTATTCAACATATTAGTGTTGTTCTCAAATTTTAAATCATTGGCTACTCTATCATTGATTGCTTTATTTATTTTCTCAAGATATACTTTAAAAGAAGCAATTTCAATAACATACCTTTCACATTATTTACTTACTATTTGCATCTATGATATTAGATCTTCTTTAATCTTCTTGGCTTCTTCAAAGTGTGCTCATAGATCTTCAATTATTTCTTTTGACTCTTTTTCATTTTTCTTGATCTAAATCTTTAATCTTCGATTCTTCTTTTTAAGAGATTTTAAATATTTTAAGGCACAAACAAGTTCTCCTTCTATATTCACTTCAGCTTCATCCTATTCTTCCTCATGATCATCTATACTTTTGCTTACAGAGGCATCTTTATGTATGACCATGAATAGAATCTTTTCTTCTTCTGAATCACTGATTCCACTATCTTCACCTGAGCTAGGATCTTTAAAATACAAAATCTTCTTCTCGAATCCCTTCTTGAATTTTCCTTTGAAATTCTTCTTGTATGTAGAATTTCCTTCTTCATATTCACCATTACCCTTAGCTGGGCACTTAGCTTCAAAATGTCTAATCTTTCCACAATTAAAACATTTAAAAGGTAATTTTCCTTGATATTTACATGTGCCCTTTTTTGGTTTTTCAATGAATATAGCTTTGTTTTCATCTTCACCATCACTAGAACTATCACTTGATTCTTGAATCTTATCCTTCTCTTTCTTTGATGTCTTGAAAGAAGCTTCTCTCTTTGAGGGTTTCTCTTGTTCGGTCTACATCTCATATGCCATAAGAATACCATGTAGCTCAGCCATCTTTAGCTTTGCTAAATTCTTCATCTCTTCAATTGTTGAAACTTTTATATCATATCTCAATGGTAGAGATCTCAAAACATTTTTAACCATAATTGATTCTTATAGCTTTTCTCCCAGACCTTGAATTTGATTAACCATTTGATCAACCTATAAAAGACAACATGCTATATTTTCTTCCTCTTCCATCTTCAAACACTCAAAATATCTTCTGAAAGTATAAATATTAGCTTGCTAAACCTTTCCATAACTTTTATAAATATTCTCAAGTTTTACTCAAGTTTTAGGAGAAAATTTACATTTCATAACTTTAACAAATTTTGATTCACATAAACCACATAAAATAACATTTAAAGCTTTAGCATTGTTTCCACTTGCCTTATTTCTATCAGAGTAGTTACAAGTGTCTGTGGCTCTTCATATTCCTCCACCACTACTTACCAAAAGTTGAATCCAAGGGCCATAAAATAAGTATTCATCTTTATGCTCCAAAAAGCATAATTTGTCCCATCAAACAAAGGTGTCTTATTTATATAAAAACCTTCATGTGATCCAACCATCATGCTTTCTCGATCTATTTTTTAGCTATAAAACTTCTTCAAAAGGAACCTGCTCTGATACCAATTATTAAGCATGTAATATACTAAGTGTAGGGGTGAATCATTATATTATATATCTTTTACTTAATTTGATTTCTTTTATTTAGCCACTTAATCACACATTCAAGATATTTAATAAAATTGAAACAATAATATGCACCACACAAGAGAGAGAGCCACCATATTTTTATGTGGAAACACAAAGTGGAAAAAACCACATAGAACAAGCTTAAGTATATGAATGAGCACCAAATCAAAATACAAAGTTTGCAAGCACCAACTTGTACGAGCACCAAATCAAAATACAAAGTTTGCAAGCACCAACTTGTAGGAGAAACAACCCCTTTCTAGATCACCAACACAACAACTATTTGTGAGCACCAAACCACAACATCACCAACCCCTTACAAATATTTGTGAGCACCAACACACAAGAGCACCAACTCCTCTTATGTATAAAACATAATTATCTCTCAATGTTGCTTGATCAATAAATGATATAACTCTACAATATCTCTTGCTTTTATCTCTTTGAAAACAAATACAAACCATGCACTCTCTTACATATTACAAATGGATTCTCAAGCCTTTATTTATAACTTTTCCAAATACCTTTGGCATTTACCCTTTGCGACCCTTAAAAACACATGGAAAATGGTGCCAAATTTTCATGACCCTTCATATCCTTGCATTTGAAAAGTCATATGGTGACCCTTCATAAGCAAACACATCATTTCCTCTTTTGTCTTTATCTTGGTGACTTTTCATATTCCTCAAAGTGTCTTTTCATGGAAAAATGCACCATACCCTCTTTTGTCTTCACATGGTGACTCTTGGAATTCTTCAAGATGACTCTTCATGAGAAAATGCATCCCATTCTTCTTTTGTCTTTACCCCATGACTCTTTGACTTCTCCATGGGCCCTCTTTAGACTTATATAAAACCAAAAATATATTCATTAATATTAAATAAATATTAACACACATTAGCCAAGATATGAATATTAAAAACACCACTAAATTCAATGGGACCTTTATCACCAATAATGCTAGACCTTTGACATCAATGAAAATATTTCCAATAACTACACCCATGATAAATAAGGTAAATATGCCCAAAAATGGTGGGGTACATATTTAGTCAAAGATATTATTGGTCCAAGCACCTAACATCTTCAAACTAATGAAGGACGTGTTTTCAAGGAGCCCACAAATGCATAATTTCTCAAAAAGTACTTTGCCTAAACAGTTCCTTAATTTCATGCTTTCTATCGACATCTATCTAACACCTTTTGAAGGTTACTTACAAAGGTCTCTCCCTCTATAGTAGGTTCCTTCCTTTCATAAACCTTTTATCTTCACTTTTCCTCTTTTGTTTTTTTGATGTACTATAGTATTATTTCTCTTCTTGAATTTTCTCTTTTTGAAACCCCTTGGGTTTTTATTTTGTGAGTTTATTCTTAAGACCATGGATAGGACCTGACATTCTTCACAAAATTACCATCTTTTAGTTATTTTTCTCCATAATGTTTTATATATATTTTTTTTGCACCCCTTGGATTTTTATTTTATGAGTTTCTTTGTAAGACTACTAATAAGACCTAACATTCCTCACAAAAATATCATTTGTTTTTCTTACCTCACTTTATCTTTCATTTGCTTGTTGACACCCTCATGGGTTTCTCTTTTATGAAGTTGTAGTGTAAGACCATGGATATGACCTGGCCCTTATAAAGTTGCCATATTTTCATGTTTTTATATGATCCTTGTTCTTAACTTTAGTCTTTTTGCTTCTTTTGATAGATGGAATTTATGTTAAACATGTTTTTATTCTATTTCCCTTATTCTTATGATAAGAAAATCATACTTTGCTATCATTGTATCCATTTTTTCCCTTTGTCACATTTTTTGAGATTTGAAGTAATAAAAATTGTTCCATGTGTCACTCCTCTTGATTTAACCTTCCTTTCACTTTGTGTTAGATCAAATGAGGTCAAAGTCAAGATAACACTTTTATTTCACCTAGATTTTTGAGACTTTTAGACCCCATGCTCTTTTATGTTCTCTCTCTTAGCAACCTTGTCCAAATTATTCAAATGAAATTAATATTTATCACCAATTTTTTTCCACATATATATAGAGGAGGAATATAAAAATCCATCAAGAAATTTAGAAGCTAAATCATTTAAATCAAAAGAAAATTATATTCAAAAGGCAACATACAAATCTCAAAAGTCAGCATCACACCAAAAGACATGATTATAAGCACATCTCCTATCTTTAGTCAAAGCTAAAACTCCATATTTGGCCTCACATAGAACCAAGTTCCATTGGGGTGTGGTACACTAGTATATTAGAATAGGGGAATTAAACAAACTCTATGGTGATACCTACTTTCTCACATAATTACCTAATCTTCATAGTAGACTGATAGCTCTATAAGGGTTCCTAAAGAATGGGGAGCATGTTGTGGGAAGATATGTCCTTTTTAATTTTAATTAATATATCCTTCATGGGGTGATCTTCATACTTTATTTATTGACCTGAGACTTGTGTGGTTAAGAGACATTCTTCTGAGTCCTTAAGGTCAAAAGTCCTTGTTTTGACAAACCTAATTTGAGTGTCTTGACTTTGATAAAGAGTTCCTCTACCTTTGTTTTTCCTTCATTCTCCCTTACACCCATTTCATTTACCCCCTTTATATTTAAATTATGATTCTAAATATATTTTACCTTCTTTAATTCCTGCTTCTTCATCGCTTAAAAACATGGTAGCACTATTTTGTTTCTATTTTATCTATCCTTAAAGTGAAACAACATTTTTGAGTAACTATGGATTACTTATTTATTTACACCATAGAATTACATTTATAAACTTGTTCTAATTTACTTTTACCATTTTTCATTGTTTTAATTTCCTAATATCATAGACACATGAGTTCATACCTTTTTCTATTATTGACTGAGGTTGGCTTGTTACTTCTCACTCAACAATGCTTTTTCCCTTTGTATGTACCTTTTTCCATTGTTAAGTGAGATAAGGATTGTTACTGCTCATTCATCAATGTTATTTTACCATTTTGTTTCTTATTTTACCATTGATTTGTTTTATTACCATCCTATTTTACATGTATCCTTGGTTTGACTTGGTGAGTTTGCCTTTCTTATTTGAGGTTAACATATTTGAGTTTTTCAATCTTTAGTATCCTTGGATTTTTAGTTACTCGATTTACTCTTGTTTTTTACTTGGTCATCTTGTCTAACATAGCACCTATCACCCCAACTTGACAAATTTCCCAAGTATGTCCCATCCTCATCACACCATCTATCTTGGCTTTTCTTGCATTTATTTGTTTTATTTTTTTAGTTTTATATTCTTGGGTTTGTTGAAAGTAGTATTTGCACCCTATACAATCAAAACTAACAACATAGTAGACAACCACACATTGATAAATTTATGTGAAGGTATGCATTGCATTTACTTTTTAGTTATTTACTTTACATCCATTTACTTTAAGTTATTTTTCTTTAAAATACTGCAACTTTATTTTTAACATTAGAATTATGTGTTACTATGTTCTTTATTGAAGCACCATCACCTATTGTACCTTAGTAACACATGATAAGATTTGAGTGGAGTATATGTATACATATAATATTTTGAAATGTTATCAAATATTGATGTTTTACATCTTGTAGGAACCTGTCAAGACTCAATCTCTCTGACCCTAAGGGGTACACTAGGAAAGGAGTGGGTATACCTTTGGTGCTTCATAGGATTATTTTACCTTATTTCCATATTATTACCAATATAACTAGATCTTAAAACCATTTTTTAATTTATTACTCCTCCCTTGAACACTCCTCCATCTTTTTTCCTCTTTCTATCCTTCTTTCTCACATTGATCCCCTTTTACCAATTGAATGTACTAGGTCAATTACATTGACCCTATATATAAATTATCCTATGATTATTATAAAGGTTTGATTGGGTCAACCTCTACTATTTTTGGTTATTTTCACTTTAGATCTTTGTTATCCCTTCGATCGATCTAGCTCAATACCTAGAGATTTATCTCCCAAAAAAATATATGGTCAACTAGGTCAACCCCATAAAACCAACATATTTGGAAGGATTTAGGGTGATATCCACCTATAAATACAAGATAATTTTTTAATTATTTCAATATGCAATCAAGAGTTATTATTCACTCATGCTTCTTTACAATCTGATCTTCCACCATTCTACTTAAGAAGTCTTAGCTTAGGGTTTCTAATTAGAGAATCTAGTCTTGTGGATAAGTATTAGATGATTTGGCCTTTCCTATTTATCCTTAAAGACCATAACAACCTCTTAAAAATACCCTTTTTCAAAGTTATAAATTTAGTCATGATAGGTTCACATTTAGGTAATTATATTCTAACTTTGTTCTCCTCTTTTTAGTAGATAGAAGTAGCATAAGTATTGGCTCAAATAATATTACTCTTCATATTATATGTATTAGGTTATTACTAATAATTAGCTTAATTTTTATTCTATTATAAATTTTTTTATTACTTTACTAACCCCTCATATTATTCCATAAGGTTTGGTGTGTACTAGATTATATTTACTTTCTTGTTTATTAGAATAGAATGAACATTAAGCCTATGACTCTTTTAGGGTTTTTACATGATTGTGTTATACTATAGGCTTTGGAACCATTATTAACATCATGTATTATGATAAGTGATCCCATAATTAGGTTTATTATATCTCCATATTGGTCATGCTATCAATTAACAAATGTATTCCCAATCAAAAGTGTAGGTATGCTCTATCTTCTTCGAGTTAGGATTTATTTATAAAAATGATGCATTTCTAATTGTATACAGTTATTTGATGATTTAATTAAAACCAAGACCATGTTATAGTTTATAATTAATGCATCTAAATTGGGTTAAAAATACTTTAAATATATTAAAATTGAGAAAACAAGGTTTATGAGTACTCATGTGTATCGATATAACTACCTTGCCTATTGGAAAGTTGTTTTTGAAAAATATGTATCATTATAAGGATTTGAAATTAATATTATGATAAATATAGATAAATTTTTTAAGTAAATTATATCTAAGAGAGATAGAGAGAGAGGTAGGGAGGGAGTGAGTGAGTGTGTGTGTGTGTGTGTGTGTGTGTGTGTGTGTGTGTGTGTGTGTGTGTGTGTGTGTGTGAGAGAGAGAGAGAGAGAGAGAGAGAGAGAGAGAGAGAGAGAGAGAGAGAGAGAGAGAGAGAGAGAGAGAGAGAGAGAGAGAGAGAGAGAGAGAGAGAGAGAGAGAGAGAGAGAGAGAGAGAGAGAGCGGGGCAGGGGGAAGGCACATGCCCCCAACTTTGGAGAAAAAGTGACTTGTCACTTATTAGTTGAAATTAGATAAACCATGTAACCTAATGATAATCATAAACTGGTGAGTTTGGATGATCAATTCCAAATTAAAAAAATGGTAAGATTAAGTGATTTAATCACCCTAACCATGCTAAAAGGTGAACCAACTACTATAGTAGATTGGATCACTAAAGTTTTTAAAAGTTCAGAGGGTATCAATACATGAAATAATTTTAGAATGTGAATTTCATTTGGATTTTTTAGTATTAAGCACATTTTTCATAACATACGCACCTTAAATTTGTCTCATGTTGAAACTATGTGTAATAATGACACCATGTATATAATTTTACAATAAATGTGTATCAGAATCATATACCTACATGCTTTGGCCAATTTAGAAAATTGTGTAAATGTGGATGACATGATTCAAAATTATAACCCCACTATATATGGATAAATATGAAAATTATATAAGTACCAATGTGGATGACATGTTTCCAAAACATGCCCCAACTGTAAACTAGAGATGTTGAATACTGAGTAGGTATGCAGAACATGATTACAAAGCATGTACCCACTAAATATTTGAATTATAAGTACATACTAAATTAATTCAGATAAATTTATTTGAAATCATGTCCCCATTATAATCTAAAAAATATTAATGTTTGGAATCCATGTCATTATGACATGCCCACACTGAATTTATGAACTAGTGTAAGTACCATATACTATGTGAGTGTGGACAACATGTTTCCAAAGCATGCCCCCATTTAATATATAAATATAAAATAGTGGAAGCTATGCCACTCTAACATGATCCTACTAATATTCCCACCCCTTTTAGGTGAGGGAAAAATAGTACCTGGTAGTTAGTTCACCTCAAAATGGTAAGATGACTATAAATATATGAATGTAACCATGTAGCATATAAAAGGGAACATGTATAGGTAATTGTATCATTAAAGCTCATAAAACCAATGTGATCCCATTTAGGCCTAAAATATATGATAAATATAATGGAAAAGTCTAGATAGTAACCATATAAAATAAATAAGTAAACAAACACATACACAAGAGCACTCAAAATCAAGTCAAAATGCAATGGTCTAAGGAAAATTCAAATAAGGAGCATGTTCAAATGCCACAAAATCAAATAGATGTGACTTAGTCAAATGTTGACAAAATAAGGAATGGAATATTCAAATATCCAAATAATAAGTAATGGCATATTTAAATGTTCAATAATGCAATTAAGTTTTCAAATTTCTAAAAAATCAAACATAAGAATAGGGGTCTCATACAATGGATAATATTCAAATTACTGAAAAATCAATACAATAGTAAGGCAAAACACTCAAGGAAGTGTGTAAATAAAAACCATAAAAAACCAACATAAACATGTCATAGTGGCCCATGGATCAAATGTGTTTTCAAAAAACATCAAGTACATATCATTTAAAGTACCATGTGAAATTTATAATCATGAATAATAAGTGTGTGTAAGTACATATGTAAGTTCAAACATGATAGTGCAGAGTAATCATAAAATCATATAGCCTATGTGTATCAAGATCATAGAGGATGGATGTTGATGACATCCTGGGGATATGAGTAGAAGGAAGGCCCAATGCCCATAAGTGTATCATGTATCTTTGTATGCCTATGTATGTGTATATATGAGTAAATGATATTGTAGTACTCAACTTGGAACTAACACATAGATTCCAAGGATCCAATAAAATGTGTAGGTGTTAAAAATGTTTTTGAATGTTTTTATATTTTTCTAGTATTTTTGAATTTTTAAGAGTTCCAATCAAGGAATTCATCATCATCAAAAGTTATGGGACCATTTTTTAAAATAAATTTAATTTTTATTTACAATGATGGATTTCCTCTTATTCAATATACTTATCCAATGACTTCCTTGAAGTTAACTATGTGGGCAAATAACTGTATCCATAATGTGGTATACAAATCTCTGTGCCCATATCAATAAAGGTAACACACATATTTGTAATATCCAAATTGGAATACCATTCATCTAACCAATTTTTTCTAAACTTAATTTCAAATGGGGGTTATGGTCTAGTATCCATATGGTTGTGGTCACCACATGTGTAACACAAACAATAGGTAATCAATATAAAATTAGAATACAAAGAAGATGTTAGTCAAGTGTTAGTAGATAAATCTAAAAATGAATTAAATACTAACATTTTATGCCTAGATACTTTTGGGGGAAAATGTATAACAACTATAAATCCAATAAGAATACAAAACAACCAATTTTACCTTCCTTTAGAGTCTTTCTTATTAATCAACATAAAGAGGGCTTCTGTTTGACTTGCAAATAATGAGTTCTTTGTCAAAGATGTACACACATCATCTCCCCTTGTTAACTTTGAAAAATATCTTGGCTTGATTTTTTATGAAGCTTCCTCTCAATAATTCAGCATGGTACGTTTGGCTTAAGAAGCTTGTTGAAAGTGTATGAGGGCCTTGCTATTTATAGTTTTCTAGCTAACTCCAACCAATGTGGTAAATTTTGGGTTAGGCTTGGGAGGTCAAATGCATTTATGTTTTAGGATGGGGGTTTTATTTATGAATCATTGCTCAACATTCATGATATTTATCCCATTTATGTTAATATTTCCAATTTTTCATTTTGAGGTTGATGACATCATGTTTCCTAGTATTTGTTGAAATTTCATTTTTAGAAATTAGATATTAATTAATTAAACATGGATTTTTAAACTAATAATTTAATTTGATTTTCTTGGTTAGGAAATTCTAATTAGTCTTTTGGTCACTTCAATAATTTGGTTAAGTTCCTCAATTAATTAGTCATAAACATCAATTTACTAGGTCACAATTTGACTGGGGATGGACCAATGAGACGTTATCATTTCATACATGGTATTTCCATAAATAAGGATTCATTGACATGATTTTGGGCATTTACATCTAATGTGTGGATGAATTTGAGAATTTAAATGAGTTGTAGGCCAAATTTGCATTATTTGCTAGAAATCAGTCTGATGTCCATTTAGACACATAAGTGGCAAAGGAGTGTCTACATGTTACCCCTATTTGAGAAGGCATTGTGAGAAATAATAATTATAATGTGTTTTTAAATAATGAAAAATTCATTAAGAAGATAAAGAAGATAACTATTTAAGAATGACGCTTCAAACAAAGTTTGGGAAACTTATGATGCCCGCTTGAGGGAGTGGCCAAAACATAAGATTGATGGATGGTACCTCAAAAATAAGTAATAATTAGAATGAAAATAACCCTTGGATGAGATTAATATAATATATCTAATGTTGTCACAATTTTTTTTTTTAATGGTGAGAATGAAACTAATGTGTTGACAACTTTAGGTTTTTATGAACCAATAGGTACATGTTCATGTCCTAAAGGGCAGTCTGGATTGAATAAATATTGTGACCCTATAGGATAGATTTGATCATGATAAATTTATTCTACCCAAATAGGATGAATGGGCAAGCATAACTGAAGGATATAACCTATTATAAATATTAAAGATGAGTGAGTGAAAACATAGGTATGATGGTATAATTAATTTTCAAAGACTGAAGAAGCCACAACAAACTAGGCACATAAGGATGCACAAAGTGATTAAAGAGATGATTCAAAGAACCCAATAAATAATATTTATCAAAATGGTCATAATGGTGATGGTGATGATGTTTGAGATGGCCCAGTATACTTCATGTATTCCAATTCTACCTACATAGTATAAATAGACCTTAGGCCAATGTAATTCTCTCAGAAGTGGGAAAAATGTAATGAAAAAATATGAAAAAATATGTATAATGATTGAATAGTATGTATGATTATTTTTTACCTACTAATGTAAAGATGCACATCCTAATTAACATTAATACTATTTGAATGTTCAATTAGTTTTGATTTCATCTAGGAAGAGGGGATAATTTCTAAAGTAAACAAGGGGAATTATTGCAACACCATCACATTTTAGATGACTTACCTACTATTTAATTTGGCATGTGACATTATGCACCATAATTATAAATGAATCATCATAATATTTGATTGCATTAACATAAGGACTAATTCTTGATCTAATAGACAATTAAAAATAATGCATCAATGATAAAAACCATGATGATGATGTTGGAATATGAATATGGATGGACTTAAGTAAAATTCACAAGAAATCACCCTATGAACTCATATGCACTAAATAAAGGAAACAACAAGGAAATCAAGTAAATAGGCAAACAAAAAAATAAATAAATAATAAAATAAACACATACAAAGCATAAAAATAAAATAAACAAAAGCATCCTATCATTAACCAAGTCAATACCTACATGTGAAGGCTCGATAGAATGATAAACATATGGTGCCCCCAAGAAAAGCTACTTGCAAGGGAATGACATGTGGGGATAATATAATAAAGTTATAAGCTACGTGATTTCATTTTGCCTAGTAGGTTGAAGGCTATGATCTTGGCCTAAAAGTATGAACTAGATGGTTCCCCTAAGCAAGGATACATGCAAATGGAAGGACACACCCCCAAGGATACTTAAAATAAAAGTACAAATGTAAACCAACCAAAAACATTCCCTTGTAGAGCATATTTGAAAAGGACACATCCCAATTATTTATAAAATAATTAGCTCAAGGAATGAGGTCCCCAAAGTGGGCAGATTGAGGATTAATGACTAGATTTAGGACAAGACAAATGTTTTTGGATATTGGGGCTTTATATCTCACTAGGAGATTGTAATAAATTTTGAAATGTTTGGTTTTTTGTCATTGTTTCAATGTTTAGGATTTGAAATGTTTTAAATATTTTTAGAATGTTTTGTCATGTGTAAGCTCACAAAATGATGAGTGTGGCTTATGTTGATTATAAAATGGAAATAACATGGATTAGGTTTCTCCCAAAATGGGGAGAATGTGGGATTAGGTTACTCATAAAATGATGAAAACATTGGCTTATATTTATCACAAAATGGTGAGAGTGTTGGCTTAGGTTTCTCAAAAAATAGTAAGAAGTTGCCTTAGGTTGCCCACAAAATGGTGAGAATGTTGGAATAAGGGTGGTTGAGCTGACCTCGTAAAACACTAATCACTACCTACATAGTCCAAATAGACCTCAAGCTATTTTAGTTCACACTATAGCACATAATCCTAACTAAGTAATAGCAGGTTGGGACTGGGAAAATGTTAAAGGTATGAAACAACATTAAGGCAAGGAAAAAGGCAAAGAATGAAATAATGGTAAGGCAAGGAAAATGGCAAGGTATGATTTTGTTGTTCGTACTAATGTGGAGATACTTGTGCTGATTAGTATTGATGCAACTAGAATGGTTTATGCGATATAATGGTATAAATGGCTATAATGGAATGGTCTATAATGGTAATAGGGTTGCCCTAAAGTGATAATGAATTATAATGGAGGATTACAAGATGCATAATGTTCACCTATTTTATGCCTAACTTGTACCCACTCTGAATACCTTCACTATCATTAACTTGATATTGATTTATACTAAATTATTATTGTTGTGATCTCCATTGGTCATTGATTAAATTTCCTCCAAACCTCTATAAAATATGTCCTTGTAGGCTTGATGAAGGAAAGTGAAACCAAGAATGATAAATAATGATAGGCATTGGATAAATGGTCTAATTTGATAATGTAATATAGGTTTAAAATGAATAATAAGATCATAATGGAGTGTAATATTTTTGGGGTACAAATGAAGATTGAGGTTTTCAATTACACACAATATTATTGATTTAGGATTTGACATAATTTTAGTTATGGTAAGGCCTAATGCTTCTTAATATGTTATCAAAAAGACCATAATATTGTTTTTCTAATTTAGGTCTGAGAGATGTTGCAATCTAATTATGTTGTAGATTATCAACTGTGTTGATATTATCTTCAATAATGTCTTCATCAAGTGATGAATAACTTTTGTGCTCATCAATTGGTGTCTTGAAGAGGTTTTCACAAATAAATTTATCTTAGTTTTACCATAGAACCTCCAAGAAGGTTTCACTAAGGAACATTGAATTTTGACTTTGATTGTCTTCTATTACCTCAATAAAAGTTTCAATAGAATATGTTGGGTTTGGACTTTGATTATCCCCTAATGCCTCTAAAAAGGGTTCACTAAGAGACTGGTCTTCTTTATCTTCTATGTAGTTTTGGTCCTCATGACTTTTTGAGACTAAGATGTCACCATGGATGCAATTTAACGGTGTGTGATTTTTTCAATCCTGAGTGACTCTTGTGGGAGGTGAAATTTCAATATAATGGTTAGGATGATTAGTGTCAATGTAAAGTGGAATGGTAATAGAGTGATAAAAGGTAACACAATCCTCATACAGGATACTAGAATAACTTATGTCAATGCTAAATAAAAAATCCTCAACAAATATAAAAGGCTCACAAATGTGTTCAATATAATCTAAAAGGAGTGTGTGACCAATGTTAGAACATACACTAATGTATTCTGATTCTCAAGCTAATTTTGACTCAAAGGATTTTAAATCCAATATCAAGACTAATGTTGAGTCTAATTCTAATTTTGAATCTGATATTGGTTCAAAAATAGAACCTGACTCTAATTATGATTCTTCTTCTAGTGTAGATGTTACACATAATGTTGGTTTGGAAATAAAACATATATTTGATGTATATGTGGCTAAAAAGATGTCATGTTAAACATTTGGAAATAGACAAGTACTAGCTTATGATGTAATAATAGGTTATTTTCAAAAATAGGCTCATCTAAGAGGGGTTCATCAAAGACTTGATTGTCAAAGTGAGGTTCCTCAAATACAGGGGAATTGTCAAAGGGTGACTTATCATTGGTTGAATCATCACGAATAGGTATTTTAAAAAAACATCAAGGATTGGTTAGTTTTTTTGGCCTTGTCTTACTCTTATTTGCAAAATTTTAGATAGGGATACACTTTTTTTAAAATAAATGATGGCTATTAGAGAGATAATGATTGGCTCTATTATGACTCAAAGACCAGATTGGTTGTTGGAAGTATTTCCTATTTTTTAAGAATACTATTCATTTGTTCTATAGGAAAGTCGTATGGGAATATAGATTTAACCTTCAATACTTTTATAAGGGTTGCATCTCTATTATTAATAAGCCATTTATAAAACTAGATTTATAAATGGGTGTGGTGATGCGATAATTGGATTAGGTGGATTGGAGTTATAAGGCAATTATTGGTACAATTATGGCTAAATTTGGATGTCCCAATGGCTAATCAAGTTTTGGAAAACTTTTTTAAACCTAACACATCAGCTAAGTGAATGGTATTGAATCCTATGACACTCACAGTATTCATCTATTCGATACCAAGGATAATTTTACAAAAATGTTGAGTATGTGGACACATAATTATGTTTTTAGTGACCAATTGATAAAATATATCTCTCAAGGCCTCATCGGGTAAATTTTCCATTTGATAAAAAAATCTTGGTCTTTATATAAATTAACCTAAATAAGGGTGGTCTTGGCACATGTTTGAAATTAGGAATGGGTTGGCTTGGCATATGAAATTGACCCAAAGAGGGAAAATTTGGTCATTGTTGAGGGTGAACTTGGTCTCTGAAAGTGGTATGAGCCCAAAGAGGGTGAACCTTGGCTATAGCTTGAATTAAGAATGTGATTCAAGATAAATCAAATCAAATTGTCATGGTATGAATGGGTATGGGGGTCAAAAATAAACCTTAGTTTAGCATTGAAATGACTCCATAATATGCATGTGTGAGCTCAAATTAACTATGATTTGGCATGGTTTGGATCAAAATAGGTGATATGTATGTGGGTTTAAATGAACCCTAATTTGGCATGGTTTAAAATGTAATTAGATACTTGATGTTTAAAAAATATCCATGTGAAAGTGATCATAAATCTAGTCTAAAATTAGACTTGGAATGTGGAAATTAGAATCTGGTTTGATTTTGGAAATGGTTTGAAATAAAATAGAATTGAAATTAGTCTAAAAATGAAAATGGACTTGGTCCAGGTTTGGCATGAAATTCAAATGGAACTAGGTATAGGTTTTGGTTTGAAATTGGGATTGGTCTAGGAATAGGTCTTGGTTTGAAATGAAATAGGACTTGGTCTAGGTTAGTCATGACATGGGAATGGATTGAGGTATAGATAATGGTTTGAAAGTGAGATTGGTATAGGAATAGGTCTTGGTTCAAAATGAAATAAGACTTGGTATAGGTTTGGCATGAAATTAGAATTGGTCTAGGTCTAGGAACATGAAATCAAAACTAATTTAAGTCTAGGGATTTTGGTTTGAAACAAAAGGTACACTTGGTCTAGGTGAATTTTGAAATAATTTAAAACTCAATTTTGGTCTAAAACAGAACTTGTAATTTAAAATGGAGGCTTTAACATGGTATAGGAAAAAATCTTAAACCAAATTGAAAGCCAATCCAAGTAACACAAAATAAATACAAAAATTAAACCACTCAAACCGAAGTAGTAGGCAAGACTCAAATGTAAACTAATTATCCTTAGATCATAACTTGAAATTGGATTTAAAACTTGGTTTGAGATACTTGGATTTTAGCAAAAGATCAAACAATGTAATGACATCTTTATAAAACTAAAGCATGAATGGTTTTTCAATTTTTTTTAGATTAAGCAAAGATTTACCAAATTTGTGTAACTTAACACTTATTGGTATAAATATGTATTTATCATGTGTTTTGATGTCAGACTTATTTGATTTCATGAAATATTTTTTAACTCAAAATACAAGTAAATATGAAGCACAAAAGTATATGCTCCTATCTTAGTAACTGCCACAAAGATGCATCATATCCACAAAATTCCATTGATATACCCACTCTTGATAGGAATTAAGTGTTGATCCAATAAATAAAATTTCATGAAGGTATATATTTTATCCCTCACTGTCTCTCAAGAATGTGTATGTGGCATAGAACTTAGAGTGCCAAAGCAACTTAGCATCTGTAAGATAATCCATGGTAAGTGAATTATCTTAGTATATAATTTTTTAATTAGATTTATAAATGTTCCACAAGTATAAAAAATACTTGGTAATAATAATATATAAATAAAATGGATGAAAAACTGTATAACTTGTTACAAAAGGGTTTTGTCCCTTTTGTAACCACTTCATCTATTAATTGCTTAGTGAAGTACGATGTATAGAACATACATTATATAGGTATATATTTGACTTGTCAAGTTAACTTTTCAACTACTATAAAATTAAATAACACACCTAATTGATATACCTCACTGGATAAGTGGGGTTGGTATGATGCTAAAATATGAAACCCCAGTTCAATGCACCCCTAGAGAACTTGTGACAATGTGATGACCTCCCACTCATTAATCCAAAAATAAAATAAAAAGGGATAAAATTGATTTTGCATCACCCAAATTCAATAAAATGAGGGGTGAGCATACATGACTTAAACTATAAGCTACAAAGAACAAGTAGTTTAGTCATGTTTTCGAGTCATGCTAAATAGGGGAGAGCATACACACAATTTTGATAAATAATGTTTTAAAGGAAAAAGTGAAATAACATGATAAAACAAATGTGTTTTAAACACCAAAATGAAAATGTTCCTACAAAACTAATTCTAAAAGCTTTGGAAATAAAAACTTTCTTGGTTGAAAGTTGTTTGGTTTATTTTATAACACTAAAAAAAATGTTTCAAACATTTGAAGTGAATTTTTTTGAAGATCAAAAAATGAGTGTGAAAATGGTCTTGTTTAGTGTATCAAACTTATAACTTTTTCCTTGTACCCTACATCAAATGATTAGTGTATTCATTTGTGTTGGTTAATTTGTAAAAGTGAACAGAAAATTTAATTTTTTTGAAGTCTGAGGTTTATATCTTAGAATGAAGTCATGATTTATTAGTTTGCATTGTCACCATTTTACTAAGATAATAAAACATAGAAGATGGAAAAGTCACCATTTAACAATGGAAAAATCACCAACTAGTAGAATTAAAGTTACTATTTTCTAGTAAAAAAGTGGCAAAGTTGCCAATTTCATAAAATATTTTTACCTAGCAGAGTCAATAATATCCAAGGATGAAGTCATTATTTTCTAAGATGGGGTTGACCTTTTTGATATGCAAGGTCAAAATCAACGATTTTCTAAAAAATATAGAAAAGTAAAAAGACATAGCAATCATTGAAGTTTCCACTTTTTGAGTTGTGAAGTCATCATTTATGTGAGAAACCAATGTTGTCATCGATACATAAGCCAAAGTCATAATTTTCTAGGAAAATAAAAAACACAACAATTTTAATAAAAACAACTAGAAATAAGGTCATTAATGAGTGTTTCTTAAGAGTCCCAAAATATTCCTAAGATGAGTGTGGGGTGCATGGTCCCACTGAGCATGTCATTATGTATCATAAGAATCTAAAGAAAATGTTAGTCAAATGTTAGTAGATAAATATAAAAATGAATTCAAGACTAACATTATATGCCTAGGTACTTGGGTGAGCAAATGACTAACAACTAAAAAGACAAGAAGACAACAAAATAACCAATTTTACCTTCCTTGAGAGTCTTTCTTGTTAATAGACACAAGAGAGGTCTTTTGATCATCTTGTGTAAAATGAGTTCTTTGTCAATGATGCATGTGCATCATTTCCCCTTATTAACTTTAGCAATTAGATTTGCTTGAGTTTATTGTGAAGCTTCCTCTCAATAATTATGCATAGTAAGTTTGGCTTAAGAATCTTGTTGAAAGTGTATCAAGACCTTGTTATTTATAACATGACTAAAATGATAAGGACTGTCCATCTTGAGATCAAGATGGGTGGTTCAAAATCAATTCAAAATAGGAGACCAATTATAATAAATATTTTAATTAATTTATGGAAGAATGGAGCAATAAATAGGTATGGGTCAACATTTCAAAACCTTGTTACATTTATGTTGATATTTTTCATTTTGACTTTGAGGCTAATGACATCATGTTCCCTAATATTTGTTGAAATTTTATTTTCAGAAATTATATATTCATCAATTCAACATGGATTTTTCAGTTAATCATTTAATTTGATTTGTTTCGTTAAGCAATCATTATTAGTCTTTTGGTCACTTCATGAATTTGGTTAAGTGTCTTGCTCAATTGATTGAAAAAATTAATTTAATAGGTTAAAATTTGACTAGGGATAAATTGGTGAGAGGCTATCATTTAGTATAGGGTATTAACCTAAATATGGATGCATTCATGTCATTTTAGGAATTTAAGTCCAATGTGTGGATTGATTTGGGCATTTCAGTAATTTCTAGGCTTAATTTGCATTATTTTATAGAAATTGGTATAATGTCCATTTAGACACAAAAGTGGTAAAAGAGGAGTGTCTGCAATTGAATATATCCATAATATTTTGGCATCAATGGATAACATATGAGTTCAATTGTAATATGTCTCAAGTGTTCAAGGAATGTAGTTCCACAAGTTGTATCCTAATTATTCATATCAAATTAGAGATGGTGGCAATATACCCCATGGATATTAGCAGTAATAGTCAACTCTTCATACTTTGGTCACTTTGAAACATAGTTCTCATTTGAAAGAGAGGAAGGATTTGTCCTTTTTAAAGGTTGTGGAACTTATAGTGAAGACTCCAAATTTTTCACATGGTATAATTAAATTTGACCTTTATAAGGTTGGATCAATGGTTTTAACCAATAGGGGTGAACTAAGTAACCATAATTTACATGCTCATATACTATGTTTATGTTCTCATTATTTGGATTTGGTGTTATTTCTTATACAATTGGATTGATCATATATTTACCATTACCTATGGTTTCAAACAAGTTTGAAATGTGATCAAGTGAATCAAATTTTAGTGTGCATATTTTCTCATCTATCATATCTTGAGTGGTATCATCATCACTATCATAGTAATTGGAAACATGCCCATAATTTTTCTTAGTATTGACTAATAAAGGAAGCTCAAATGAATGAGGTTCTTATGGTTTTAATGTTTCCTTTAGTAATGGTTCTTATTATTGTTGTGAATCTATGTGTATTTCAATATGTGGTATCTTAATTACATCTATATATGGAGGAGCCATTATACTTGACTCACCTATTTCATAAGTGTGTATGTGATAAATAGGAATGCATTATTTAGGTGGTACTAATGTAGGGATTCCTTTGATGTTATATTGTATCATTTTGAAAAAAATTAAAGGTTCATCATTGGCAGTCATTGTTAATAAAGTTCCATCATGTATGAATTTTAAACATATATAAAGTGTAAATGGGACAACATCCATTGAATGTATCCAAGGTATACCCAAAAGAACATTACAATGCAATGATTTAGAAATTAACTGAAAAGTATATGAAATATTTTTGAGTCTTAATGTCATATCTAATCCAATTTGACCAACTAAAGTACTATGTGAATTATCCAATCCATAGATATGCATAATCATCTTTTGAATCATATTAGTGTTATTTCCCATGGTGGATAAAAAATGATACTACAAATGTTTAGGCTTGATCAATTATCAATGAGTACCCTTTTGATGCCTTTATTTTACATTCACTTATATGAACAAAGGTAAATTTTGATCAATAATATATTTGGATTGTAAAATAGTTGGGTCAAAGGTAATAAGTTTGGAATTATTTTAAAGATATTTCATGATATATACAAAATAAGTAGGCTCAATATCATTTGGAACTTGAGTTTCACACAATACCTCATATAAGATGTCCTTGTAAACATTAGATTATTCTAGGAGCTCAAGTATTCAAAATTTATTATGTGTATTTCTCAATTGGTAAACAAGGTCATATCCCTTATATTTTATCACAGGTTTAGGCTTAGGAGATACCTACTATATATTAATAGGTAGTGGCATAGGTTGATCAACCTTACCTCTTCACGTATTCACAACATGGAACAAAAAATCCAATATGATCCATGGGAAAATACTAGGTGTAGGATGGTAATTACCACTTGAATAAGGATTATGAAGAACAAATGGTTGAAATCATGTACATTGGTGTCTAGATACTAACTGTATAACATTATAAGAGGACCTATGGAAATATATCAAATATTGTTTTTGTTTTAACATTGTCTCATTATGTGCATATATTTTCTTTCATTTTTTGATCCGATAAGTAACTTAGAAAACCATATAAACTATAAGGTATTGGAGCATGAAATAATTGACATATGTGTCCATGGAAAACATGATTTTAATATTTATCAATGAGGGATCAACAACAAAAAAATAAATTAGAAAACCTTAGATGAGATAGGGTTTGATGTTCAAATATCAAGTTCACCAAATGTTTATCCCTAATTTGGATAAGAGGTTATCATACTTGGGTAAAAAGGGTTAATGATATATAAATTATAGGTCACAAGGGTTAATATTAAATATACACCATGCCAATTAATGTGCTAAACATAGATGTACCATATGCTAAATTTATAAAATTGAGATAGGTTATTAATGGAAAGTATAACTATGCTAGATATTTAAATGGCATAAAATAAATTAATTGGTTTTTTCTAATTCAAATATAGTGTTGGATATGGGATAGTCAAGAAGGAGACAAGAAGATAATTTTGGATTAGTCATTAGATTATGGATTTGGTGCCTTTAACTCTTTGGACACTTATGTTAGCCTTAGATAGTTATATCAACATTAGTATATGAATTTAACACTAATGTATTGTATGGAATATATAATCAAATAAGATGTGACCACCTAGATGATTATAGGTTTTGATTCACCATCACTTTAGTGTATTCAAATCTAGGTCATGGAATATTGCTCCTAGTGAAATGGAAAACCCCTAACTTTTCATATTCAATCTGAGCTTAGGGAAAAATGGGTTAGTGGGAATATAATGTTAAGAAAACCTAAAATTACCTCAATACAAAAGAGTGATTCCTACATATCCAATACTGTATAAAAAGGCCTCATACTCATATCCCATACATGTTGGCTTGAGTGTGAATCATGTAATGTGTGTAAAGTAAGTAAAACAATGTATTAATTTGTAACAAGTAAATATGACCTTATGATTGCTCCTTTATTACTTTAAACTTATATTTGGTCTCTTCCTTTGACTAATATTATAGTAAATAATAACAAGAAATATTTTAGTATCTTTAGTTCTTCTTTAAGTGCTCTTTTGGTCTTATTTCTAAGTATCCATAGAAGAAGAATGAACGAGGGTTGAAATTGTATTTATACCAATCTTATCAAGAGATAACTCGCATTAAATCACTTAGGCTGAACATTATAATACATTTCATTTTCAAATTAGATGACTTGAGGTCACTAGACACTTTTGTAAGGATAATATAGTAACATTGACACTACTATCTATCCCAAATGTTAGTGTCCAAGGAGAAAGAGTGCAGGCACAGGCTCAAAACTTGTGAATATGTAACATAAGTATAATTTAAGACTCCTATGAAATATGAGATGTTTTTTTGTATACACATAATATTTTCCAACTTTTATTGACTAATAAAACTTTGTATCTTGCAATAACTTGTTGATTCTCAATTTATCTAAGTGCACACCTTAAGGGGTGCATCGAGAAAGGGGTAGGTAGACCATTGGTGATTCATAAGATTGTTGTCCCTTTTTCCACTTTCCATCTACACACTTGTATCCTAAAACCATTTACCTTAAGATTAATATTCTTAATTTTACCCATTAAAAACATTTATCATATTTATCCTCATTTTTGCCTTGATCCCCTTTCACTAGTTGAAAATATTAGGTTGATTGGGTCAACCCTATATATTTTTTAGCCTCTGATTACTATATAGGGTCGATAGGGTCGACCTTGTAAAACTAACATATTAAAAATTATTTAGGGAAAAATCCACCTATATATACAAGTTCATTTTTAAAAAATTAGAATGGATAAGGAAAAAAGAATAAGTGCAAACACACATCTACTTACTAACCATTATACTTGAGGAATAAAGCTTAGGGTTCCATACTTTCTTTGGAGATATGTATCTTGTCTTATGGATAAGTATTTTAGATGAATAGATAGGTTGTGTAGCCTAGATATGATTTGTCTTTATTATCCTTACATACCACAATAATCTCTTATGAAGCACTTTGTCCAAGGGAGAGATTGTTGCTTGATGGATTTGACTTCAAGGTAAGTATTCCTAAATTTATTTCTCATTTTTAAGAGTAGATAGATAATGCATTTATGCTTCTCTCCCATGCATTAGGATTCCATAGACGTGGATGTGACTATATGTCTTCTATGCATGTTTAGTTTAGCTTATTTTGTTTCTAACCACCACTTTGTGGTAAAATATTTAGTGTGCACTAAATTAGATTTACTTTCTTGTTATTAGAATAGAGTGATAATTAAACCTATGAATCTTTTAGAGTTGTTGCATGATTGTATTAGACTATATAATTTTGAACCCTTCTTAACATGGTATATTGTGACAAGTGATCCCCTAATCAGGTCAATTGGATTCCCATATTGGTCATGCTCTTACTTAACAAATGTATTCCCAATAAAAAGTGTAGGTATGCTCTATCTTCTCTTAGCTAAGATTGATTTATAGACATGGTGCATTTCTAATTGTGTATATTTTGGTGAACTTGAAGTGAATCCTGTTCCACCACTAGTTAGATTGTCTTCACATTTCCAATTTCTTCTTATTATTTTTTTCATGTTGGCTTCACCTTCATAATACATTATGATGAACCTGACATGAAATAACCCTTGTAGTATTTTTTTACCTTTTTTCATTTCTTTCATTCTTTCATCATTATTTTATCATATATTTGCCATAATAGATTGACTCTATCAACATAGTATCAAACTTTTATGTATAGGATTTTAGGTAAAGGCAAGTAGATCGACCTTATCAACCCAATATATATTTTCATCTTTTAAAAAATCTTTTTTAGACTACTAGGTTAACCCAGTTGACCCTATACATTTTTAGGCACTTAGCAACATGCTTCTGCAATGTGTGATTGACCTAGTTGACCTAGTTAGTAGAATTTGTAAGCATATATCAAGGTTTTTGAACAAAAACTTTCATTCTCTACATTTTTGATCTACAAAGGTTCCTTTATATCTCTATATTTATTTTTTTATAATCTTTATTTTCATAGTTTGTAATCTTTAAAACTATCCTGACAAAGTCAATTGGATCAACCTTACCAACCTAGTTCTGTGTTCTATGTGCTATTTGGATAACTAGGTTGACTCTGTCGACCCTATTCATTTTTAGACCTTAATTCTAAAATATATGTTTGATCATGTCGACCCTACTCTATATTATATGCATACAATATTGGTTATATCAACATTGTACCTTGTTTAAAAGTTGTAATAAACCTTATATGCTAGTAATTAATTCAAACTTTCTTTTCTTGTTGCTTGCATGCTTAGAATAGATCAAATAGCTTGATTAGGTGGTTTTAAATTAACTATTTAGTTTCACTATTTTCTATTTCATGCACACATAACCAAATCAAAAAATCTAAATAAGCATTTTAAAATTTATCTATTGAAGGCCAACCTACTTGGATTTCATCACCAAGGGGGAAGTTGACTTGATACTTTGGTCAAGTATAAAGCATGGTTAATGGTATATTATGAATAAAAACCAAACACCCTTATCATTTTGGTGTGTGAAGTGAGGGGGTAGGCCCCAATACTAAGCCTATATCATTGCCACTATATTCCCTTTTATCCCAAATTACTTGAAACCATCCTTAGATTACCATTCTAGTTTCTTGATTATAGCCAAATAAAACCATATCTTAATAATCTAATAAACATTTAAGTTGACCAATTAGTTATCTATTTAATTTTTAATTTTATTATTTTCTCTTTGCTCAATTGTATTTTATATTATAAAAACTTGAATTAGCAAGTGTTGGTGCAAGGTTTTTTGTTGAGTGCCTTAATTGGATTGGCCAACATTAATCTAATTGACTATTTATTTCCTTTCAGCTATTTATTTTGAAATTTCTTAAAAAAGTTATCTTGTTTCAGTTCATAAATCTATTATCAGATTCTTAAATTTCCCTCTTTTTTGTACTAGGTTAACCTAGTCGACCTTATAACTTTTTACATCTTCTATTCACTGTACTAGATCAACCTAGTAGACCCTATATTTTTTTATAGACCCTATTTTTTTCTTTTTAAGACTTTCTTAACTATACTAGATCAACCCAATCAACCCTATACTATTTTCAAACCCTATTTTTATGTTAGGTCAACCAATTGACACTGTACTATTTTTTTCATTTCTTATTTCCTTGCTTTCTCATTTATCTTTCTTTCCCTTTATCATAGACTTTATATTTAATGACAATATTGAATTGTAGTCAGCAGATATGATGAATCTTAACAACCCTCAAAGGGTCTCCCATAGATAGAGTAGGTCTCCTCTCTTAGATGCTAGTAATGTTCATATTGCCACTTAGATAATGAACTATAGGACCCATCCTAATTCCTCTTTGCAACATAAGACTCTTTTTTCATTAGAATACTAACCTAAATTAGAGTATACCCATAAAATTCTCTTCTTTATCTCTTAATTTCCTCAACATCAAGGAAAATATCCTTATATTATTTACAATATTATGATTACTAGTCAATTTGAAGAGTTTCATTCACCTAATCCTATATTTGTAGCTAGATTTGGTGGTACCACTCTTTTATTCTCATCCTCTTTCTTTGATTATGACCCCTTCTCATACCATGACCTCTTCTTCTCTAAATTCTTCCAACTCTAGGCCTAATATATCCACTAACATGGTAGTTTCTACATCTAGTGGGCCTCTTATAAGATCCATAATCCTTAATCCTTCCACTAGTGAATCATTTTATACCCAAGGTAATCATGATACTAGTGCTTCTTCTTCTCAACTATTCACTAGCCCATATTTTGCTACATAAGGAAATTTTGCCACTAGTGCCTCACATTGTCATAATTCTTGTCAACCTACTATCAACACTAATAGTGGTACCCAATCCACTAATACCAACTCTAATGCTTCTAATAATGCTAATCAAACACACAAATCAAATGATGGTAATGCAAAACCACTTTCTCCATCTTTAATCTCATCCTCAACCAATAGCTTAGGGTACACATAACCAAAATGTTCCCTCTCCTCCTCTTCAATATTCTCAAGGAAATCTTACTCCTCAACCTCCTTTGGTCAATAAAACCATTAAGAATATCCAAAATGAACCTCTCCCTAATCAAATTTCTAACATTTATATAAGAGGTATCACACCAATAATTTATTATAATGGATCAACTGATGCCACCCTTCATCTTCAAACATTTAAAAATATTTATAAGGACTGGGTCAAATTTAACACCTTTGTCACTACCAAAATCTTAGCCAAAACTCTCATAGGTGATGCCTTGGATTGGTAAAACCAACTTAGAACTCATTCCATTACTAGTTTGGAGGATTTAGAGAATTATTTAGCTCAAGAATTCCAAACTAGTGATGTTTCTTAAAACACTTTGGCCCACTTCATAAATTATAAATAACTCAAAAATTAAACTGATCAAGCCTTTGTTAAAAGGTGGAAAACTTTGTCAAACAAATGTGAACATAGCATGGTTGACGACAATCTTTTCCATCTCTTTACCAATGCGCTTTTTCCTAAGCTTAAATATCAAGTCCACATTCTCTCTCCACATACATTGGAGGATACTATTAACCAAGTTAAATGAAAAGATTTCCTTATGATTCAAATTAAATGACCCCAACCTTATGTGGGTCCTCATATCTTAAAAACAAAAATTAAAATGTTACCAATGATGGTGTTATAAATTCTTATGACACCATTCATAATGTTCAAACTATCATTCTTACCCCTTCATCAAAACTAGCTCTCCCTCCTCAATAATATACCAATCATAACTTATCTTCACCAAACAAAATTAATGTTCATAAACCTCTATCCTTAAATAAATTGTTTAATCATCTTCCTAGACCTCTTCCATGAGAACTTGACCATACCCATCTTATGAAATCATAGTATGATCCTAACAAGTTTTGTTGGTTTCATGTTATTTGGGGCCATTCTCATGAGACCTATAGATAGCTTCATAATTTATCTATGTAAATTATTTTGGGTCCTAATTTTGATCATGATTATATCACTTGAAAGAATCAACAAGCCTATAAAATTGCTTTTAAGCACTATAAATCACATAATAAAATTCAAGCCTTGAACCAAGCCAATGCTCATTTAGCTATCTATAAAGACCCTCTTCCTAATCATTAACCTATTAAATACAATCAATAGAAAGCCACCCCTTCCACCAATAATGTAAAAAGTCTTGTTGAACCAACTTATAAAGAGAATGTGTTTAACATGAATAATATGTGAAGGGTGGTTGATTTTATTGATTCCCAACCTATCTAATTCCTCCTTCATCTAGAACATATCATGTTATCCAAGATTCTTCTCCAACTCATTTAAAAGAGTTAAGATAAGATGACCTTATTAATTTTGATGATTCAATTTCTAATTCTCCCTTGGATAACACTTCCTTATCTATTTCTACCACTCTTCCATCAGCTTCTAACACTAATGACAATCAAGTTTCTACTAACAATTCTTCTCCCAATTCTCAAAATAAAATTAAACCAGCTACTTCATCATCACAACATGATTTACAACCTTGTTCTAAACATTCTTCTTATTACCAACATATATTCCAATGTAGTTAGGCTCCTCCTTCTAAGGACCTCCTTAATAATTATGCACCTATATCTACAAACTTCTTATGGGCTATGATGAATGAGATACCATCATGGAACTCACTAATCTCCCATCCTAAATTCCATTCCTTGAGCTTATTAGTACTTCTCCACATCAAAGAAACCATATTATACAACTATTATTTGATATAAATGTTTCTCATACTCCCTTATCAAGATGAGAGGTATCCTTATCTAGATTCGAAGATAATATATTACAACAATGTGAAGAGATATCTATCAACATTGATGAAACTATATACACTTCTCTTTCCTTAAAATTTCCTTTAGCTTATATGATTCTCTATGAGATTTTGATTCATGTGGATGATCCTCCATTATTCATTAGTATTCAAATAAGTGATATCCAAGTGAAGCATGCATTTATTAGTGAGATTTTTGACACCTTTGTTTCCTTTCTTGACTACATTAAGACCCTTAGATATTCAAAATACAATCTCAAGTCTACACATATCACCTACCAGGGATATGATAAAAGGAAAATGTATCTCTAGGTTATCTATGGCTTCCCATTACTATCTTACCTATCACAGTTTGTATAAAGGTGATGATCTTTAACTTTCCCCTTTATTATAACATCTTGCTTGGTAGGTTGTAGACTCACTGTATGAGATCTATTGCTTCTTCCACCTACCAATGCATTAAATTACCTCACAATGGATACATTTATAGGATTCAAGGTAACACTAACCCTTGGAATTTGGAACAATTCTAAGACCATGGTGTCTTCAAGATTCCTACTCTTGAACCTTTACCCAACATTCCATTCCATGAGTCTTAGTGTCTTAACTTTCCTATTAATTTAACCTGAGGCTATAGTGGACATCTTGATATCTTTGGGAAAAATCCTCCTATTCTCTTAGATTTTGATGATGAGCTTGATGAGATTAGCTTAAACATTAAAAATTCTTATCTCTCACTTCACCTCATATCGTATCTTCCTACTTCCTTACAACCTCATTCTCTTAATCCTCCTTGTGATGATATTATTATAGTCCTGACCAAGACTTGACGTTCTATTTACCACACTTATTAGGATGACAAGTCATCCTTAATTATGTCATTAATCTTCATACCCTTGATTATGATGATGGTTATTACTTAGATGATCCATTCTTAGGTAGTCTTGTATAGGCTTGTGATTCCAAGATTGTCCATTATCATTCTTCTTTACTTGAGTCCTTTTACATATCTTCTTATCTTCCTTCATTTATAGTTCCTAATTTTAGTATTTTTCTTATAATAGGGTAGAGATGGTGTGAACAACTTTAATTTTTTAGGATCCTTATAGGAGTATGCTCATGGATCATGTTATGACTGGGCCTTACCATTTTACTAGGTACCACGATCACCATAGTTACTTTACTCCTAAGATTTGTGTGACCCTATTTAGACCTTATTTAGATTTTTCTCCTCCCTTAGTAGATCTATTATTAGAGCCCATTATTACTCCCACTATATTTGAACCCATTCTTACTCCTATTATAGCTAATCATGTTCATGTTCTTACTCTTCTTGAGCCTACCCCTACTTCTCATCCCATTAATCCTTTCAATTAGCCTATTTCCATTCCTCTTCCATCACCACCTTCCCTTAGTGATGGTTTGCTTCCCTTTCCTAAGATGGCTCCATTTCCCACCAAATGGGATGATGAGTCTTCTTCAACTTCTTCCATTCTCATTATACCTAATTTTATGAGTGCTTCTCCTAAGACCACTCACAAGCATATCTATTACTTCCATTAGATAAATAATCATTATTCTACCCATTATCACAAGTTACAATAGTGTATTGATACTTTGTGTCCTTACTATCCTTAGATAAAACCATGCCTCCCTTGAAGGTTATACCTGAATATACACCTAAGCATGGTGAGGTGTATTATCTGTAGCACCAATGTGGAAATCCTCACACTAACCATTACCACATCCTTAAACAACACCTTAAGGATCATCTTATAGATATTTTAGGACCTTATTCCATTCCTACCATAGGTAATTCTCATAATAAGGCTTCTCCTTCTTCTCCCATGGCTCCATATTTAGTTGTTTCATCCCCTCCTATGGACCCTTCATCACCTTATGTGCCTTCACCTATGGACCTTCCCTCACCTATGGATCCTTCTTCTTTAATATTATTCCATCTCCCATAGAGCCCAGTCTTGTCCATTATGCTAAGTATCCCTTTCTTGACTTCCCTCCTCAAAATGATCCATTTAGAATTCCTAATTTTTCAATTGAGGAGATTAAAAGAGAAGTATTTACCCAATTTTCATTAAATAATGACAAGACATTATTAATAATTCATATCCAACTTCATAGAGATTTATCTAATGTTTTGGATAATGTGTATGGGAAAATTTACTAGTACTTATGAGCACATGAATGGTGACTTTACATTTACATTTTGATAGGATGTGTGCTCTAATTTTTTTATCTATTTATTATATCATTTGATGTTATGCCAAATTCATATTTTTCTTATATGGCGATTCTATACTTTTTTTATTATATCTTTCTTATATTGTCATTTATCTTTGCATGTTATTATCTTTATTTATCATTTCTTTCTCTTTCTTTATTGCATTTTTATAAAAAATCTCTTCTCATGTCTTCATGATTATTTTCATTCTTATCTCTATTTTTCATAGATAATTATCATTATGACTTGGTTATACAAACCCTATTCCATTTGGTTCTTATCTCCTTTTACCATGCGATCATTTAGAAAATAATTCATCTCATTATTATTTAATTTTTTGTATCTCCTTTTTCTTTTCTTCCTTTTTTGAAAACTAAGCATATATATAGTTGAGACATGAGATCACATTCTAGTTCATTATTAAGCTTAAGTGTCCTAGTTAATCTTTGTCTTTGGTTCCTTTAGCCTTATCCTAAAGCTCATTCATTTGTATTACCACATCTCTCATGATTGGTTGTTCCAAATCCATATGGAGAAGCAATCTTAAAAATCCATAAAAAGTTAAAAGCCAAATAATTTTATAAAAGGCAATGATATAAAAGGCAAGAATATTTTTAAAAATCAAATCACACTAAAAGATGTGATTAAAAGCACATCTCCTTCTTCTAGTCTAAACTCAAACTACATATTTTACCTCAAAATAGAGTTGAGGTCCTTTGGGGTATAGCAAACCAGTAGATTAGAAAAGGAGAATAAAAAAATATTTTAGTGCTACCTACTTTCTCACACAAGTACCCAATCTTTGTAGTAGACCAATAACTCTATAATGGGTCTTGAAGAATAGGGAAACACATCATGGAAAGGTATTCCCATTTTAATTTTCCTTGTACCAATATAACTTCATTATTTGATATTAATATTATGCTTATCTACCTACAAACCTTTGTGTCTATAACAAACATATTTCGATTATTTATTGATGGTCACTAGTCACTTAGTGTCTTTGCATGTCCTTAGTATGCCTCTTGTCTCTTAAGGTATTTTCATAAGATAAATAAGTCTTAGTTTTTTACATTCCCTTTTTCATTCCCTATATCCCTCATATTTCCTCTTGAGAAGTATTGTCTTGTTTGATGATCATACCCCTTGGGATATTATTTGTGGGTTACATTATAAGACCATGGATATGACCCAACCCTCACAGATTAGAACCTTTTTTTTCCTATTATCCACATATTTATTTACACAATTTGTCCTAATTTTCCACCTTAATGGTGTTATATTTGTGACCTATAGTGTAATACCATGGATAGGACCTGACATTCCTAAAAATGAATTCCAATAATACAAGTCAAAAAAAATTTACATGTGTCAAATATGAGATAAGATGT
The DNA here is from genome assembly GCA_037957365.1 of Torreya grandis. Classification (NCBI taxonomy): domain Eukaryota; kingdom Viridiplantae; phylum Streptophyta; class Pinopsida; order Cupressales; family Taxaceae; genus Torreya; species Torreya grandis. The sequence goes on from JARHVA010004673.1 coordinate 115,248, forward strand.
GATTGATTATGAATTTACACATCTTTGACATGCTTTCTAGCTTGATTTAGTTTGTTTTATTCTTACTTCCTTTCTCTTTCACTTTTATCTTATTATTTTATAATTTCATGTAAGAATACAAACATTTCTTAATTTTTTCATACTTCTTAGCTTGAATTAGTGTGATCAATTTAAGATTGATATTTTTCCAATTTTTTTTTTATCTTATACTTCCAAAAATGATTTAGTATAATTGATTGACTTAATTTATTTATTTTTATACCATTTGTACCCTTTTACATACCTTCCATTTTATTACATTGTTTTCGTACTTCCCAACGTGATTTAGTATGATTTTAATTATTTTAATTTGGTCAAAATATCATTAATTTTGATTTAAAAACAAATTAATTTTTACCATATTATTTTACCATTCCTTGGTTCTTTATACTTAGTCATTTTCATGTTATTACACATTTCCCAACTTGAAATAGTGTGTAGTACATTTTTTATTGATTATATTTTACCAAGTCATTTTTTCTTGTTTATTTTTAACCATCCATGTGTTATACATAGTTCTAAAAAAGAAACCACATCTCATATATTTCCTATAATATATACAACAAAAAATAAATAATTGCACTAGAAATAAATATATCCAAAGCATCCATAGCCACAACCATTGTAACAATAACATACACAATCAATATGCCAAAATGATACACCATATATACATCTCATGAGTTTTGATATAAGTACAACCATATACAAATATCCAAATGTATATATGGGCTCCATCTTGTCTATCTCATGGCCTAACCATCCTGTCTACTAAGGCCTTGATCTAATTCCTCCAAATAGTATGCTATAAATAGGCCATCTAAGATCTCAATATATATACCTATCCCTATATATGTTCCACCCATTCTTGTACCTATACCAATTAGGTTAAGGTCACCATGTGTGTTTCCCTCTCCTACTCTTGCACTTATGTCATATGGGTCAGGGTCATTGTATGCTCCTATATCATCTATGTCACTATAGCCAAATGCAAATCTCTCTCATCTACTAGGGACTACCATTCCTATATCTCACATGCACCCATCTATACTAATGGCTACATCCTCTCTCTCTATGCTTGTATTTGCCTCATTGCCTCTCCTACTAATCTAAACCAACTTGCCTAAGCTAGGGTAGATGGTACACTAGGGTCCTCTAATTTAGTAGGGTCATACAGATGTAGAGTCTTATCTAGGATTTCATGGAGTGATCCCCCCAAAATGGAACCCCATATATACTCCTCATCCTTAGATACACCTATAAAATCATACACAAATAGATATTAGATCACTATTATATCTCACAATATATATCTATCTCTAGTCTCTATTTCAAAACAAAAAGTTAAGCATTAATTTAAACATCTTTATTACCTTTATATGTCTCAACCGCTTTGGTATCTCCATTAGTGTGACCACTTAACATAGTCTCTCCATCCATTAATTTTCCTAGAACCTCCTTTGTAGGTCACCTCTTCATCTTAAATTTAGCTACCATTAGCTCATGTCAACCTTAGCCTATGCATGAGTGGCATCTCTATCATCTAGATCACCTATTAGGTCATTAGGGAAGGTAATAGTCTCCACTCTCTCTCATAATCCTCTTAAATTTATCGATGTTATGTCCTCAGTGGTTGTAACTCATCTCACTATGGAAATGGTGGTGGTATCTTTGATGCTACTACCTTTACACCCCTCTCCTCTTGTTCTTCTCCCTATCATGATTATCTAGTCCATGGTTACTCATGATGTGTTTTGAGTGTTATTCTCATAAATGGTGGCCCTATTCCCCTCATATCAGTGTGTTTAGATGAGTTAAGCCCATTTTTCCTAGTACATATGCCACCAAATATGGCTCTCTCTAGTAGATGTAGTGTCTAACCACCTCTATCCTCATTATAGTTGGTGAAAATATGTCCTATCTCAACCATGCAATCACTATGTTCCCATATAGATGCCACACTATGTATGCATGTCTCATCATATACAACATTAGCACATAGGGCATGGATTTTGCTACCTAATCCTCTCTCCATATCTGCACTCGAGTTGACCTATCATCAATCACATGGGGTAATCTAGCTGACTAATGATACATGGGAAACCTCTCATATATCTAAGTCATTAGTAATATGACTGGTCATATCAAATTCTACCCTCTAACCAACACCTCATACATATCATGTATGAGCTAAACCTATATGACAAAGTTGAGATCACATAAAACTCTCTCCTTTAGGATCATCTTACTCAAGGATACCATAAATAGTGGTACCTTGTGATTTGACTTGGGACATAGCACTCGATATGTCACAAGTCCTATCAAAACCTTCCAAATATCTAAAATATGTGATGAATATACATCAAACATACTAAGCCTCCTACTTACCAATATCATGTTTGAACCTATAGCCCACATGGCTAAGGCTCTCCACTCCTCTAAGCTATCTGGTACACTTGTATTCATTGGTGCTCTTGCTACAGGTAGCCCTAGGATGGTATACACATCCTCTAGAGTGATAGCTACCTATACCATATCCCCATCCACCTCTTATTTAAAGGTGTTAGTCAATCATTCCTAGCATCCAAATAAAATGACTAATAGAACCATGCTTAGGGGAATCCTAACCATATTAGCTATCTTTCTTACACTTATAGTTACTAGCCTAGATCTATTTCCTATGGTCATATGCTCCAGTAGATCTAGTAGCCATGACATGTCTACCAATCTCCATAACTTGGGTCATCCCTACAATAAGGAAACAATAAAAGTTGTATTAGATCCTCCATGTCATGTATAATCATAATACCCTTTTTTTACAATTTAAAGCCTAAATTACGTTAATTCATTCATAAAAACCTATTTTTTGCCTACTTGGTATTTTTAACCATTTGTCATTTCAAGTCATTCTAGCCTTCTTTTAGTCTTTTACATGCATTTGTACTATTTTGGGTCTTTGGTCAACCTAATTTGACCAAAATTTCCCTATTTTTGACCTAGTTGACTTAAGAATCTAAGTCAACCCTCTTCTTTCCCCCTCCCTAGTACTTCATTATCATTTTATATTTTTTTGAATCAGTTGGCCAACTATACTAGGTTGGTATTCTATAAAATGTAGAGGGTCAGCACACACCTACTGGGTTAGCAATGTGGATTTTGTACATTTTAGCCTACTAGGTTGACTAGGTTAACTCAGTTATTTTTCACTATTAACCCCTTGCATTTTAATCAAAAAATGTTTTTGGTAGTTTTATCCCTAATTCCTTCAAACCCATTTGCCTAACTTGTTTTTATTACTTATAGAATCTAATTTTGCTTCATTATAACATCTAAAAATGATAATAAATAATTTTTATAAAATACACTTAATTCATTAAAATACTCCAAAAATGGCTTAAGATTCATAGTTTTATACTTGTAGTACACATGCTACTATTCTTGGAGTTGCCCCTCATCTAGCTTGTCATTTCCTTACCATCCTAGCTTGTTTGGTCTTCAGAGCTCTTTTTCTCTCCTTCACAAGTCAAAGTAACCAAATGACTTCTCTTTCCCCCTATTTAAAAACACTTTTCAAAATTCAAATTCTTCAATTATTTTCCTACAGATTCATTCTTTTACTTATATATATATATATATATATATATATATATATATATATATATATATATATATATATTATTAATTCATTTTGTGAACCATAAAAGTAATTTGATTCATGATGATGTAGAGAATCTTTTCCACTATCATATGCCTATATTAAAAAAAATGATTTTTGGCTATTTTTTTCACTAACTTCTATAGGCTTGAATAGTAATCTTAACATTAGATACCTTCACATCTCTTGCATTATAATTATTTATCTGCAACATTAAGGTAAGTAAAGGCATGCATTTTTCAATTTTGTCCTTTCATTTATCTTATTTTTTACTTATTGCACTTTACTTAGCATCAACATTACATGTTATCATGTTTCATTTCTCAAAGCACCATCCTGTGTTGTACTCACATGATACGTGATGAGATTCGAGTGGGGAATATGCATACACATAATATTTTCAAACTGTTATTGATTAATGACACTTTATATCTTTCAAGAACCCATCAATTCTGAATCTCTCTAAGTGCATGCCTTAAGGGATGTACTGGGATTGGGGTAGGCAGACCATTGGTGCTTCATAAGATTATTGTCCTTTTTATCACTTACCATCTACAAACTTGTCTCCTAAAACCATTTACCCTAAGCTTATTCTTCTCAATTGGACCCATTCCAAACATTTTTCATATCATTACCATCTTTTTTCTTTCCTTGACTGCCTTTCACTAATTGATTATACTAGGTAGATTAGATCGACCCTCTACTATTTTTATCCTCTAATTACTATATAAGGTCCACTAGGTTGACCTTTTACTATTTAGGGATATTTTTAATTAGGAGTTTTGTTAGCCCTTCAGCTGATCTAGCTTGGGACTTAGTGATTTATCTCCAAAAACATATAGGGTTGACTGGGTTGATCATGTATAGTCAACATATTCAAAAGGATTTACGGAAAGATCTACCTATATATACAAGTTAATTTTAAACCATTTGAGAATAAATAATCAAATAAGAATAATTAGGGATGAACATCTACTTATTGATCATTATACTTGAGGAATAAAGCTTAGGGTTCCATACTTTTTTTGGAGATATGGATCTTGTCTTGTGGAGTACACTTTTAGATGCATAAATAAGTTGTGTAGCCTAGAGATGATTTGTATTTGTTATCCTTACATACCATAATTATTTCTTGAAAATCACCTTATCTAAGGGAGAGATTGATGCTCGATGGGTTCATCTTCAAGGTAATATTTCCTAACTTTATTTCTCTTTTGTAAGAGTAGATGGATAATGTAGTTGTGCTTCTCTCCCATAAGTTAGGATTTTATATACATTGACATGAGTATATATCTTCTATGCATGTTTATTTTAGTTTGTTTTATTTCTAACCCCTACTTTGTGTAACAAGCATTGGTGTGTACTATATTATATTTACTTTCTTGTTATTAGAATAGAGTGAACATTAAACCTAACACTCTTTTAGGGTTGTTACATGATTATGTTAGACTGTAGGCTATATAACCTTTCCTATCATGGTGTATTAGTACAAGTGATCCCTTAATCAGGTCTACAATATCCCTATATTGTTCATGATCCTACATAAAAAATGTATTCCCAATTGTAAGTGTAGGTATGCTTTATCTTCTCAAAGCCAAGATTGATTTATAGACATTATGCATTACTAATTACATTATGTGTTATTAATATAAGGTTATTCAGACTAATATATAGGCTAATAGACATAACATAGAGCATATTCAAGTCTTATAAAAGTAAGTCATGTGTATAAATAAGAGGAATAACTAGGGTCTAAATTCACCAAGTGTCCAAGAATGAGGTGATACATAATAAAAAATTATCATATATACAAATAAGAGTGGAAAAGTTTCACTGTGGAAACATTTTTGGTGATCTATTATAAACCATGAAACTATGATTGGGTTGTTTATATAAGGGGTTTATATTAATAATGCATGGAGATCAAAATCATCATCTACTATGTCATTATCATCAAATGTAACCATAGGTCATTATAGTGATATTACTGAAAGTGTACTAATAATCCCATCTATCGGGTGCCAATATGTCACAAGAGTATGAAGCACATTATATTTATAAATTATCTTCAATGTATCTTTAGTATATATTTTATCATGTTTTGGAAATGGGTCATTTAAGATTTTAAATTTATAATTCTCACTTTATTGTTGTATACACTCCTATATAGATGTGCTTAGATCAATTTTGATTTCATTAATAATGTCTTATATCTTATGTATTAACTTAAAACATATATTTATAGAATTTAGAAAACTTTTATGATAATCATAATATGCATTAATGTCATAATGATAATCATAACATGTGTAACTTGAGGTGTTTATATAAAAATAGTACCAATAGTATAAATCTAAACACCTCTAGTTAGGTTGGTAAATTGAAAGGATTGGTTGATATCATATAAGGGGTCATATTATTCCCTAGATGCACAATCTTGAGCCAATTTTTTTAATATCTTACTACATATAACATTGCATAAAATATATTTTGATTTATCTCTATTTATTCTATTAATTCTATTTCATAAACATCATAAAACCCATCCATAATACTTGTTTCCTAGTTGTGATTACTATCAAATTACATGTTCATGATAATCCCATCAATAGGATGCATAGTTTGTATCATGTAATCCATAATGAGATTATGATGAAAAAATGTGAGCATGAATGCCATTTGGTGTCGAGTGGTAATAAGTAACAACTTGGATTGGATGTTGTAATAATATGAATTGAGAAAGGCTATATATTGTTCATTATTAATTTTATCCTTATCGTTGTATAATTATGTTATCCATTTGATTACATACAAGTTTTATAGATTCTACATATTAAATTCTAATAACATGCAATGATTATAACCATGGCTTTAGTCAAAAAAATATAAACAATGTTTATCTATTGTATCCATGTGTGATTTGTAATATTAAGAAAAATTAGAAATTAGGTCTAAAAAATAAACCCTAAAGTAAAAATATTAAACCCTAAAGGAAAATAAAGTTTTTAAATATTTAATAAATATATGATTTCACCAATATGTTTTACCAAAATTTAGATTAATAATAACCTTTACTAAGATAAAAACTATGTGTATAATTTAGATCATAAGTATGAGAACTAAGAATATATATTAATGTATATGATTGAAATTGATGTAGTAATGATAATTACTAAATATGGAATGTAAAAAAAATGATGAGATACTTAGCAATTCACTATAATTTGTAAGATTGAAATATGTGGCAAGATAGAAATATGATTACGATTCACTTAATGCATGGTCTATATATCTATGTATAAACAAACATTAATGTCAGCCTTAGGTTAGTAATGTCCACCACTATGTTATGATTTGGATGGTTATATCCCTAAACATTTTATTTCTTTATTTTGATACAAAAAGGTGCAACTATTTTTTATATAACTATGTGTGCAATCTTGAGGTTTTATCATATTTGTAACACCCAAAAATCAATATCATTAATCCTAAACATTAGGTCCACTTGGGAGGCGGTAAAAAGTGTAAAAATTATGAAGTGTAATGGATTGACCTACACCAAATCATGCTCATTTATGATTGATCATTTCCTATGTATCCAATACTCTGAATATGGAAATCAAGCCACACATAATTATTCCCCTTAGTATGAATGTGAATTTTTTTTTCTATATGGATGCACCTAATGATATAGATTTTAACACCTATAAATATTTACTCCTAACTTGGCTTGGTATGCTTTAGACATGCCTAATGACTTCTCCCAGTCGCTAATTTTCAATTTGGTAAGAATAAGGTAATTCTTTTCAATGTGAAAGACTATATAGATCTTTAATAGATAAATACCATATGGATAAGTGTACACTTGATTTGTATTTATGTGTGTCTATTTAGGTAAATTTTCACACCATAAAAACATTAGGTAGATGATAAAATAGATAAGGATGATTTTATTTTAGAATTTTATCATTTTTGGGTAAAGGATGAAACATTCAAATTTAGATGGTATCAAATGAATATAAATTTATTTTTTATAAGACATGAACACTGATTTGATGATCTAGAAATGACTAAGTATGATAGTTTTAAGTAACATACTCAAAACAAGGGATCATGCATGCCCTTTGGTTCCTAGTGGTAATAAGTAACAACTTAGATTGGATGTTACAACAATATGAATTGAGAAAGGTTATATATTATTCATTATTAGTTTTAGCCTTATAATTATATAATGATATTGTCCATTTGATTACATAGTTTTTATAGATTTTACATATTAAATTCCAACAACAGGCAATTATTATAATCATGGTTTTATTGAAAAAATATAAATAATGTTCATCTATTGTAGCCATGTGTAATTTTTAATATTAAATAAAATTAGAAATTAGATCTAAAAAGTAAACCCTAAAATATAAATATGAAACCCTAAAGGAATCCTAAAGTTCAAAAATATTTAAAAAATATATGATTTCACCAATATGTTTTACCAAAATTTGGATTAATAACAACCTTTATTAAGATAGAAAATGTGTAAAATTTAGATCATAAAGTATGAAAACTAAGAATATATCTTAATATATAAGATTTAAAATGGTTTTACAATGATAACTAGTAAATATGGAAATTATAATAAATGATGAGATATTTATCAATTCCCTATAATGTATAGGAGTAAAATAGGTGGCATACTAGAAACAAGATTGTGAGTCACCTAATGTAGGGTCTAGATCTGTATGTACACCCAAAATCTAATGTCAAACTTAGGTTAGTAATGTCCAACACTATGTTATGAGTTGGATGGTTTTATCCCTAAATATTTTAATTCTTTACTTTGATATAGGTATGTGTACCTATTTTTTATTCAACTCTATGTGTAATCTTGAAGTTTGATCATATGTGTGGCACCCAAAAATAAATATTAGTCATCCAAAAACATAGGTACACTTTTGAGGGGATAAAAAGTGCAAATATTTTGTACGTGTAATGAATTGAATTTCCCCCAATTACCCTCATTGATGATTGATAACTACTTATGTATCTAATAATATGAAAATGGAAATCAATACATGCGTAGTTATTCCCATTAGTTTGAATGTGAAATTGTGCTACTTTAGTATATGAATATACCAAATGATCTATATTTTGATATTAAAAAATGTTCACTCCTAACTTGGCTTGGTATGATTGAGACATGGCTAATGATTTCTCCTAGTGACTAATTTTAAATTTGGGAAAAATAAGGTTGTTTTTCTCAATGTGAAGTATTGTATAGATGATTGATAGATAATTACCAAATAGATAATGATTATACACTAAATTTGTATTTATATGTGTCTATTTAGGTAATTTCTCACACCATAGACAAACTAGGTAGATGGGTTAACCCATAAAGATGATTTTATATTAGAATTTAATCATTAATAGGTGAAGGATGAAACATTCAAACTTTGATGGTCCCAAATGAGTCTAAATTTATTGTTTGGAAGATAGTAATATTGGTTTGATGATCTGGATCTATTTGAGTATGATATTTTTCTATTTTGACACATACTAGGAGAATTTGATAGATGAATGACAATAACTTGGAAGTATTGAACCCATAAATAGCATGTGGATGTCAGATAATTGTGAACTAGAGGAATATTTGAGCACACATCATGTAGAGTGAATGTAGGTCAAAATTGACATTTCTAAGTGTTTAATACCATATTTTAGTATCTACATTTGGTCATTTTATTTCTTTCTGTCTTAAAGTTTGGTATAAGGTGAACTTTTAGGTAAAATTTTATGAATATTGAACATGATTAGATTTATATGACTATATAATATGTTGATACAAATTTAGATGTTTTTTTATGAGTCATCACTATCCATGATTATATAACAAACCTAGAGTTAACTAAACTTACTAATTTTAGCTCTTATTAAAATAAAATAAAATCTTAAAGTTAATTGAACTTGTTATTTTTAGTAGTTTTGACAATTAATATTTTTATTAACTTGGTATTTTTAGTAACATTTCATTTTTATTAACTTATTTTTAATGTAAAATTTACATTCTATCTTGTCTATGACTATAAATTTTTGCCTCGGTGTATATTTATTAAAATTTATTACATATGATAAATTAGTATTTGAATTATTGAATATGTCATGGGGTATTGATAGGAAGAACAACACAAAGGGTTATATTTGGAAGTTTCTATAATATATAATGATCTATGAACATATAATAATGACAAAATAAAGTAAATTGACCATTATTAGTTATTATTTTTTACAATTGATCATTATTAGTAAAATATTTTCCCTCACTTGGCCATTCTTAGTTAATATTTAGGTGATTTGGGGATAATCACATTCAATTTCCCATATAGATCACACATAATTTATCATATATTTTTCTATTATAGATGATTATAATATGGGATGTACATCAAAATATGTGCCAAGAATTATGGAAAAAACCAATTTACAATGTGTTATTTTTAATTAATCCACAAATTGTTATTTAAAGGCATTGGTTTGTATAATTATCCCTAAAAAAGACTTCATTACTTTAATCACTACTAAATTATAACATTAGATTGTAAAATTCATGATAATAATGGACTACATACATAAAATAATATCAATAATCTAGTTTAATTTTATGCACATAGCTCAAATCGTCCTTCACTATGCTGGTCTTAAAATTATTTCATCATGATTTATAGAGTACTCTTATGGTTAAATATTTTAAGTTTTAATACAAAGTAGAATGAATAAAAGGTTTAACCAATATAGTAGAGAAATTTATGGGTATATTTAAATATAATATGAGTTCCATATGGAAAACCAATTCATCCTCTAAATGTACCTTCAACTACTTGTAGAAGACCAATATTCTTAGCTTCTTACACTTCTATAAATCAATACAAATAAGAAAAAATCATAAAAAATATCTAAACAAACATGAAAGTGGTTGTAGAGAAAATTATTTTTAGTAATTATAATTCTAAAGATTATATTCCAACTTAATGTCCCCACAACATGTTTAAAGCACCACGAGTTCTATTAGAGGCCTTTATCATTATTAAAATCTTCTTTCAAAGGTACTCTAATAATTTTCTAATAGAATATGGGCTAGTCATGTAAATAATAAGGTTTATTTTATGTGAATATTAAATGGAAAGAAATATATAAATAATTTAAATTAATTATTATAAATTTAATTTATACTAGAATTTGAGTACTAAAAATTCAATATGTATAAATTATGAACAACCTCATACAAAATGTGAACATGATTTATTATGCACCTAATTAACATCTATATTATGTTGAGGTATGTTATTATTGGTGTTTTTATAACATTAAGGTTTTAATTGATGTCAAAGGTAATTGAAATTCATTAATCTCCTAGAGGTGATCATGTGAAGTTGCATGAAAGGTCTCCAAGGGTATGGTACCTAGTAGGCTTGTTTGTTGGTCTAGTTCCTGAGCATGGACATGGATTATAAAGGCATGATGATGGTGATATATATTTATATGAGATTTAAGGTGTATATTTAAGTTTAATATAATGAGAGAGAGGTTCTGATTTAGTTACATGACTCTTAGAGTGAACTAAAGTGGTAAGTGTTTCATTAGAGATCTTCTCATGGACCAAGTCTTAAGACCCTAGGTGGCAATATGAGGTGTCTTGATATTTTTGGAGGCATATGAAATTATGTAATCATGGAATGAGGATGTATTAATTGTGATGATGTATATATAATAGTATAATAGGATCCTAAGTGTGTTCAAAAGTCAAAATGTAACTGGTAATTTAAGGCCCAATATGCATAGAAACATAATATGGTCTGATGAAGGGTCAAGATGAATTTTAAAGGTGATAAAGCACAAATGAGTATGGATTTAGGTGTAAAATGTTGTTTCAAGGGTTTTTAAAAATATTGAGGCCCTAAGTTAAAGTAAGAAGCATGAAATTTGGTTTAAAGGTCTTTTGTGTATGCAAAATGAAGGTTTCCAAGCTTGAGAAGGAAGTTTAAGTGCTCATTGGTAGGTGTGATAGTTGCATTGGAAGCTTATCCTCTTTTTAGGTATTTAAAATGTACCTAATAATGTTTTAAAAGAATTATGAATTGGTTTTAGGGGCAAAACTTTAAGAATAAATGTTAAGGTAAACTAGTCCAAAACCTTCTCAAAACCCTCATATTGGCCTGATGGTGAAAATCTTGTTGAAGATGACCAAAACTAGATTTTTAAGTATTTTTTAATGATTTTATGTTGTATATTACTCATATATTCATCTATAAGTGGTAGTGGTGTGTCAGGACAATGAGTAAAAGCTACATAAATGTGCTTGTTTTTGAAAAATTTGATGTTATAGGCAAGGTTGACCAGGTCAATGAATACAAATCAATGAAATTTGAAATTAAAGAATTTTTATTGATGTAAATGGTTTTAATTTGAATATTTATATCTTATATGTCAACTATTTTTTTCATGTAATATGTCCTATTTCCGAATTGGCTAATAGTGGAAACTAGTGAAGAAAACTAGGCAGAGGGAGAATGCATTTAGGGATTGGTTATAGAGGATTAGGGATGAATAAAAATGATTGAGATAGTTTTTAAATAAATATAAATCTTTTACATTTTTATTATATTATTTTTATTTCAGTAAAAGGGTGCAAATGGTGTTCACAATATGGCCTGTATAAAGAAAATATGACAGTGAAACCTAGGATACTGAGATTGGTCCTCAAGACAAATATTTCCATTTAAACCTATGATATGGATATTTTAGGTAGATAAAATAATATAATAGGATAATTTTAATTATTTTAAATATATTTTTATGTCTCTGCATGTGGTTTAAGTCATGATCACCATGATTGGTTCCTAAGGCAAAATGACTTTTCTAGGTTTGCCATGTGAAATAAAGAGTGTGAGAACCTATGAAAAATATAATTTCATCTAATGAAATTTAAATTTTATTTTTATACATAAATTAATTATTCATTCTTTATATAATATTCAAATATAATTTTATTTGGTTGAGATATGAAAGCCAAAATGGCTTATATGGCTATGTTAAGACAATGGAGAGGCTTGACAAATTGGTCTATAAGACCTATGGTTGTTACTATATATATATATATATATATATATATATATATATATATATATATATATATATAAATTTTAGAATTATATATAATACTAATATAAAATATTAATATAAATTATAACTATTTTAAGTTTCATTTAAATTTCTAAACATGAACTTCTATATGACTATGTTTTGGAGCAGAATGACCATTTTAAGTAGTCATCTTGCAGAGATGAATTTGAAATGATATTTTATAATTATTTAATAATAAAATAAATTTTAATATATTTAATATGTATTAAATATTAATTATAATTATTTTTATAATCTATTTTTCTCCTTTATTAATTGTGCAAAGTTAAAAGTTATTGACTGTGTCTTAGTAGTTTCTAGCAGAACAGAGTGATCCTATTACAGAGGTGTTTTTATGTTCTTGGAGATTAATTTAAGGTGTATAATTAAATTTATGATTACCATGAGGTAATAAAAAATCTTTTAATATTATTTTTACTTGTAAAATATGACTATAGGGTTTAGTTTTATGAGATAAACTTCTCTTGTGTATAAAGGGCTAATGGCAAGTAGGCCTAATAACTTGGTTCAAGTGGTGAATTTGACTTAAAAGTGGTATGGAGCTTATTTTTTTTAATAATGGGTATATTTAATTAAAATTTTAAGATTTTAAAGTTTTTATGGAGGTTAAAGGTGTTCCAAGTGATTCTAGGTGTAATGTGTGCCTTAGAGAAGGCCTAATTCATTTAGGTCTCTATTAGGCCTAATAGGGTTTTGGTCCCTAAGAGTGATAAAATACTTGTGTAATGATTATTTATTGTGTGAAAAATATTTTTGGACCTATTTTTAGTGTTATATAATTGCTTTAAAGATAGATATTCTTTGACCAAGATGGATAAGATCAAGTGTTGAGTATAAAATCAAGGTCTAATTGCTCTGTTTGAGTTAGTTGAGTGTATGTGAGTATAAAAATATAAAGGGTATAATTTAAGGAGAAGTATTAAGTGATTAAGGACCAAAATAAGAGGAATTAAATCATGATAAAAATATAAATAATCTTAAATAGGTGGATGATAAGGTTAATTGACCTAACGAACCTATAAGAGGCATGTTGATCAAGAGAGCCTAGAAAGTTATTTGACAGGGTTAGAAGGTTGAAGTGAGATGAATTAGGTGAGATAAAATCAGTAGCTTAATCATAAGTGTGTTATTTTTTTATTATAGTGATTTGAATAAAAAATATAGAAGAGAGAGAGATGAATAAGATGTCACCATATATTGATTGAGTAACAAGGTATTGTTGAGATGATCAAGCTTATCTTAGTTGGGTTGGTGCTTAGTCAAGAAGGGATTTTGAGGTTCCTTACAGGTTGGATATTGTAAAAGTGTCCTTAAAGTTTCTATTTTTTTTCCAAGTCACTTATGGGGTTGGATCCTCCTTACAAGTTGGATCTTACTAAAGGACTAGTTGGGTTGGTGTTTAACTAGTGAGGGATTGATGCTCCTTGTGGGGTTGGTACCTCACTAAATGTTATTTCATTGATTATAGTAAAAAAACCCCAAGTGGTGTGATAGTGGGTTTTATCCCCCATGAGGTATTCCCACATAAATATGGTGTTCATGTGTTGATGTCTTACTTCATGCTAATGTGAGTACTTCTCTATGAATTATTTGATCACTATGTTTGTTTGAATGATGAATTAAATTGAATGAAATGTTTGCACACTAATTCACCCCCCTCTCAATGGTTATGATTCCAAAATATTGGTCATGACTTAAAATAACAACATAACATTCAAATATCAATTATCCAAATTATAAATAACATCATGAAGCATAACACAATTTTGATCCCTTATAAATGTTTCATGGAAATCATGGATCAATTTTATGTACATAACCTCAAATGACTAACAAGTGTGATTATCCCTATAAAAAAGAATACACTAATAATGACTAATAAATGTTAATGAATGGTCATATAAAAATTAAGTATGATTATCCATAAATCAACAATCTATTGCATTAAGAATGCTTAATAATATCCAATTAAGGTCAATGAAGGGGTCATCTAAAACCTAGACCAACAATATTTTAAGGTAATTATTAGGGATACCAATAATAATTAAGGTAAAAAATATCTAGTTATCTCTAAATCAACAATGTTTTGCAATAAGAAACACTAATAATGACCCATTAAGGTCAATGAAGGGGTCATCTAAAAACTAGACCCTTCTAGTTATTTGCATCTATCTATTTCTTATTCTCATATAATAATAATAATAATAATAATAATAATAATAATAATAATAATGATAATAATAATAATAATAATAATAATAATAATAATAATAATAATAATAATAATAATAATAATAATAATAATAATAATAATAATAATAATAATAATGATAATAATAATAATAATAATAATAATAATAATAATAATAATAATAATATGTTATTTAATAACTTCACAATATATGATTCAATAATATATAAATATTATATAGCTATGTTTATGGGATGATTGAATGGATAAATTTATATAAATGATGACAAATAACTATATTGTTATGATAAGAATGATTAATAATTACATCCTATAGATTAATTTCATGAAATATTGTCCTAGTTAAAAGTTTTCAATAGCCAACATGGATTTACTAAATAACACATTTTAAAGTTATTAAATAACATAGTGAATTTTTTTTAAATAACATACTGTGGATTTATTCAAATTTACACACTATGAATTATTATTTAAATAATTATTTTCATACATATTGATGTATATCCCATATTATTGTATTTATTAATGTGCTCACCTACATTAACAACCTATATAGGCAATTAGCATACATATTAAGAAGATAAAAATAGGGAAAATGCAATAGAAGAAAAGAGGGTGACATGCCAAATTTGATCATACTCATGGAGATTATGTCAAAATTTACATAAAAAACATAGGATAACATGTTGAAAGTCAAACATCATAAAAAAAACACTAATAACAACATATTTTTGACTAATGATAAAAAATACACAAATATTAATGGATATTTGTTTTTTTTTTATTGTTTAAATATTAGAAGAGTTTAATTAACTATCTACAAAAGAATAATTTTGACATGAACCCCTCTATTTTTCTCTTTCCTTTTTCCTACTTTCCTCTTCTCAATATGTATGTAAATTACACATATAGGTTTCTAATGCATATGACCACATTAGGAAATATAATAACATGGGATGAAATCAATATGTTTTCCAAGGACAATGAAAAAATAATTAGTGTATTATTTTTAATAAATTTACAAGGTGTTATTTAATTAATTTACAATGGTTGAAAATTTCTAATGATTTAACCTTTTTGGAAATAATTGGGGTTTTTATTCTTATTTAATTAAAAGTCTGAGTAAATTAAATTAGTCAATAATTATGCCATAATTAACTTCTTGATTTGTTAATTTTGATTTTTGTTTAGACTTTCTAAAAATAGAAAGTTAATAGAGAGAAATATAAATTAGCTTAGAACTATATTGATCTAATAGAGATGAAATCTAATATTGACTATGTAATACTAGGATAGTATCAGGAACCTTTATCTATCTTTCATTTAGTGAAAGGATAGGATCACCAAAAATAGGACACTTCAGGGTCTAGTGATATAGTCTTATTCCTACCGTTTTTGTCCAAACTAGTCGCAAAGGTCGAAGCTTTATGGGTTCTATCTGCGACTCCTGTATGACCTTGCCTGTGAAATTTTGAAGCTTAAAACTCAATGAATCTCCTTATAGAGCTGATTTATCTTTGAACTTAGGTCTCCAATAAGCTTGAATAGTACTTTGAGAAAAGAGGGGGGTTAGTGTGTGTAAGATGCACTGGACATGTTTTACACACCATGTGTGGGCATGCTACCTTCATACAAATACTTCAAAGAGGGATCAAGACATATGTAGTTCTCCCTTTGAATGTGCTTAGTGCAATTGTGATATGAAAATGCAAGAAATGGTAAAATTAGATATGCTTGAGGTGGCTAGGGGCTACTGTAAAGATTTGAATGAGTTTGTAAGTGTATTGGCTAGTTGCATGTAGAGAAAAGGGAAGATTTTTTGAATAGTCTTTATTTCTTAGTGATATTTGAAAACCCTTTCCAAATGATCTTTGAATGGGATTATATAGGGTTCTATTGGTTATGGATTGAATGCAATCACATTAGACTGATATAATGAAGAAGAGGAATCAGGGGGAAATGGTAATTTAGGCTAAAATGTGATTAGATAAGATCACTAAAAAGGGGAAACCCTAGGGTCTAGCACTATAGTCCAAGATGGGATCTATTGTATTGAGGGTACAAGACATAGGAGGATGGAATAATCATGGAAAAAGGGTCTCAACTAAGCTAGAATGAGGTCTTGAGAGCCTGTAGATGACTAAGAATCATCAAAAGGTGCCTAGAAGGGTCATGAGAGCAAGCAAGAGGGAACTATGGGTTGGGTGTCATTAGCCACACTCAAGTTACCAATTTATTGCATTTTATATGACTACATTCCCCCCTCCTTTATTCTAGTGATACAACAAAGTGAAATACCAGGATAAAGTAAAAATAGAAAGCATAACTGAACTTACCTATAAGGGTGAAGCTCATGAAGATATTGTGTTGTTGGGTGTGCATAGAGAGATCACATTGTGAATTATGAATCTTCAATAAAAATAAAGAGTAGATTAGTTCTTACTAGATACACTATATCTAAAATAAAAATGCACCAATCTAGGTAAGAGAGAAAGGAATGAATACACCTCACCAAGTATGCAAACCAATAAAAAACCTATTATGATGCTGAGTGATGATAGATTATGCTATGTAATGCTAGAAGGGGTTGTATGGAGATTAATATCATGAATGTAGCTGAGTGCTCAATTCCTTGAGAGTGGATTAAGAGTGCAAAGGCTAGCCCTTTGGCTCCATCATCACCTACTAAGTGAATCTATATGATCATGATTATACTAATCAATGTTTGGACTATGTATCCAATCCCTTTGAATAGGTGGCTTAAGAATACAAAGGCTAGCTAGTCCTTTGGCTTCATCATTGCCCCAAGAAGTGAAGCTATAAATTGATACCAATATGACATATGTGTTGAATGAGATGGATCTTGAAGCCCATGAATTATATGTAATCTTATAATGTTGGGATGGATAGTTGAATATATTATAAAAACTAGGAAAATATTGGCCACTCTAAAAGATGGAGATTAGGTTTGTATGAAAGCCACTATAAAACTATAAACTAGGCTTATATGAAAGCCACTCAAGAATTAAAGAACATGAGAAAGTGGAGATTAGGATTGTATGAAATCCACTCTAAAATTGTGCCAACCACCTCTATATGGAATAAGGCATGCAACTATTGAGAATGCCTAGGTAATGTTGAAATTGGAAAGAAAATAAAACAAATATACCATGCACATTGCCCCCAATCACTGGTGTCTGAAATATGGATTCTAATCTAGGAGTTATACCAACTATTATATCTAAAACTAAAAGTGAGATCCATCATGCCATGCATCATTCCCCCTATATCTAGATTCTTTAATCAAAAGTGTAGTAAAAACAACTAATTTTAAACTAGTCTAAATATGTAAAACTATAGTTAAACCTAATTTTTTCCCTACTTATAGAAAATATGGTTTTTTTGTTGTTTGGATAAGAGCACTAAAAATAGGACACCCTAGTGTCTGAAACTATTGTCCCTATCTAACACTATTTTCCTTTGCTAAAACTAAAAATTGTGCTATAATCATCACTATTTTTTTGATCTATGTTGCTTAGTTTGACATCTGATTATTGTTCTAATTTGTTCTAGAAGCTAGATTATGATTGTAAAGATTTTGGATCTCTATGACAAAACACTTATTTATTACCCCCTCTTCTAAGGGTAGGAATGAAGACCCCACAATGATTACCCTCATATTAAATATCCCTACAAGTATGTTATGTTGCAAAGATACATGATATATCAATGATAATTGATAAGATATCTCAAGATATAACATGGTTTATATTGAGAGATTATTAAATCAATAGGGGTCTGCGTAAATAGATATAAAAATGTAATGTAATTAATTAGAATTAGAATGAGAAGTCTGGTTAGTTTTTAGTTATTAGTTGAAGGGATGGAGCAAGATATCCATCATGACATCTAAGAAAGAAATATAAATGCATGATGTGTATCATGACATTGCAAGAAATAAGAAACAAATAAGTAATAATCACACAAAGCAAGAAATAAGAAGCATACAAGGGTGGCCAAGGGACCACACAAACAAGTGACATTGGCACATGCCACTCAAACTAGAGAGCAAGCATACAAGGCATGTTTAAATGATGCATACACATACAATTGAAATAATCACATAGAAGATTAAAAACAAGGTACAATGGAAAATATTCAAAGGCATACACATGAATAGAATAAAATGATATTGGAAAATGTCCTAAGGAACATATAGGAGACAAACAAGAATAGGAAAATGCAATCATATCAAACTAATGATAAGCAAGAAAAGAAAGAATGTAAGAACTAAAAATATAATCATGATCTAACTAATCAAAGAAAGAATGTGAAGGTATGCAAGACATGTTAGTACAAGACTAGGTATATTCTAAGAAATACATAAGTGCTATATACTAGTGAGTGTTGATAGAGTTATCTGTGTAAGCTAGTAAGTAGTGTACATCAATATAATAACTAGAGTGTGTTATGTAAGAATGACATAACCTAGATGGTGTAATCATATAGAATATATCCCCAGTGGGTAAATATATCAAAGTATGTCTCAAATGTAGAAGTAGGATGCACCTTGAATGGGTAGAGTGAAGAAATCAAAGGGCTGGATGTCACTGCACACACTCAAAGAAGATAAAGTGAAGCATGGTAATGTAGATAAACTGACAAATAATAACATAAAACAACAAATGTGAGTTAGCATTATAGTATAAGTGTAAAGCATGGATGATTCATATAATTGAAAATTTTTTGGTGTTTTCGAGTTATTTGAATTTTTTTTGGTTTTTTGATATATTTGAATGTTTTTGTATTTTGAAATTTTGTATTGTTTTTGGTATTTTGTGTTTTTTGAATGGTTTTGTATTTTGAAAATAAGTTATGTACAATCAATCATAAGGAGACTATGTACATGAATTTGGAAAGGATCTATATAGATTTAATTTGAATAATTATGTACAAGAAGGTTGAGAAAATATGTACAAGTAAGAAAACAGAAACTATGTACAAGAAATACTAAGAATAACTGATACTAACTGATGAGTCTCATGGGATACTCCTTATCATGGTTTCATGTATCAAAAAATGAAATCATACATGATTTTGAAGCATGATGGAATAATTTAAAATATGACTAAATATTTGGATTCATTGTTGGTATCTTGGAAATCATAATAACCTAGATTGTTCTACTCATCATTATCATCTTGATTTTGAACCAATGGAATGCAAGTGTTGACTTTTGTTGTATCTAGATATTTTACTTTAATAAATTATTTTTGTGAATGATTTTCCTTAGGATGTTTAATAAATCCAAAACCTTGGTGACAAAAATTATCAACTGCTAGAATAGGAGTAGTGATGCCTTGAGCATGCTTGCATAACCATTGACCATGATAATCAAAATATTGTAGATATTTTTGACCAAACCCATACTATTTTTAATGTGAAGCCTAATTTTAGAGAGGTATATTTACATATTTTTGGTTCTTTACCTATGTTTGTGATATTTTTTTTACTTTAATTTTGGTTTTTGATCCTTTTATTGTTCTGAATTATGCTTTGGAAACCACTTTTGTATTATTTTTGAATTTGACCCTTTGTGAATGTCACGATGGATTGTTTGACTGATTTACCTTGTATAAGGTCCTCATTAGTAATTATATATTGAGTATGTTTATTCAATGTGAAAAATGAATATGTGTGATGCCCATGCATCTTATAAAATGCACAATAATATTTGGATCTTTTCATTAGATGTAGAGGATGTAGTTTGATCAATTTAGATTTAATAATTTCCATTAGTATCTCACTTGAAATCTTATTTGATATTTGAATCATTATTTGTAGAGTTACTTTGTTGTGATTTCTTATTTTTATATGTAACATTGCTTGTAACCAATTGACTAGGTGAAGGTGTACATACATAATTGGCACTAGGTTGCCCTTGAGGATTTTGTATTATAATATGATTTTACAATGTTGTGATCTTCTCATTTAATAGTTTATTCTACATTTTAAAGTCTAAAATTAACTTGTTCATACCATTTATTTTATCCCTTAGAGTCTCACAAGTGCAAACCCTAGTTATTTTTGATTGAACATATAAGCACATATGTTGAAGAGGATTTAAAGAAGCTCTAGGCTAAATGTATGCATGAGGAATAATGGTATAGAATGACTCAAATTTTTGAGGGGTGATAGCATGGACCTAGTTAGATGGAAAGTAGTTATCACCATCTTGGGGGAGAGGAGGAGAAGGAAACTATTTATTGTGCAAAAGATATGACATTAAAACTTGACATGTGGTTGTTAGCTTATGCAATGGATCCTCTAGGTAGAAACCATGTATGTGGGATAAAATGCATGTAATTAAAGTAATGATTTGTACAACCATATGTTTATAAAAATCATTCCACATGAAAGGTAGCAATCAAGGGATAGAGATTATGAAATTGTGCATGAATACAAAAAGAAATATGATATGTGATATGGTATTTATAATGTGTATAGCAAGAAAAACATGGGAAAAATTCCATATTAGAGATAGAAAGAAAGGGATAGAAATCATGAATTTGTGCATGAATGCTTATGAAACTTTGTTATGTGCAATGACATTTGTAATGTGTTTAGCATGATAAATTTGAATTGTTTTCCATATGAGAGATATAAAGCATGAAATTATTCATGAATGTATAGAAAATTTTGACATGAATCATAACATTTATAACATGTTTAGCATGATAAACTTTAATTTTTTTCCATATGAGAGAGAGAGAGAGTATGCAAAAGGAATATTGAAACTTGGTGCATTTTTAACAATAAATTTTTTAATATCATCCCTTATTATCAAAAGTGAATTGGAAATGCAAATAATGAAGCTTTGCACTAAATTATGGTATATTTAATCATTAATGTACATGACAGGACTAATGATGGTCCCATTATTTGATAAAAATGAAAGAAATATTTGAAAATAAGTGAGATCCATTTTTGAAATCTGATTTTAGGTGTAAGGTGATACCTCAATAAGCAATGGGACCTAGTAAATGTAGCTAGGGTTTGAAAGATGAATAATTTGAAAATTACTATAAAATTTTGAAAGTTAAAGTGAATTTATGAGTTAGGTATGCAAGTAAAAATTTAAAAATTTATTGGAAAATTAGTGATTTAATGGGACCTAGTAGATGCAACTAGGGTTTTGAGAAATAAATATTTTTGAGAATTACTATTGAATTTTGAAATTTGAATGGATTTTTTGATTTAAATATGATAGTAAAAAATCAAAAAATTATGGGAAAATTACTGGGAAAATATTGGGACCTAGTATGGGAAACAAGGGTTTGAAAGAAAATTATTTTAAAATTACTACAAAATTTTAAAATTTAATGTTAATTTATGATTTTATTATGTAGGTAAAAAAATTAAAAAAAAAAAGTAAAAATCATTAGGAAATTCACCCCAGGGTTTCTAGGGTTTTTATGTGCAAACAAAATAAGTTAGGTTCACCAAAGGATTGAACCTTTTTGGGAATAATTGGGGTTTTTATTCTTATTTAGTTAAAATTTGAATAAAGTAAATTAGTTAATAATTATGACATAATTAACTTACTAATTTTTTAATTATGATTATTGTTTAGACTTTCTAAAAATAACAAGCGAATAGAGAGAAATATAACATAGCTTAGAATTGAGATGATCCAACTGAGATGAAGGCTGATATTGACTATGTAGGGTTGGGACAATATTAAGAACCTAGATCTAGCTTTCATTCATTGAAAGTATAGGAGCATAAAAAATAAGACCCTTTGAGGTTTGGCATTATAGTCCTATTCCTACCACTATTATCCAAACTATTCATAGAGGTCTAAGATTTTTAGGTTTTATCTGCCACTCTTGTATGACCCTGCCTATGAAATTTAAAAACTCAACTCTCAATTGATCTCCTTGTAGATTTTATTTATCTTTGATCTCACATCTCCAATAAGATTGAATAATAATTTGAGAAAAGAGGGGGGGTTATTGTGTATAAGATACACTAGACGTGATTCACACCCTATGTGTGGGCACACTCCTATATATCAATACTCTAAAGAGGGATCAAGCCATATGTAGTTTTCCCTTTGAAAGTGGTTACTAAAATTATGTTATGAGAATGAAATAAATGCTAAAATTTGATATGCTTGAGGTGGCTAGGGTTTGGTGTAAGGATTAAAATGATATTTAAAGTGTATTAGATAGTTGTATATATAAAATAGGGAAGATTGCTTCAATAGTCATGCTTGTATTCTTACTTGCTTAGTGATATTTTACAACCCTTTCCAAATGATCTTTTAATGGGCTTATATAGGGATTTATTGGTCATGGGTTAAATGTAATCATGCTAGGCCAACACAATGAAGAGGAAGAATCAAGAAAAAATTGTAATCTAGGCTAAAAATGTGATTGGACAATAGTGCTAAAAAGGTGACACCCTAGGGTCCACTGCTATAGTCCACGTTGGGTGGTATTGTCTTGAGTGTATGAGACATAGGGGGATGGAATAAGCATGGAAAAAGGGTCCTAGCTAAGCTATAATGAGGTCTTGAAAGTCTACGAATGATTAGGAATCAATATAAAGGTGCCTAGAAGGGTATTGAGATCAAACAAGAGGGAACTATGGGTTGGGTGTCATTAGCCACACTCATGTTACCAAATTTTTGCATTTTATAAAACTACAACTAACAAGGAGCATTTTCCAAAAAATTACTTATAGATTTTAATTACTTATATGGTTTTATTTTAATTACTTTTATAGTTTATAAAACTTTATCTAAAACTATAATTATCCTCTATTAACAACTTTTTCATTGTAATGAGATCCCTATTAACAATTTCAAGGTGGAATGCCTATTTCCTTTCTTTCTCTTAGCATTTGTAGTTTTAAAACTAAATTCTTATCTAATTGGTATTTGATATTTATAAGAATTGAGTACTCTCTTAATGTATTTAAATCACCCTCCTTGTCTACTTATAAAATAAAACATAAAGTTCTTACCATAAATTTATGTTAAGCCTTGAAAATAGCATTGAAAATAGGTTTACTAGTTATTTTCTTCTTATAGTGTCATAATTTTCAAACATTTCACTAGAGTTATATGCCATTTTTGAGAATGTCATTGGAGTTAATTTATTTTTCTCACTTGGATATTTTATTTTGGATGAAAATTGAGTATTAAATTTTAGAGAATCGATATTTATAAGCCTTAAATTAAAAAAAAAATAGTAATTTCTTTACCAAATACCGTAAATCAGTGTTTTGGTGTGGATTTATATTTATAAGTTAATTATTTCAATTCCAATCCCATAAAATGGATAAAGGCATGTTATACACAAATCAAGCTTAAAATATCCATTTGAGAGAGGCTAAAATAAATAAATAAATTGTAATTGCATCCTGATTTGATGTCAAATGATGTGTTATAGCAAACAAGCATAAAACCCTTATTTGAGAGAAGGTACAATAAATCAAAATATTTTAAGATCCTTAAAAAACCCTATAATTTGATGTATATTTACATTTATAAGTTAATTAATCTAATTTAAAATCACATAAATGGGTAAATGGCATGTTCTATGACAAACATCATAGTTTAATGTTTATTTGAGTTTAAATCTTATAAAGAAAAGAAATTACATGTTATATGCCAAGTAAGTTTAAAATATCCATTTGAGAGGTTTAAATAAATAAAAAAATTCTAAGTTTTTTATCAGGGACTTTAGTTTGGTGTTTTGACATAGATTTACACTTACAAATTAATTGATTCCATTTTTATTATCACAAATGGAAAACTGCCATGTTATATGCCAAGCAAGTTGATTTGAGTTTAAATATCATTTAATAAAATGACATGTTCTATGTTAATAAATCTTAAAATATATATTAAAGAGAGGTTTTTACACAAAATTATAAATTTTTTAATATGAATTTATATTTATAAATAAATTTATTAAGTTTCATTTTATATAACTTGAATATTTAATATAATAATCTATTAAAAAATTAATAATGATACTGCATATAATTAAAACTTAATTTAATTGATTAATATTAAATTAACATCTATTAACTTATGAATAATATGCTTTTATGAGTCACTTAATTCTTATTCTCTATCAAATTATAAGAACTATCTAGTTTTTTTATCAGTTACAACTGACCTTTGTCAAACCTTGTAGAGGATATGCCTTTTTAGCACATAGGGATTGTTGATAATTTGGCCTCCCAAACCAAATATCAACCCCTATGTTTATAAACTTTCTCATGAGACCTCCCTTAAATATTTCATGAGGATTTATAAATCTTATCATTTTCTTCAAATGGTCTTTTTAAAGCCTTTTAGCATTGTTTAAGGTTTCATTATATGCATTAGTGGTTGCTTGAGGAATCATCATGTGATAACATCTTGTGAGTGATTTGGTGAGGTAATATGTCTTCATAGGTTTTCCTTAGGTGAGGGTAAGGGTCTAAATTTCCTTTTAAATCCTAAAAACTAGACTATATCTTGTTTGAAAAAGTTATGTTATTTTCATAGAAGTTAAGGTATTTAGATAAATTAAGGTTTCTTGATTTCATAGTATTCTTCCTTACTATTGAATATTTTACCCAAAAGTCAAATTAAGTCAACCAATTATAGTAAAATATTGATATATGGGTCTTATAAGATCTTATAGAGTGTTTCATGGTTCTATAAATGTCATTTAATCTGCTAGTAACCTTGGTCATAGTCAAATCTAGCCCTAAGTCATTTCATGTCACCTTAAGTCACTATTTATAGTCATTTATGAGGGTTGTATAGTTTCCTTTAGTATAAAAGTGTTCCAAAGTCTTAATAAATTTTCCTAATGTGATATTATTATTATTATTATTATTCATGCCATTTATAACTAATAAATTTTCCTAATAATCTATTAAAAATTTAATAATGATACTGCATATAATTAAAACTTAATTTAATTGATTAATATTAAATTAACATCTATTAACTTATGAATAATATGCTTTTATGAGTCACTTAATTCTTATTCTCTATCAAATTATAAGAACTGTCTAGTTTTTTTATCAGTTACAACTGACCTTTGTCAAACCTTGTAGAGGATATGCCTTTTTAACACATAGGGATTGTTGATAATTTGGCCTCCCAAACCAAATATCAACCCCTATGTTTATAAACTTTCTCATGAGACTTCCCTTAAATATTTCATGAGGATTTATAAATCTTGTCATTTTCTTCAAATGGTCTTTTTAAAGCCTTTTAGCATTGTTTAAGGTTTCATTATATGCATTAGTGGTTGCTTGAGGAATCATCATGTGATAACATCTTGTGAGTGATTTGGTGAGGTAATATGTCTTCATAGGTTTTCCTTAGGTGAGGGTAAGGGTCTAAATTTCCTTTTAAATCCTAAAAACTAGACTATATCTTGTTTGAAAAAGTTATGTTATTTTCATAGAAGTTAAGGTATTTAGATAAATTAAGGTTTCTTGCTTTCATAGTATTCTTCCTTACTATTGAATATTTTACCCAAAAGTCAAATTAAGTCAACCAATTATAGTAAAATATTGATATATGGGTCTTATAAGATCTTATAGAGTGTTTCATGGTTCTATAAATGTCATTTAATCTGCTAGTAACCTTGGTCATAGTCAAATCTAGCCCTAAGTCATTTCATGTCACCTTAAGTCACTATTTATAGTCATTTATGAGGGTTGTATAGTTTCCTTTAGTATAAAAGTGTTCCAAAGTCTTAATAAATTTTCCTAATGTGATATTATTATTATTATTATTCATGCCATTTATAACTAATAAATTTTCCTAATAATCTATTAAAAAATTAATAATGATACTGCATATAATTAAAACTTAATTTAATTGATTAATATTTAATTAACATCTATTAACTTATGAATAATATGCTTTTATGAGTCACTTAATTCTTATTCTCTATCAAATTATAAGAACTGTCTAGTTTTTTTATCAGTTACAACTGACCTTTGTCAAACCTTGTAGAGGATATGCCTTTTTAACACATAGGGATTGTTGATAATTTGGCCTCCCAAACCAAATACCAACCCCTATGTTTATAAAATTCTCATGAGACCTCCCTTAAATATTTCATGAGGATTTATAAATCTTGTCATTTTCTTCAAATGGTCTTTTTAAAGCCTTTTAGCATTGTTTAAGGTTTCATTATATGCATTAGTGGTTGCTTGAGGAATCATCATGTGATAACATCTTGTGAGTGATTTGGTGAGGTAATATGTCTTCATAGGTTTTCCTTAGGTGAGGGTAAGGGTCTAAATTTCCTTTTAAATCCTAAAAACTAGACTATATCTTGTTTGAAAAAGTTATGTTATTTTCATAGAAGTTAAGGTATTTAGATAATTAAGGTTTCTTGCTTTCATAGTATTCTTCCTTACTATTGAATATTTTACCCAAAAGTCAAATTAAGTCAACCAATTATAGTAAAATATTGATATATGGGTCTTATAAGATCTTATAGAGTGTTTCATGGTTCTATAAATGTCATTTAATCTGCTAGTAACCTTGGTCATAGTCAAATCTAGCCCTAAGTCATTTCATGTCACCTTAAGTCACTATTTATTGTCATTTATGAGGGTTGTATAGTTTCCTTTAGTATAAAAGTGTTCCAAAGTCTTAATAAATTTTCCTAATGTGATATTATTATTATTATTATTATTATTATTATTATTATTATTATTATTATTATTATTATTATTATTATTATTATTATTATTCATGCCATTTATAACTGAAAATGTGTAGGTTCTTAAGCTAGATCAAGAAAATAGTTGAAAAAGATGAAGTTTTGGCAATTGTACGACATATGCAAGTGTTTTGGCACATGTCAAAGGTTTTAAAATGACTCTTAAACTCTAATAAGTTCACTTATACATTTTATCTACTTTGGAAGTCTCAAAAAGGGCTTAAAACCATTAACTTCTCCATCATTCTTCTTGGCATGTAAAATTGGTCATGTTTTCTCATGGTACGGCCAATAAGAGAGGAATTGGGTCAAATGCTTCAAAGGGGTGTTATTAAACTTAGTATAATTAATTTTAATTTTAGTATTTAAAATATTGGTTTCCCATGATATATGAACTAATGTTAAGAAGTTGATTATTCCTTTCTGTTTGCTTATCCCCACATCTTACAGGTTTCCTCCTTATTTGAGTAGGTCCATACAAACAAATTGATGAAAATGTTTATATAGTATATAAAAATACTCCTCTCATGGTTTCCATATTTTATCACATGTGTGAAACTGATTTGGTGAGAAAAAAATCTCAGTTTGTTAAGTAGGAGCTCCATTACTATGTGTAGGCATATTCATCATTTATTTTAGTGGTCTAAATAAAAGGTTTTCATTTATTTTAGTGGTCTAAATAAAAGGTTATATGTCATGTTAATGCCTCTTTACAAGCATATTATAATAGGCTAACATCAATTAAATTATAGTCAAAGAAGGCCAACATATTTAATTGCCTACATGTATTCACCTACACTCAAGTGAATGAAAGTGTTGAGCATAGTCATAAAGATGTAATGAGGAGTTACAAGAGGTCAAAAAAACTATTATAAAATGAAAAATAAATTTGAGATATTCAAATGACATATGATTGAATGTGACTATTAATCCTTCTATATACATAGTCCTGTAGCCAAATGTGCACCTACAAGTGCCCCATAAAAGACTAATCACGATTGGAATGGAAGTAATGGAATGATTTTGAGGTCTTTAAAAATGAAAAAGATCAATTTGAAGACTTTGAGAAGACTAATACTGAATATAGGGCCATCCACTATGTATATTGTCTATATTTCACCTTTGTTTCCCTAAGTTCTACATATACACCTACAGGTGGCTCATATAGAGGACTGAATAGTTAGAATGCTAGTATTTAAACATGTTTGAGACCTCCATAAAGGTTTAAGAAGTTAAATAAGGTTGTAAAAATCATGATGGAGCCCATAGAGTTGCAAATAGTTTTGAAACCATGCTCTTAGGTTGATTAAATAACCTAAGGGACTAGTTACCTTAAAGTTTACAAAATAAGGTTTTCACCCTTCTTTTAATCCTACCATAGTGAAATACATGAGGTCTTGGCAGGTCTAAACATTTACATCATGGATCTATATCATAGGGGATATTATTTAATATGATAAGTGGTATGTTTGGCCAAAGGAGTATGATGCTGAAGATCTCCCAACTCATGCAATATTTCACTGTAGTCCCTCAATGTTAGCTACAAAATTTTGATTCCCAAATGGCTTTATGGCGATATAGGACCTAATGGAGGCATAAATATGCATAAAACTACTTATTTTGAATTTAAATTATACTAATGGTTAAAATAAAATTAATAAGAGTTGAATTAATGGTTCTCAACTCATATCACAACCTACAGGACCTGTTTTGCTCTCATAATAGACATATACAGGTTGACCATACGATCACAATGCAAGTTAGACTAAATAGTGGGTGTGTTGGTCTCACTTAAGGAATAGTATAGTTAATTAAAAATATGATATGAGAATAAAGGACTTAAATAAGTTCTTATGGAAATTCAAAAGGCCTAATACTATAGTATACACCTACAAATATGCCATTTTTTGAGCAAACATCATAGTCACATAAATTACCAACTAGGTCTATCCAAATGGAAGGTATGAATTAAAGGATATGGAAAAGGTTTTCATGATTAAAATGTTTTAAATGAGACTCATATAAATTATATAACATCTCATTAGATTCCTATATCAAATAAATATAGCATATAGGGTTCCAACATATAACTTACGATCAATTCACCAACCCTACACATAGTGAGTACCATATAAGTCTACCTTGGGTTTTATGAGGTTTGAAAGTGATATGAATGTGACCCAAACCAAATATTTTATAAAAAGTGTCCCCAAGACCTACTTAATCCCTTCATACCTTAAAATTATCTAAGACCTCCCAAGAAGTGCCCTCTATTCCATCTCAGATAGAGGGCACTCCCTAGGAGGTAAACCCTATAAGTTTAGTAAGTAAATGATGAAAAGGTGAGTTGGTAAGTGTTTAAACCTTAAAATTAGATGTAGGGAGTTAATTTAAACATGTAAAATCATATGGGATACATTATAATCATATAAAAGTACTCAGAGATGGTGATGAATGCATAAACATAGTCAAGTCCACTAAACCTAGAATAGGCGTAACATCTAAAGGGGGTATAATACCACTTATAGGGCTAGATGAGACTTGAAAATAAATATAGGACCTTTATGTGGAGTTATAAGGTGATTTTAAACCTTTTTTTTCATATGAAGTCATAGAGAGGTCATTTTTTGACCTAAAAACAACTCAGGCCTACACAAAAAGCAGAGAAGAGCTCAAGAGGTTAAGTTTAGAATCTCATATCTATATGGACGTTTATCATGGGAACCTAACGATTTGGGAGATTTTTAATAGGGGCTTAAAAAATGTTCTAGTGCATTTTTTTTAATAATTAAATGTCATAATTTTATGAATAAATGTTAAGGTTTAAAAGCACTTAAAACCCTTCAAAACACTTGATAATGACCCGATGGGAAAAACAAAGAAGAAAATGCATCTAAATTATTTGGTATGACTTATAAGGCTATTTTTAATTTCATATGACTCCCTAAATATTTTTCTTTTCAAATTGGATTGTACCTTATTTATATGGATAGGGTACAAAATTGGTTTTATTAACAGTTTTGATGTTTTATATGTATAGAGGAGTTTCAAAGGATGAAGATAAATTTGGTATATAAATTGGGATATAGCATTAATCCTAATTCTCATTTATTGATTCATAAAAACACACAAGGACCTTTGCAATCACCTTCACTTCATGCAATCCAAACTAGCATAGTGAATGGAAGGTGATCACCAAGTGAGAAGGTGATAGTCTAAATTAAGAGGTAATTTAAGGTATTCATAATGGAATTATGGACATGAATACTCTTGATAGGTGTTTTAAAACCTAATTTATATATTTTATTGAATAACGAATGGGCATTTTGGTGACAAGTCTGAGTAATGAGTGAAATAAGGATGACAGTGACTACAGGTAGTGAGAACACTTGTCAAGAAGAATATTAGTGATTAGGGATAAATAAAATTCATGTTGTAGATTTTTATTAAATAGATTATCATATTTAGCATGTGTAAGTTTTTCCTAGTCTACTATGGAGTGCTTAAGAGAATCCAATGATTAAGACAATTTCAAAGAATCTAGTTGAGAGGTCCTATGCCAAATTTTTAGAGTTTTCATGCTTAGAGAGACATTTTTACAAAGATAAATTTCACAATATATTTCCTAATCCATTCTCATTAAAACATAACTTTGTATCTTATATTGACACCAATCCTTGTGAATCTTGAGCTCCACTCTTCTCTTTCCTCTCTCACATTCTATAATTACTAGCCATTTTGGCTCTTGTTTTCTAATTCCAGACCATATATAGTGAATAATTGCTAGTTTGATGTTGAAATTTTTCTTTGAATAATACATGAAATATTTATTTGAGTTCACAACCATATTTTATAAAATGTGTGAAGTGATGAGTGGTGAGGTCTAGTGATAAGATTCTATCCTTACTTCTCCTTATCCTTTCATATTTGTTTCAAGAAGTTCTCATTCTAATAGGTCATATGGAGTATAGCTAGTGTGTTTGGATCCCTTAAAGTTTTAAAGTGTCATTAGAGTCTACAATCTAACCTTTGGTCCACTTAACTTGAGTTTTATCATGCATATCACCTCCATATTGAAATACTAATGTTAGAACATCCTAGGACTTTGAAGCTAGTGTTGTAGGTATTTTCTCTTAGTGTAGGAAGTATGATAACATTGTGGAAATCATAAAGGTGTATCAACACTTAAAATATATTTATTTCATGCATAATTCTACTAATTTTCATATAATTAATTAGTTAGTGTAGGTTATAAGTACTTAAAGGTTAATTCAGGGAGCTAGCCCTTGAACCTAGAGGTCTACCTCTACTATAGGCAACCTACAAGCCTATAGGTATTCCAATATGGTCCAAATATTAGTGTAGTTTTTAATAATATCCTCTAGGGTGAAAATTTTGGTGACAATATTTATAACATACCTAGTGGTACGAACGTCCAATAGAGTGGAAAAATTAATTGTGTGTCTTTCCTCTAATTAGTTTTTGGAATCAATCAAGATAACATAAATGGAGACTCCAAATCAAATATTCTAGTTGTAAGTAGCCCAGGTATCCCTTGTTTAATGTTTTAATCATTTATGTTATTTCATTTGACCCATGAGGTTGATATGAATATATATGATGAAAATCCCTACTATGCACCTCCCTGTCAACCTTGTTATGATCCATATTACACCCATTAATAGCCCTATCATAATTGCTATCATCCCTATGGTCATCCATTTATTTATCCATATGGAAATGATTTTATTATACAACCCTCTTAATAAGGATATCAATAAACCTATCAAGAAGTGACTTCCCATCAATCTTAATACAATTCCTACCAACCATACCATGATGCCTATCAGCCTCAAGAGGATTATTATTAGTTTTATCATGAAGAATTAGATGAACCCATTTATTATACGTCAATATATTACAAGGAAAGATATGAATTATTAAAAAATCAAATCTATCAAATTAAAGTTGTCCTCAATCCCCAACATTACCTTCATCCTCCTCCATCAACCCTATCTCATATCAAATCCTTATTAGCACTCATGCCAAGTCTACTAGATAGTAAAGATAATATGGGAACTTGGGATAATTATTTTGATGTAGATATTTTAAAATTTTTATTGATTATTGACACTTTATATCTTACAAGCACCCATCGAGTCTCAATCTCTCTAAGTGCACACCTTAAAGGCTATAACGAGAAAGGGGTGAGAAAACCATTAGTAATTTGTAAGATTGTTTTCCATTTTGTAACATGCCATATACAAACTTGTCCTCTAAAAAAATTTATCCTAAGCTTATTCTTCTCAATTATACCTATTCCAAACATATGTCATATTATTATCCTCCTTGTTATTACCTTGACCCCCTTTTACCAATTGACTATATTAGGTCGAATAGGTTGGCCTTATATAGTTTTGAGCCTTTCATTATTGTATATGGTTGATTGGGTAAACCCTATACTATTTAGGGGTATTTTTCATTAGGAGTTTCATTATCCCTTTACTTGACCTAGCTTGAGACATAATGATTTATCTCTAAAAAATATATAGGTTTGACTTGGTTGACCATGTACAACTGACATATTCAAAAGGATTTAGGGTAAAATCGACCTATATAAATAATTTCACTTCCAACCATTTGATAAGAGAGAACCAAAGAAGAATAAGTGAAAATGAACATCTACTTATTTACCATTATACTTAAGGAATAAAGCTTAGGGTTCCATACTTTCTTTAGAGATATAGATATTATCTTATGGAGAAGTCTTTTGGATGCATATATAGGTTATGTAGCCTATATCTAATTTGTCTTTGTTATCCTTGCATACCACAATAATCTCTTTCAAATAACATTGGCTAAGGGAAATATTGAGGCTCAATGGGTTCATCTTCAAGGTAAGTATTCCTAACTTTATTTCTCTTTTGTAAGAGTAGATAGATAATGTAGTTGTGCTTCTCTCCCATGTATTAGGATTCTATATACATTGATGTGAGTATATGTCTTATATGATTGTTTAGTTTAGTTTTTCTAATTTATAACCTCCACTTTGTGTCACAAGCTTTGATGTACAATAAATTAGATTTACTTTCTTGTTTATTAGAATAGAGTGAACATTAAAATTAGGAATCTTTTAGGGTTTTTACATGATTGTGTTAGACTATAGGCTTTGGAACCCTTCCTATCATGGTGTATTATGACAAGTGATTCCCTAATCAGGTCTAGTGGATCCCCATCTTGGCCATGCTCCCACTTAACAAATGTATTCCGAATCAAAAGTGTAGGTTACTCTATCTT
Source organism: Torreya grandis (assembly GCA_037957365.1). NCBI lineage: Eukaryota > Viridiplantae > Streptophyta > Pinopsida > Cupressales > Taxaceae > Torreya > Torreya grandis. Next base: position 149,404 of record JARHVA010004673.1, read on the forward strand.
TTTTGATCTAGGATTGATTTATAGACATATTTAATTTTTTACTATATACATTCTAGGGAACTTGAGATGAACTAACCTTTATAGGATTTGTTTACCTTAATTATTTATTTCATTCTTTCATCATTATTTTTATCATATATTTTTCATATTAGATCGACTCTATCGACCTAGTATCTAACATCTTTATGAAATATTTTAGGTATAGGACACTGGATCGACCCTATCAACTCAATAATTTTTTTTTGGATTTTTAGACATCCAGTTTAGACTACTAGGTTGACCTAGTAAACTTTATACATTTTAGGCACTTAGTAGCAAGTTTATTTAAAGCTTGATTGACCCATTTGACCTAGTTACTATAATTTCCAAGCATATATCAAGGTTCTTGAACATCAATATTCATTATTTACATCTCTAATCCACTAAGGTTCCTTTTTATCTCTCTATCTCTTTATTTTACATTCTCTCCTTTGATAGTTTGTAGCATTTAAAACTATCCCTACATAGTCACCTAGATCAACTTTGTTGACCCAGTTCTATGTTTTGTGTGTTGTCTAGATAATTGGGTCAACTTTGCTAACCCTGTTCATTTTTAGACCTTGCTTTTGTAGTATAGGTTTTATCGTGTTGACCCTATTATATATTTTTTGCATACATTATTGACTATATAAACATTGTACCTTGTTTCAAAGTTGGAATCAACCTTATATGCTAGTAATTAATTCACACTTTTTTTCTTGTTGTTTATATGCTTAAAATAGATCACATAGCTTAATTAGGCAGTTTTCAATTAACCATTTAGTTTCATTATTTTCTATTTTATGCACATATGGACAAATCACAAAATCTAAACAAGAATTTTAACATTTTTCTACCCAAGGACAACCTACTTATATTTCATCACCAAGGGGGAAGCTAACTTGATACTCTGGTCAAGTATAATACATGGTTAATGGTATATGATGCATAAGTACCCAAAACCCTTATCACTAAATTGTGTGAAATGAGGGGGTATGCTCTAATACCAAGCTTGTATCATTACCATTATAGTCCCTTTCATCCCAAACTACTTGAAACCATCCTTAGATTGTCATTCTAATTCCTTTCTTAAAACCACCTTCCCATTACATTTAAAATCATATCTTAATAATCTAATGAACATTTAGGTTGAATAATTAGTTAGCTATTACTTCCAAGTTGATTAATTTCTATTTTCTCAATTGTATTTTGTATTGAAACAAATTTCATTAGTTATCATTGGTGTAACGTTTTGTGCTATGTGTGTCAATTGGATTGACTAGTGTTAATCTAATTGATTATTTGTTTCTTTTCAGCTATTTATTTTCAAATTGATCACAAAAGTTATCATGTTTTAGTTCACAAATATTTTATAAGCTCCTTAATTATCCCTCTCTATTATATTGGGTCAACCTAGTTGACCTTGTACCTTTTACCATCCTCTAATCACTATACTAGATCAACCTAGTAGACCTTGTACTCTTTTTAGACTATATTTTATTTCTTTTACTAGCCTTTGTTTACTATACTAGATTGACCTAGTTTAACTTGTACTATTTATAGACCTTGTTTTTATGCTAGGTTGACCTAGTTGAACTATATTATTTCTACCATTTCATGTTTCCTTGATTTCTCATCTATATTTATTTCCCTTCATCATGGACTTTCTATTTGATGATAATACTAATTTGTAGTTAGTAGACATGATGAATCTTAACAACCCTCATAAGGTCTCCCATAGATAGATTAGGGATCTTCTCCTGGATGCTAGTTTTATTCATATTGCCACTTGCACAATGAACTATAGGACCCCTCCTAATACCTCTTTGCAGCATAATCCTTTATTCTCATTAGAGGACCAACCTAAATTAGAGTATACCCATAAAATGCTCTTCTTTATCTTTTAATTTCCTCAACATCAAGGAAAATATCCTTTTACCATTTACAATCTTATGATTAGTGGTCAATCCAAAGAGTCTCATTCACCTACTCCTACTTTCTCAATCAGATTTTTAGGTACTACTTTTTTGACACTCATCCTCTTCCTTCAATCATGACCCCTTCTAATACCATGACCTCTTCTTCTCTAATTTTTTCCACCTCCATGCCTAGTATATCCACTAATATGGAATGTTATACATGTAGTCAATCTCTTACAATATCCACTATCCTTAACCCTTCCACTAGTGCATCATTTTCTACCCAAGGTAATCATGCTACTAGTGCTTCTTCTTCTCAACCATTCACTAGTCCATCTTTTTCTACACAAGAAAATTTTTCCATTAGTGCCTCACATTCTCATAATTACTCTCAAGATCTTATAAATACCAATAGTGCTACCCAAGCCACTAATATAAACTATAATACTTCTAAAAATTCTCATCAAACAAATCAACTAATGAGGCCAGGATATAGCCAATAAATGTATAATAAATGACCTCATCTTACTCTCTCTTTTTATTATATTTTATTGCATTTTGTAACTTTTATTTTGATCTGAGATGAGTTAGAATGTGATTATCCATATTTTTTTGATTGTGATTCTAACATTTTAAAATACCTATAAATCTTAACAAGTGTGTTGGAAAATTCTAGTTTTACAATAATACAGGTCATCATCAGGCTAAAGAATAAATATGAAGTGGATTACATGTTTTTTTAAAGCATTGGACTCAATTTAGTTTAGTTCTAGACCCTGCAAAATCTATTCCAGAACCATCATAGTTAGTTCCATAACTTCACTATACTAGTTCAAGTTGTCACATTTTTGGACTTAGCTCTGGAACTTTATATTTAGATCTGGTACTCCTTCAGATAAGTTCCAGAAATTTTGCAACTAGATATGGAACTGATGAGGATCTATTCCAAATGGTCAGTGATCTATTGAAGATCAATGATCTCTTTAAATTAGGAACATATTCCTAATTTTTTGAATTGGAAAAATCAAGACAATTATCACACATCTAGACATCTAACCACATCTTGATTTAGCATCTATTCCAAGCACAATTCTATTCTATCATATATATGAAATAGTTATAGCCATAAAAGAATCTATATATATATACCTAATATAGATAATAAAAAAAGGAGAAGAAAAATAGAGAAGATAGTAAAATAATAGAGAGAAAAAGGATAGCTTAGTATATTTGTAATACAAAAAAAAATTATTAATGAAATAACCATTCCTATTTTGAAAGCATATTGAATTATTCAAATCTTGTTCTAGGCGGAGCAAGGGCCCACTCCTCCAAAGGACCAAGATCTTTGTTTTTGTTAGTATTTATATTTCTATTAGCAAAAGTAAATAGGTAACTCTGTTAAATTTATAAATGCTTCCAACTCTTTAAAATTAAGATTTTTTGTAAATTTGTTCTTACAGGTGTTTTAGATTAAATTTTCACTTTTACAACATATGTTTAATTCTAGAAATCAATTTCATTCCTCCAACTTGTGTTTATTTCTAGCAATCAATTTCATTCCTGCAACATGTGTTTATTTCTAGCAATCAATCTCATTCCTACAACATGTGTTTATTTATATCAATTAATTTCATTCCTGCAATGTGTGTTTATTTCCAATAGATTTTCATAGATTGATTTCAATAAGGTTTTAACCAAGAAATCCTTAAGACATTAAACCCCCCCCCCCCAAAACAAGAAAAATATACAAATACCCCCATTTAATTACTAAATCATTACAATTCCTCTTGTTGCATATAGCTTTAGACATAGCCCTAGTTAAATATGACATCAATAGAAAGTTGATTAAATAAAGGGGAAAATGACACCCAACATTTTTGGTGCCATTGCCAGGGATTACTAGTTAGAATTTTCTAATTAGGTGTCAATAAGAGAAACAATCATTCATTTAGTAATTAAAGAAATTTTCCCTAATTTATGAGTAGACCACAAGATTCCAAGGGAATATTTCTCCCCAAAATTTTTGAATAAGAAATTCCATCATCCTCTAGTTTAAGAAAAGATGTTGAACAAGAATTAGAGGCACCATTATCTCTTTCAAGACAAGAAGCAAAATTTTCATCTTTAGAATTTTTGGATTACTCACAAGAACCAAGTAGAACCATAGGAAGGAGGATTATTTCTCAAGATCCGTTGAGGGAAAGTTTAGATTCTCAATTGAGTAGTCAACCCCCTACTCTTGACTTTTCACCATCTCCAAAATAGATCACATACCACATTGATTGGGAGAAGGAATTAGAGAATACCATAGAAATGAAATGATAAGCTATAAGAGAACCTAAGAGAACCTTTACCTATCTTATCATATCAAGGATGATGAAACCACTATGAAAATCATTTCACTTGCACATTTACCCACATTTAGAGGAATATCATCAAAGGATCTTGACCAATTTCTGTTTGAGTTTAAAGTACTATGTCAGACTTATGATTACAAGATAGATAGTCAAAAACTAAAGTTGTTTCCATCTACCTTGAAGGTTACAAAAATGAGGTGGTTTATGGGATTAACATCTAATTCTATTACCAATTGGGAACAAATGGAAAATGTTTTCTTGGATAAATATCAAGATTATTGTAGAGGAAGAAATCGAAAGGAAAAAATTTTCAAGATAAAATATGAAGAAGATGAAAATATGGAAGATTATTTAGACATATGCCTCTTTGTGAGTAAAAGATGTGGATTTGTACTTCAAGAATATTTAAATAAAAAAAACTCTCAAAGGTTTGGATGATGAATCTAGAGAAACCCTTGATTTAATTGGTGGAGGAAACATTTCTCAATTAAGAATGGATGAAATCATAGAAATTTGTAGAAACTATTCAAGAATAAGGGGAGGACCTAAAAAGGGAAAATAGTTAAAATTTTGAATCTAGATATGAAAAAATTGATGGATGAATTGGAAAATTTTAAAATAGATATACTAGTTCAATTAACCTCCACCATGGATGATTGCAAGCTAAAGCAAATGCCCAACTTGAACCATTAGCCATGTATTGTCCTAGATGCATGAAGAAGCATGCACTAAGAGAGTATCCTTTGGATAAAATGGAAGTATGTCTTGTATATGAATTTAAAGAATAGAATACTCATGCTTGTTCTCTTCTTCCATTCATAAAAAATCAGCTCAAACAAACTAATACATTAGCCACCACAGAAGAATTAAATTTTGTTCAGAGACAACCTAATCAAGGATAGTTTATGACAAGACCAACTCCTAATCCCTAGATGATGCCATGCATAACTCAAATAGTACCAAAAATTTGGGGACATCTACCTTGGGATCCTTAACCCACATGGCATCCTAAGGATTAGGCAAGTCAATCTTAGAATAATCAAGGACATCAACAACCTTAGGCTGGTCAAGGAAATCCTTATACGTGGCCACAACTTAGATAGAGCCCTAGAAATTATGTGTAAGGAAAAACATATCTAAATCAAAGCTAATAAACCATAATGGGACCTCTAACACAAAATCTATAGATTGAAAACATAGTCCAAACCCAAATGCCAACACAACTAGTAGTAAACCCAAAAAACAAACAAATAACTCCTGTATACAAAATAGAACCAAAAAAATTAGTTGATTTAAATAAAATGGATTGTAAAAACATTCAAACCAGATATGGAAAAATAGTTAGTAATCCACCTATGATAATCAATAAGATGATAGAAGAATCTAAAACCCCTAGCATAATTACACCTCAGGAAGATGACAAAGAAAAAGATAAAAAAAACTAGAAAAAAATTCTATTGAGATTCCATTTCTAGAAAGACTTAAAGAAACCATAGAATTTAAAGAATCTGAATTGGTGCAGGAACTAAGAAGATTGAATATTGAAATACCATTTTTATGATAAATTAAGGATATTCTAGAGTTGAACAAATTAATCATATTATTATGTTTTAAAAAACCTAGAAGAAAGAAACAATACCCCTAGACTATTCAGGTAAATGAGAAACTTGTTGATTTATTAGCAGGGAAACTCTTACTACCTAAATATGGAGATCTTAGAATCCCTATTATTCTTATTTCTATAGGGAATAAGGATATACATAACATTTTTATTGATTTGGGCATAGCTATCAATGTAATGACAGTGGACACTTTGAAAACATTACCATTAATAGGCATACAACCTACTAATACCATATTATAGATGGCAGATCAGTCTGTAGAAAAACCAAGAGTTATTGAAGATGTGGTGATAATGGTGGAATCATGGGAATATCTAGTTGACTACCTTATATTACAACCAAAAGATAAAACACTTAGTTATCCCATTATTTTGGGGTGACCATGGTTAGCTATATTTGTTGCCTTAATTGATTGTAGGTCAGGTGATATGACTATTTAAAATGGTAATAATTCTAAGTAAATTTCATTATATTCATTTGCACAACCTTTTATTGATAATCAAGTAAAATTATGGGTTGATAATCCTGATATTAATGAGCAAAATCTGTCTTCTTTGGCTATGATAACATTCTAGGATCATGTATAAGGAATAGATGATATGGTTAATACTTCATTAAATGAACATCAATCATCATTGGAGAAGTCAAGATTTAGTTCCAAAACCATCACAGTTAGTTCTAGAACCATCATAGTTAGTTCTAGAACCATCACTGTTAGCTCCAAAATCATCACAGTTAGTTTTGGAATCATCATAGTTAGTTATGGAACCACGCCGATTCTCTACAAGTGAAGATAACTTTGCTTTGGGGGAAAAAAATTTCTCTTGGGGAGAGGAAGGATATATAGCATCAGATTTATAGATATTAGGATATGATGAAGAATTTTTGGAGACTAGCAGTAACAAGGAGTTTGACATACAACAAGATAAGTATCATAACTCTTCTTATTGTCCTTTACCAACATTCTACCTCTAAGAACTTTCAAAGATGTTACTACATATCATATATTGTTACCACATGCATGTCCACTAAACACCTTAATGGAACCCTTTCAACAAATCAATTCATCATATCTTGGAACCAAACATGTTGAGATTCGACCAAGAATTTTTTTGAATATTAATAGCTAGTTAAAGAATGATGAAGAAGTCAAACTATTTGATGTTTTGAGGAATCATACTAAAGCATTTGCTTGGGACTATAGAGATGTGAAAGGAATTCATCCAAGTTTTTACACTCATCACATTTATACTAAAAATATAAGACCAGTTAGACAACCTCAGAGACGGATTAATCTAGCCTTAAAGGATATAGTCAAACAAGAAATTGAAAAACTATTACAAGTAGGTTTTATCTACCCTATCTCAGATAGCTAGTGGGTGTCTCCTCTTTTAATTGTCCCTAAAAAGAATTGGAAATAGAGAATTTGTGTTAACTATAGGGAACTAAACAAAGCCACGCTGAGAGATTATTTTCCATTACCATTCATAGATCAAGTTTTAGACAACCTTTCAGGTAAATAGTATTTTTCCTTCTTGGATGGATTTAGTGGATACAATCAAATCCAAATTACTATTGAGGATCAGGAAAAAACTACATTTACTTGTCCATGGGGTACCTTTGCTTATAGGGTATTGCCATTTGGACTATGTAATGCTCCAGCAACTTTTCAAAGAGCTGTATTAGCAATTTTTGTAGACCTAACAATTGACTATGTGGAGGTATACATGGATGACTTTACTATGTATGGAGATACATTTGATGATGCCTAAAAAAAATTGGATAGAGTATTAACGTGATGTGAACAACATCACTTATCTCTTAGTCATGAGAAATGTTTGATGATGGTCGATGAAGGGATCATATTAGGGCACCATATTTCAAAAAGAGGAATTCAGGTTGACCAAAACAAAATCAAGATTATTTTAGACTTGCTTATTCCTCAAACTCCTATAGATATCAAATCATTCTTAGGACATGTTGGATACTATAGGCATTTTATCAAGGATTTTAGTAAAATTACAGACCCCATGTTTAAATTACTTACCAAGGACTGTGAATTTCTTTGGGATGAATAGTGTCAACATGCTTTTGAAGAAATTAAAGAGAAATTAATAATTGTCCCAATATTGCAAGGACCTAACTGGGAGAAACCTTTTCACATCCAAACTGATGCATCAAATACCTCAATTGGTGTAGTTTTTGGATAAAGAGATGAAGAAGGAAGAATGTATGTTATTTAATATCTTAGTAAAAATCTTACTCCCACTAAAAAAAATTAAACTACCATTAAAAATTAATTTCTAGCTGTGATCTATACAATAAATAAATTTAGACATTACATTACAGGGTACAAAACATTTGTATATATAGATCACTCAGCAATTAAATTTTTAATGAACAAACTAGTGGTTGGAGGTAGAATAATTATATGGTCATTACTTCTACAAGAATTTGATATTACCATTGTGGATAATCCAACCAAATCTAATGTGGTAGCGGATTTATTATCAAGATTGACCAGTATAGGGGAGCAGGATCTAGACAAGGATAGCTTTCTAGATGATCAATTATTTGTTATTTTAGCTAACACACCATGGTTTGATGACATGGAAAATTATCTTGCAACGAGGAAGTTTCCTCCTTCTTTCACTAAAAAACAAATAAAAAAGTTAATTAAAACTAGTGCACAATTTAAATGGTTAAATGGAATGCTATTTAAATGTGGTCCTAATTTGGTTTTATGTAGGTGTGTAAGAAAAGATGAAATTTTTGACATCCTCCATGCATGTCATGATGAACCAAGTGGAGGATACTATTTAGTGAAAAGAATAGCTCATAAGATGCTTGGCACTGGTTACTATTAGCCATCTCTATACAAAGATGTGAAGAGATATATCAGGCAGTGTGATCCTTGTCAAAGGATGGGATAACCAACCAATACCAATGAAATGCCTTTATAATCACAAGTAGTGATTGAACCATTTGAAAGATGGGGATTGGATTTCTTTTTTGACCTTTTAATCCTCCTTCACAAGGAAAAGAGCATATTCTTGTGTGTACTGATTATGTAACAAAATGGGTAGAAGTGTAGGCTTTAATAAATGCCACTGAAGAAGCAGTTGATGATTTCCTTTGGCACAAAATTATGGTAAAGTTTGGAGCACCAAGAACCTTAGTTTCAGACTAGGGCCCATAATTTATGTCCAATATGATCCAGGCCTTCACAATGTATTATCAGATTAATCATAGGAAGTCATCCCCTATCACTTGCAAGTAAATGGATAAGTTGAAGTAACAAATAGAGAATTAGAAAACATCCTCACTAAAATAGTTGAAGCTAAAAGAAGAGATTGGGTAAAAATACTACCTGAAGCTATCTAGGCTTACAATACAACTTGGAAAACCATAACAAGGTTTTCACCATATGAGTTAGTCTATGGGAAAAATTCATTGTTGCCTATTGAGTTTAAACTAAAGACATTGAGGATAACATCTAAGGTGGGAATTGATTTGGATGTATCTCAAAAGGAGTGAATCCTTCAACTCAATGAATCAGATGAATTCAAAATGGAAGCACTTCACTAGACAAAGATTATCCAAGGTCAAAGGAAGCAATGGCATGATTCACATATCAAAGAAAGACAATTCAAAGTAGGAGATTGGGCATTGTTGTTTGATTATAAGTACCAACAATTTAAAGGTGAATTAAGAACCAGATGGTTGGGACCTTATTAGATAAAGCAGATATTTGACAATGGTTCTATCCAGTTACTTCCCATTGATGGCAGCAAAAGAATACTCTTGGTCAATGGACACAGGCTATAACTTTATAGAAAGCCTCCTACTAAAGATGAATTCTTGAAGAAGATTGAATCAAGCAAAGAATTTGATCATATGGAAGAACCCAGTTCTTCCAAAATGATCACATAACCAAATGAAGAGATCCAAAATAAAGAGAAGAGAATGAAAAATAGTAAATGGTGTTCTCTTCCCAAAAAAATAAAAAATTAAAAAATTAAAAAAAACAAAGGATCAATTGAAAATTAGTGATGATGTTGATCTTCTCAAATAAATGGCTAATTCAAATAAAACTTTTTGAATTTTAATTATTTTCTAACCATTTTTCAAGGATGATGTGTCTGCATAACGGAGGGATTACATCATCAAGGATGGTAATTATGTTTTTAACTTATTAAAGATTAAATGAAAGTTTGCATGTGTGATTAGACTTGATTTAGAAAGATTAGTATGATGAGTCATCTATTATACATCATGGTTAAATGTGAAAAATCATGATAAGGATATTGGTAATGGAATGAGTGGGTAGATAACCATAAATATATATATATATATATATATATATATATATATATATCATTTTTATGATTGAAGCAACTAAATCTACTAGTTCTATAGCTGAGTATAATAGTTCTATAGCTGAGTACAATAATTTCGCAACCGAATTCACCAAAATAGTAACTGAATCCACCAGTTCTATAGCCATAATCATTAGTTCCACTAATACAAGAAGCAATTTTCAAGATAACCTATGAAAGATTCAAGAAAAAAATAATGAATCATGGGAATCAAAAAGAAGTCAGAATCAGACATTGATACCCAACTCCTTGCAGATGAAGTAGCAAATATCAATAGGTAAGATGGCTAGAGTTTCTATAGAAATTTCCCAAATACAATGATGAACTGATAAGAGAATTTATTATTAATTTAGAGAAAACAAGGACAAAGGTTAGAAAGTTTTTTATTCCTTTTTTGTGAAAATCATAAGTGAGATGTCTAGAATAACTATAATGCATGTCCCAAACCCTGTCAAAGGAACATTTAAAGACCTAGCTAAAACCCTATTGAAAGAAAGGGAAGCTAAACCCTACTATATTTATAATATAAATCAAATCATCAAAAGAGTTAAGAGGGTCAGCTTGCCTAAACCCTTTGACAAAGTAACATTCTGGATAGTTAAATATTTAACTTGTGATGGACAATATGGGACAATAGGAAAAGAAGTCCTAAAAATCCTTATACACCTTAGATATGGAGCCAAAAAACCAAAATACATTCTAAGAGGGGATCTATGTCTACACATTTTGAGGCTCCTCAAGAAAGGAACTGTCATAAAAAGTCCAAAGAAACTTTAGAGACACTAGAAGAATAAGAAAGACTCGAAACTGAAGCTTCTGATATTTTGGGCAGCATGGCCATGACTCCTCCTGGACCAAGTCACATAGAAAAACAAAAAGAAGATGAAAGATTTGAGGAGCTAGTTTTCTAAGAAATGGGTGAGACTACATCACCATCACATGCAAAAAATGAAAAAGCATCTTAGAGAAGGAAAGGGAAATCCCCTATGGTGGAAGAGGAATTCTTAACTCCCCAAGAACTTTCATAAAAAGAATAAAACCAGTAGATTAAATAGGCTCTATTTTTGTCTAGATTAGAACTCATTATCAAGGAAAAGGATGAGGAATTGAATTTCCTCAAACTCAAGTTAGAATAGAAAGAAATGCTCCTTGTAGAATTAACAAACCAGCTCACAGCCAGGAATGAGGAATTAGTAGAATTTAAAAAGCAACTAATAGAAAACGAGGAAAAATGTACAATACAGACCTCTGTGTCAACAATCTCTACATAGACTGAATTGACTTATTTTCCACTCAATTAGTTATGGGATGACACATGTAGATAACTCAGTGAACTCAAAACATCCAATACAAACTTGAAAGGCAAACTAGTAGAAGAGAAAGCGAGGAAGGAATGGGAAGACAAATTTTATGAGGAAAATGATAAGTATAAATGTCTTGTGACATCCAATACAAACTTGAAAGGCAAACTGGTAGAAGAAGAGAAAGCAAGGAAGGAATGGGAAGACAAATTTTACAAGGAGGAAAATGATAAGTATAAATGTCTTGTGAAAATACAAATAGTTTTTATGATGAGTGAGAAGCTACTTGTATGTAGAAGACCTTCTCCTATTTATAACATGTTTTTAGAAGAATAATTCATTTGCTGGCAGTTGGCAAGGATAGCATGTGGCCTTCTACATGAACTAAAAGAAGAAGCTAATTTCTTGGCTGCCTACTCCTTAGCTAATATATAATAAAAAAACCTTCTTTTTAAATTCTACCTCTATAATTTTATGCTAGAAATAAATATAGGTTTTATGATCAATTTGTATGTAGGAGAAAGCCATCTTAATGCATTTGTCTCTGTTCTTCAAAATTATATTGCATGGAAAGAAAGGGAGTCAAAACATTGGTCAAAGGCTAGTTCATCTGGTCTTTGTATGAGAATTCATTATGGTAATCCATCCACCTTTGCAACATATTTCCAATCCCATGCATTTAATGATAAATTAAAGGGACCTTATCTTTTTATTTTACAACAAAGCATGGATGTCTTCATCTCCTATGAAAGGGCAAATTTTGATAATATCTATGATGCATGTTTAAAAAGATGGGAATTTCTCCCAAAGGCATTGAAAAGAAGGGAAGTAATATCCCCTTCAAATTTGATCTAGAGTTTAGAAAGGGCAAAAGCTTTATGCATAATAATTCCCTGGATCAATGAAACTCGTATGAGCATATGGATAGGAATGTGGGCAAGGCCACCTCTACTTCTCACCCCCATATCTCCTTGGCAAAATAGAGAACCTCAACATCACACTCAGTTTGAGCAATGGAAAAGAAAAGTAGAAGTAGGAGCAGGGTATAGTACTTCTGAGTCAAAGCATTAGGACATTAAGTTTCAACCATTTAATCTAAGTAATCAAATGGAGTGTAGGATATACCATCCCAAATTTGAAGAATGAAGTTTGTAAAGGGACTTACAAACAAGTAAGTATGGGGAAAATGATGAGGCCAAGATATGCCTAATAAATGTATAATAAATGACCTCATCTTACTCTCTCTTTTTATTAAGTTTGATTGCATTTTTTAACTTTTATTTTGATCTGAGATGAGTTAGAATGTGATTATCCATCTTTTGTTGATTGTGATTCTAACATTTTAAAAGACCTGTAAATCCTAACAATTATGTTAGAAAATTCTAGTTTTATAATAAAATAGGTCATCATCAGGCTAAAGAATAAATATGAAGTGGATTACATGTGTTTTTGAAGCATTGGACTCAATTAAAATTAGTTCTAAAACCTACAGAATCTATTCTAGAACCATCACAGTCAGTTCTAAAACTTCACCATACTATTTCAAGTTGTAACATTTTTGGACTTAGCTCTAGAACTTTATATTTAGCTCTGGTACTCCTTCAAATAAGTTTCAGAACTTCTAGAGCTAGATATGGAACTAATGAGGATCTATTCCAAATGGCCAATGATCTGTTAAAGATCAATGATCCCATTAAATCAGGAATAGATTCCTAATTTTCTAAATTGGTAGAATCAAGACAATTATCACATAGCTAGACATCCAACCACATCTTGATTCAGCATCTATTCTAGGCACAATTCCATTCTATCATATCTATGAAATAGTACAGCCATTAAAGCATCTATATATATAGACCTGATATAGATAATAAAAAAGGAGAAGAAAAATAGAAAATATAGTAGAAGAATAGAGAGAAAAAGGATAGCTTAGTATATTTGTAATATATAACATTTTTTTATCAATGAAATAACCATTCCTTTTTTGAAAGCAAATTGAATTGTTCAAATCATGTTCTAGGTGGAGCAAGGGCCCACTCCTCCAAAGGCCTAGGATCTTCATTTTTAACAGTATTTATATTTCTATTAGCAAAAGTAAATAGGTAACTCTGTTAAATTTATAAATGCTTCCAACTCTTTAAAATTAGGATTTGTTTTAAATTTGTTCTTGTAGGCATTTTAGATTAAATTTTCACTTTTACAATGTATGTTTATTTCCAGCAATCAATTTCATTCTTACAATGTGTGTTTATTTCTAGCAACCAAATTCATTCCTGCAATGCGTGTTAATTTCTAGCAATCAATTTCATTCCTGCAATGTGTGTTTATTTCCAGTAATCAATTTCATTCTTGCAATGTGTGTTTATTTCCAAGAGATTTTCATAGTTTTATTTCAATAAGTTTTTAACCAAGAAATCCTTAAGACATTAAAAACTGCCCCAAAACAAGAAAAATATACAAATACCCCCATTTAATTACTAAATCATTACGATTCCTCTTATTGCATAGAGATTCAAACACATCCCTAGTTAAATATGACATCAATATAAAGTTGATTAAATGAAGGGGATAACAACACCCAACATCAACTATTGTTAGAAACACTCAATCAAATGAATACCTTTCAAGCTCATAACACAAATCAAATTATAAAAATGTAAAACTACCTTCTCCATCTTCAATCTCATCCTTAACCAATAGCTTGGGGCACACATAGCCAAAATTTTCCCACTCCTCTTTGATATTCTCAAGGAAATCTCATTCCTCAAATTCTTTTGATCAATAAAACCATTAATCATCTACAAAATGAACCTTTCACTACTCAAATTGTTAACATTGATATAGGAGTTATCACACCTACAATTTATTATAATGGATCAACTAATCCTACCCTTCATCTTAACACATTTAGAAATATTTATAAGGATTGGATCAAATTGAACACCTTTTCCACTAACAAAATCTTAGCCAAAACTCTCACAAGTGATGCCTTGGTTTAGTACAACCAACTTAGAACTCATTTCATTTCTAGTTTGGAGGATTTAGTAAATGTTTTAGTTCAAGAATTTAAAACAAGTCAAAAATGAAACTTCCCAAGCCTTTATTAAAAGGTGGAAAACATTTTCAAAAAATGTGAGCATGATATGGTTGATGATAATATTTTCCATCTCTTTACCAATGCCCTTTTTCTTAAAATTCAATATCAGGTCCACACTTTCTCTCCATGTACATTAGAGGAGGCTATTGACTAAGATAAATGATAATATTTCCTTATGCATCAATTTAAGCCACCCCAACCTTCTATAGGTCCTCATCTCTTACTTAAGAACAAAAATCACAATGTTACCAATGATGGTGTTATAGATTCTTACAACACCATTCACAATGTTCAAGTTGTCATTCCTACCCCTTCATCAAAACCAACTCCCTCTTCTCAATAATATACAAATCCTTATTTATCTTCACCAAAAAACATTAAATTTCACAAGACTCTATCCTCAGTTGAATTTCTTAAGCCTCTACCGAGGCCTCTTCCATGAGATCTTAAACCTACTCATCTTATGAAATCCTAGTATGATCCTAACAAGTTGTTTTGGTTTCACACTAGTTGGGGTTATTCTTATGAGACTTGTAGACAAATTCATAATTTATCTATATAATTTCTTTTGGGTCCTAATTTTGATCATCATTCTATCATTCAAAATCATCAACAAGATTATGAAATTGATTTGAATGACTATAAATCACATTATAAAACTCAAGCCTAAAACTAGGCCAATGCTCATTTGGCTATCTACAAAGACCCTCTTCCTAATCATCAACATATTCAAGACAACCAAGATAAATCCACCCCTTCCAAAAATAATTTATAAAGTCTTGTTAAACCTACTTCTAGATAGAATGTGGTTAACATGACTAATATGCAATGTGTGGTTGCTTTTATTGATTTCAAACCTATCTAAACTCCTCATTATATAGAATTTATCATGTTATATAGGATTATTATCCATATCATTTAAATGAGTTGGGGAAATATTACCTTATTACTTTTGATGATTAAATTTTTGATTCTCCCTTAGATAACACTTCCCATTATCTTTTAACAACTCTTATATCATATTATAACACTAATGATATTTAAATATCTACTAACACTTCTTATACCAATTCTTAAAATCAAATTAAAATAACTACTTCATCATCACAACATGATTTATAACCTTGTTTTAAACCTTCTTCTTACTAACATAAATTATAATGTACTTTGACTCCTTCCAAGGACCTCCTTAATCATTATGCACATGTATCTAAAAACCTTATTATGGGCTATGATGAATGGGATCCCATCATGGAACTCACTAATTTACCATCCCAAATTCCATTCATTAATCTTATGAGGACTTTTCCACATCATATAAACCATCTTATGCAACTATTATTTGAGATGAATGTCCCTCATCCTCCCCTAGCAGGATGGGAGGCAACCTTATCTAAATCTTAGGATAGTATATTACAACAATGTGAAGAGATGTCTATTAATGTTCATGAAACTATAGAAACTTCTCTTTTCTTTAAAATTTCACATAGATTCTAGATTCTTGATGAGATTTTGCTTCATGAGGATGATCCTACCTTATTCATTAGTGTTCAAATAAGTGATATCCAAGTTAAGCATGTATTGATTGATGAGGGTTCTATCACCTCCATTGCCTCTCTCAACTCCATTAAGACCCTTGGATATTTAGAATGTAATATTAAGTCTAAATACAACACCTAATAAGGATATTATAGAATAAAAATTCCTCCTCTAGGTTATGTTTGGCTTCCCATTACCATCTCACCTCTCTATTTTCATGAAGGTGATAATATTTAACTTTCCCCTTTCTTATAACATCTTGCTTGGTAGGTAGTGGACTCATTATATGAGAGTTGTTGCTTTTTTTACCTACCAATGAATTATATTACCTCATAATGGAGCCATTTATAGGATTCAGGGTGATACTAACCCTTGTAATTTTGAATAATTATAAGACCATGGTGTTTTCAAGATTCATACTCTTGAACCTTTGCCAATGTTTTATTCCATGAGTCTCACCATCTTAACTTTCATGTTAATTCAACTTAAGGTTACAATGGACATCCTAAACTCATTGGGAACATTCCTCCTAACCTCTTAGATTATAATTATCATGAGCCTAATGAGATTAATGTAAATATTAAAAATTTTAATCTCTCACCTCATCTCATGTCATAGTTTATTTCTTCCTTGTTACCTCATTATCACAAACCTCCTTGCAATGATATTCTTGTAGTCTTAACCAAGACTTTGCATTAAATTTTCCACACTTCTTAAAATGATAGTTTCATCCTTACTTGTGTCATTGATATTCATACCTTGGATTATGATGATGGTTATTCCTTAGATGATCCATTCTTAGGTAGTCTTATTAGTCTTATGATGTTAAGATTATCTGCTATCATTCTTATTTACTTGAATATTTTCATGTATATTCACATCTTCCTTCATTTACAATTCTTGATTTTAGTATTTTTCCTCTTTATCATAGGGTATAGATGGTTCTAATATCTCCAATTTTTTAGGAGCCTCAAAGGAGTACGCTTATGGATCATATTATGACTGGGCCCTTCTACTTTGCTAAGTACCCTGATCATCATAGTTGGTTTACTCTTGAGATTGGTTAAACCCTTTTTAGACCTTTTGTAGATCTCATTCCTCCCTTAATCAATCCCTTATTAGATCCCACTCTTACTCCCACTATAGTTGAGCCTCTTCCCACTCCTACTATAGTTAAGCCTATTCCTACTCTTATTATTACTAACTCTACCTCTGATTCTCATCCCATTACTCCTTTTATTGAGCCTAGTTCCATTCTTCCTCAATCAACATCTTCCCTTGGTTATGTTTTTCTTCCCTTACCTATGACGACTCTATTTCCCAAAAAATGGGTTGATGAGTCTTCTTCAGCTTCTTCCATTCCTATTACACCTCCTTTTGTGAGTGTTTATCCTAAGACCACTCATAAGAATATATGTTGCTTCTATGGGAGAGATAATGATTATTCTACCCATAGTCACAAGTTGTGACAATATATTGATACTTTTAATCCTTCATTTATTTCATTATACAAAGCCATGCCCCCCCCACAAAGTTTCTAATTGAATATATACCTAAGTATGGTGAGGTATATCATCTATGGAAATAATGTTGCACCCATCACACTGATCATTATTGTATCCTTTAATAACACCTTAAATATCAACTTATAGTTATTCTCGAATCTTCTTCCATTCTTCCGACAAGTTATTCCCATAATAAGGCTTCTCATTCTTCTCCCATGGCTCCACCTCCAGTGGTTCCATCCCCTCATGTGGTCCCTTCATCACCTTCTATGCCTCCACCCATGATTTATTTACCCATGGATCTTCCATCACCTATGGATCCTTTTCCACTTGTGAGTCCCTCACCCATGGATCCTTCTCCACTAGTGATTCCTTAATCTACCATATATCCCACTCCCATGAATTATCCTGAGCATCCCTTACCTGATTTCCCTCCTCAACATGATTCATCAAGCATTCCTACTTTTTTAGTTGAGGAGATTAGAAGAGAAGTCTTTTCCCATTTTTCATTAAAGATTAATGAGACATTATCAACAATTCATATCCTATTTCATAGACATTTATATGATGTTTTAGATAATGTGTGTGGCTAAATTTATCAATACTTATGAGTACATTCATGGTGCCTTTACATTTACATTTTTATTAGACGTGTGCTCTAATTTTATTTTTATCTATCTATTATATAATTTGATGCTATGTCAAATTCATAATTTTTTATATGGTGATTCTTTACTTTTTATACTATATCTTGATTATATTGTCATTTATCTTTCCATATGATTGTCTTTCTTTATCATTTCTTTCTCTCTTTCTTAGAATTTTCTCAAAACTATTTTCTTGTGTCTTCATGATTGTTTGCTTTCTTATCTCTATTTTTCATAGATAATTAACATTTTGACTTGGCTATACCAACCCTATTCCCTTTTGTCCTTATCTCCTTATACCATGTGATCATTTATAAAATAGTGCATCCCATTATACTTTCCTTATACTAGTCCGCTTTGGATCTCCTTTTTCCCTTCATCCTTTTTCACAAACTAAGCATATATAGAGTTGAGACTTGATATCACATGCTAGTTAATTGTTAAGCCTAAGTATCCTAGTTAGTGTTTGTCTTTGGTTACTTAGATTCCTTTAACCTTATCCTAAATCACATTCATGTGTATCACTACATCTATCCTAATGGGTCATTCCAAATTTGTATGGAGGGGTAATCTTAAACAGGAATCATTCTTCTACCCATTTTCACAAGTTATGATAGTATATTGATACTTTGTGTCCTTCTTATCCTTTCTTAGACAAAACCATGCCTCCCCTAAAGGTTATACATAAATATATACCTAAGTATTGTGAGGTTTATTATCTATGGCACCAATGTGGCACCCATCATGTTGATTATTGCCAAATCCTTCAACAACACTTTAAGGATCATCTTATAGATATTTGAAGACCTTCTTTCATTCTTCCCATAGGTTGTTATCATAAGAAGGATTCTCATTCTTATCCTACGGCTCCACATTTAGTGGTTTAATCCCCTCCTATGGTCCCTTTGTCACCTTATATGCCTTTACCTATGATTCCTTCACCTATGGACCTTCCCTCACCTATGGATACTTCTACACCTGTAAGTCCCTCACCCATGGATCCTTCTTCCATAATGATTCCTACATCTCCCATATATCCCACTCCCATGCATTCTCCCAAGCATCCATTACCTAATTTCCCTCCTCAACATGATCCATCAATCATTTCTAACTTTTTTGCTAAGGAGATTCTAAGAGAAGTCTTTACCCAGTTTTCATTAAAGATTGATGAGACATTAGTAATAGTTCATATCTAGCTTCATAGAGATTTATTTGATGTTTTAGATAATGTGTGTTGGCATATTTATTAGTACTTATGATCACATGTATGGTGACTTTACATTTACATTTTGATAGGATGCATGCTCTAATTTTATTTTTATCTATTTATTATATCATTTGATGTTATGTTAAATTCATATTTTTATTATATGGTGATTTTTTTATTTTTGTACTATATATTTGGTTATATTTTAATTTATATTTGCATATGATTACCTTTATTTATCATTTCTTTCTCTTTATTTTTTTTTTCTCAAAACTCTCTTCTTATGTCTTCATGATTGTTTTCTTTCTTATCTCTATTTTTCGTAGATAATTGTCATTGTCACTTGGTTATACAAACCCTATTCCCTTTGGTTCTTGTATCCTTTTACCAAGTGATTATTTATAAAATAATGCATCTCATTATTCTTTCCTTTTTTGGATCTCCTTTTTCCTTTCTTCCTTTCTTGAAAAATAAGCATATACATAGTTGAGACTTGAGATCACATGTTAGTTCATTATTAAGTCTAAGTGTCCTAGTCAGTCTTTGTCTTTGGTTACTTATCTTCCTTTAGCCTTAGATTAAATATCATTCATGTGCATCACTACATCTCTCATGATTGGTCATTCCAATTACATATGGAGGAGGAATCTTAAAAATCCATAAAAAGTTAAAAGCCAAATAATTTTACAAAATGTAATGATATAAAAGGAAAAAATCTATTTAAAAGTCAAATCACACTAAAAGAAATGATTCAAATCACATCTAATTCTTCTAGTAAAAGTTCAAACTCCATAGTTTGCCTCATAGTAGAGTTGAGGTCCTTTGGGTTGTGGTCGGCCAGTAGATTAGAAAAGGAGAATTAAAAAAATTAGTGTTACCTACTTTCTCAAACAAGTACCCAATCTTTGTAGTAGACCAACAACTCTATAAGGGGTCTTGAAGCAAGAGGCCCACATCATGGGAAGGTAGGCCTAGTTTACTTTTCCTTGTACTAATATACCTTCCTGAGTTGATCTTAGTAGAATTTTAATCTACCTACAAAGATTTATGTCTATAGCAAACATGTTTCCTTTGTTCATTGATGTCAATACTCACTTATTGTATTCTCATGTCCTTAATATGCATCTTATCTCCTAAGGTCTTTTCATAAGATACCTAAGTCTTGATTTTTACAATCCCTTTTTCAGTCCCTATATCCCTCATATTTCCTCTTGAGAAATATTGTCTTGTTTGTTGATCACTCCCTTTGGGATCTCATTTGTGAGTTGTATTATAAGACCATGGATAGGACCCAACCATCCTCATAAATTACCACCTTTTTCCTTCCTATTACCCACATCCTTTGTTACCTAATTGTCCTACTTTTTACACCTTAATGGTGTTATCTTTGTGAGTTATAGTGTAATACCATGGATAGGACCCAACATTCCTCAAAACAATTTCCAATAATACATGTCATAAACAAAATTAAATGTGTCAAATATGAGATAAGATGTGATTGATTATGAATTTGCACGTCATTGACATGTTTCCTAGCTTGATTTAGTGTGTTTTATGCTTACTTCATTTCTCTTTCACTTTTATCTTTTATTTTTTGAGTGCATGTAAGAATACAACCATTTCTTGAATTTTTCATACTTCCTAGCTTGAATTATTGTGATCAATTTAAGACTAATATTTTACCAATTTTGTTTTTATATTATACTTCACAACATGATTTAGTATAATTTATTGACTTAATTAATTTATTTTTATACCATTTGTGCCTTCTTACATACCTTGAATTATATTACATTGTTTTCATACATCCCAATGCGATTTAGTATGATTATACTTGTTTTAATTTGGTGAAAAAAGATTTCATTTTGGTTTAAAAACAAATTATTTTTTACGATGTTATTTTACCATCCCTTGGTTCTTTATACTTAGTCATTTTATTGTTATTACACATTTCTCAACTTGAAATAGTGTGTAGTACATTTTTGACTGATTATATTTTAACAAGTCCTTTTTTCCTATTTCCTTTTAACCATGCATGTGTTCTACATAGTGTTAGAAAAGAAACCGCATCTCATATGTTTCATATATCATATAAAACAACAACTAAATACATGAGTTACAAATAAATATATCCAAAGCATCCATAGCCACAACCATGATAACAATAACATATATAATCAACATCAATATGCTAAAATGATACACCATATATACATCTCATGAGTTTTGATATAATAATTACAACCATATATAATACTCCAACTCTATGGATGGGCTCTATCTTGTCTATCTCATGGCCCAGCCATGTTGCCTACTGAGTCATCATTCGAATTCCTCTAAATAGTATTCTATAAAGGGCCATTTGAGATCTTAATCCATCTGCCTATCCCTCTAGATGTGCCACCCATTCCTATACCTATACCAACTAGGCTAAGGTAACCATGTGTGTTGCTCTCTCTTGCTCTTGTAATTATGTCATATGAATCAAGGTCATTGTATGTTCCTATGTCAGCTATGTCATTATATCCAGATGTAAATCTCTCTCATCTACTAAGGCCTACCATTCTTGTATCTCAATTACACCCATCTATATTAGTGGCTGCATCCTCTCTCTGTATGCTTGTATTTTCATCACCACCTCTCCTACTAATCTAAAACAACTCACCTAAGCTGGATTAGATAGTACATCAGTATCCTCTAATTTAGTAGGGTCATAAAGATGTAGAGTCTTATCTAGAATTTATTTGAGTGATCCCCTAAAAATTAAACCCCTCTTTCCTCCTCATCCTTATCTATACCTAAATAAACACACATAAATAGATATTAGATCAAGTTTATATCTCATAATATTTATCTATCTCTCATCTCTATTTCAAAATAAAAACTTAAGTATTAATTTAATCATCTTTATTACCTATATATGTCTCAACCACTATGGTATCTCCATTAGTGTGACCACCTAACATAGTCTCTTAATCCATGAATAATCCAATTAACTCCTTTATAGGTTTCTTCCTTATCTCAAATTTGACTACCATCGTTCACGTCTACCTCAACTAGTGCCTGAGTAGCCTCTCTATCATCCATCTCTCCTCTGGCTCACCTATTAGGTTATTAGGGATGGTAATAGGACCCACTCTCTCTTAATCCTCCTACCTCTATCAATATTATGTCATCAATGGTCATAACTCATCTCACTATAGAGCTAGTGGTGGTATCTTTGATTGTACTACCTTTGCACCACTTTCCTCTTGCTCTACTCCCTATCATGCTTGTCTAATCCATTATTACTCATGATGTGGTTTGAGTGCCAGTCTCATAAATGGTGGCCCTATTCCCCTCATATTAGTGTCATTATATGAGGTAATCCCATTTTTCCTAATACTTATGCCACTAAATGTGGCTCTCTCCAGTAGTTATAGTGTCTAACCACCTCTATCCTCATTATAGCTAGTGAAACTATGTCCTAACTTAACCATCTAGTCATTATGTGCCCATATGGATGCCAAATTATGTATGAATGTGTCATCATCTACTACATTATCACATAAGGCATGGGTTGTGATACCTATTCCTCTCTCCATATCTGCACTTGAGGTGACCTATCATGAACCACATGGGGTAACCCAACCAATTGATACATGGGAAACCTCTCATATATCCAAGCCATCAATGATATGATCAATCATATTGACTTTTACCCTCTGACCAACACCAAATACATATCATGTATGAGTTAGACCTATATAACAGAGCTAAGATCATATAAAACTCCCTCCACTAGGATCATCCTACTCAAGGCTACCACAAATAATGGTACCTTGCCATTTGACTTGTGACATAGCACTCATTGTATCACAAGTCCTATCACAACCTTCTATATATCAAAAATATGTGATGAATATACATCAAACATACTAACTCTCCTACACACCAATATCATGTTCAAACCTATAGCCCACACGGCTAAGGCTCTCCTCTCTTCCAGGTTGTTTGATATGCTTGTATTCATTGGTGCTCCTATTATCAGTAGCCCTAAGATGGCATGCACATCCTCTATAGTGATATCTACCTCTACCACATCCCCATCTACCTCTTATTTGAAGGTGTTAGTCAATCATTCATAACATCTAAAGAATATGACTAATAGATCCACGCTTAGGGGGATCCTAAACATATTAGTTATCCCTTTCAAGTTTACATTTACTATCCTATATATATCTCCTATGGTTAGATGCTCTAGTATATCTAGTAGCCATGACATGTCTACCAATCTCCATAACCTAGGTCATCCCTACAATAAGGAAACAATAAAAGTTATATTAGATCCTCCATGTAATGTATAATCACAATACAATTTTTTTACAATTTTAAGATTAAATTATTTAATTCATTCATTCTTACCTATTTTTAGCCTAATTGGTCCTTTTTACCCTTGGTCATTTTAGGTCATTCTAGCCTTCTTTCAGCCTTTTACACACATTTTATACTATTCTATTTCTTTGGTTAGCCTAGTTTTACCAAAATTTCCCTATTTTTGACCTAGTTCACTTAAAAATCTAAGTCAACCCTATTATTTTCCCATCCCTAGTATTCCATTGTCATTCTTGATTTTTTTAGATTAGTTAGAAAACTATACTAGGTAGGTAGTCTACAAAATTTAGAGGGTCAGCACACACCTACTGGGTTGGTAGTGAGGATTTTTCACATTTTCAGCCTACTGGGTCGATTGGATTGACCTAATACCAACCCCTTGCATTTTCCTCAAAAATTGTTTTTTGATAATTTTATCGCTAATTCCTTCAAAATCATTTTTGTAACTAGTTTTTCCTACCTATAGAATCTAATTTTGCTTCATTATAACATCTAAAAATGCTATTTTTTTTTTCTAAAATACACTTAATTCATTAAAGTAATCCAAAAATGGCTTAAGATTCATAGTTGCATACTTGTAGTGCACCTGTTTCTATTCCTAGATCTCTCTCTCATATAACTTGTCATCTCCTTATCATCCTAGCTCATTTGGTCTCTAGAGCTCTTTTTCTCTTCTTCATAAGTCAAAATAACCAAATTATTTCTCTTTACCCCTATTTAAAAACACTTTTCAAAATTCAAACTTTTCAATTATTTTCCTACAGATTCCTTATTTTGCTTATATCTTTGTTTCTATTCACCCATTTTGAAAATCATAAAAGGAATTAGTTTGGTGATGCTGTAGAGAATCATTTCCACTATCATATGCCTATATTCCAAAAAATATATTTTTGGCTATTATTTTTACACTAACTTCTACAGGTTTTCCTAGTATTGTTTACATTAGATACCTTCACATATCTTCCATTATAATTCTTTATCTACAACATTAAGGTAAGTAAAGGTATGCATTTTTCAATTTTGTCTTTTCATTTATCTTATTTCTTGCTTGCTGCACTTTACTTAGCATCAACATTGCATGTTATCACGTTCTATTTCCTAAAGCACCATCTCATGTTATACTCACATGACACATGATGAGATTCGAGTGTGGAATATATATACACATAATATTTTAAAAATTTATTAATTAATTACACCATTTATCTTACAATAACCCATCAAGTCTCAATCTCTCTGAGTGCATGCCTTAATGGGTGTACCAAGAAAGGGGTGGGCAGACCATTGGTGCTTCATAAGATTGTTGTCCTTTTTACCACTTTCCATCTACAAACATGTATACTAAAACCATTTACCCTAAATTTATTATTCTCAATTGTACCCATTCCAAAAAAATTTCATATCATTATCCTCCTTTTTTTTCCTTGACCCCCTTTCACCAATTGATTGTATTAGGTTGATTGGGTTAACCCTATATAGTTTTTGGCCTCTATCTACTATATAGAGTTGACTAGGTTGACCCTATACTATTTAGGGGTATTTTTCATTAGGATTTTTGTTATCCCTTTGACTTATCTAGCTTAGGACCTAGTGATTTATCTCCGAAAAAAATATAGGGTCCACTGGGTTGACCCTATAGAATCAACATATTCAGAAGGATTTAAGACAAGATCTACCTATATATACAAGTTAATTTCCAACCTTTTAATAATGAATAAGAAAAAAATAATAAGTTTAAATTAACATATACTTATTAACCATTCTACGTGAGGAATAAAGCTTAGGGTTCCATACTTTCTTTGGATATATGGATCTCATCTTATGGAGAAGGATTTTGGATGCATAGATAGGTTGTGTAGCCTAGAGATGATTTGTATTTTTTATCCTTACATACCATAATTATATATTGTGAAGCACCTTAGCCAAGGGAGAGATTGATGTTTGAAGAGTTAATCTTCAAGGTAAGTATTCCTAACTTTATTTCTCTTTTGTAAGAGTAGATAGATAATATAGTTGTGCTTCTCCCCCATGCATTAGGATTTTGTATACATTGACATGAGTATATGTCTTTTATGCATGTTTCATTTAGTTTGTTTTGTTTCTAATCCCTACTTTGTGCCAAAATAATTGGTGTGTACTATATTATATTTACTTTCTTGTTATTATAATTAAACCTAGGACTCTTTTAGGCTTGTTACATGATTGTGTTAGACTGTAGGCTTTGTAACCCTTTCTAGTATGTTGTATTATTACAAGTGATCCCGTAATCAGGTTTAGCATATCGTCATATTGGTCATGCTCCGACATAACAAATGTATTCCCAATCTTAAGTGTAGGTATGCTCTATCTTCTCCAAGCCAAGATTGATTTATAGACATTATGCATTTTTGATTGAATACTTGTGTCATCAATATAAGGTTATTGAGACTAATATATAGGCCAAGAGGCATAACATAGAGAATATTCAAGGATTTTAGAAGTAAGGCATGTGTATAACTAAGAGGAATAACTAGGGTCTAAATTCATCAAGTCTACAAGACTGATACATAATAAAAAATTATCATCTATATAAATAAGAGTGGAAATTTTTCACTATGAAAACATTTTTGGTGATATATTATCAACCATGACACTATGATTGGATTTTTTATTTATGTGGGTTTATATTAATAATTCATGGAGATCCAAATCATCATTTACTATCTCATTATCATCAAATGTAACCATAGGTCATTATGGTGATATTAATAAAAGTGTAACAATAATACCATTTATTGGGTGCCCATATGTCATATGAGGATGATTCACATTGTATTTGTAAATTACCTTGGAAGTATCTTTAGTATATATTTTATCCTATTTTCAAATTGGGTCATTGAAGATTTTAAATTTATAAATCTCACATTATTGTTGTATACACTCTTATGTAGGTGTGCTTAGCTCAATTGTGATGTCATTAATAAGGTCTTATATATTATTTATTATCTTAAAACATTTATTTATAGAATGTACAACACTTCGATGATAATCATAATATGCATTACTATCATAATGATAATAACATGTGTGACCAGATGTGTTTATGTAAAAATAGTATCAATAGTATAAATGTCAGGATCCCTACTCCTTAAGAGTACACTTGATTACCTTTGTATAACCAACTAAACATTGAATTAAACCAAAATAATAAGTAACTAGAATTTAGAAACAAGATAGAATATGAGAGACAATACAACCTTGTATTAATACTCTTCCAGAAGGAAATACAATGAAGAAATTACACTCTTCCCACACCTCTTGGGTGTACCAGTAATTCTCCTTCAAGAGTTCTCTCTCTCAATTACAAACCAATCAACTCAAACATAGAGTTGTTGTTTCACCTAGTTAGTAACAATACTGCAAGTACACCAACCATTAAGTGACAATCAACTCAAACTTTGTTGCCTACTTCTAGTACCAATTGAGTACACCATGTACTCCAATTAGATCTCCCTAATCTTGCTCCTTGTTGTGTTGCAAATCTCCTTTGACCTTGCACACACACACACACACCTACAGATCAACTAACCTTACTTACCATGTAGATCTCCCCTGATCTTGCACACCTGTAGATCAACCTGGTCTTGCACACCTGCAAACCTAGATCTTACACTTGGGAAGAACCCTTATCCTTGCCTTTACAAGTCCTTATGATTCTAAAAATTACAATACAGCCCCATAGGTCTCTTAAATAGATCTCATACAAATAATAATTAGACTTTCCAATTACAATAATTATAAATATAGACTCAAGACTAAAATTAGTCTTTACATGCAAACAAATAGTTTGTTAAACTAACTGCTCATGTAACTAACAGTTCTGAAATTGCACAGGCAACCAATGTCAGTCACTATCTATCTAGAGATGACTGATGTTGACCAATCCCTGACCGATGTTGGTAGCTTCCGGTCTACCCCTGACCAGCGTCGATTGGCCTGACTGATGTCAATTATTGTGACACTCAGCAACCTCCTCCATGTTTGCATCTATGAAGCTCTTAGCTCCACAACCTAACAATCTCCCACTTGGAGATAAATAGCTACACCTATACCTGTACATGTACATCATCTAATTTTGTTTCCTAGCTTGTATCCCTCTTCAAGTTAAATATTGAAGACCAACCACCACATATCCTATGGTGCTTCTCCTATCATCCAAGTAACCTACAATATCTGAATCTACATACCCATGTAGAGAAGTGCTTGACCCTGCATAACATGTATACCTGCTATTGGTCCCTCTCATATACCTAATAATCCACTAAACTGCTTTCCAGTGCTCCTTTCCTAAATTGGCCACAAACTTGCTAACAACTCCCACTGCTTGGGTAATATCAGGTCTAGTACACATGTACTCAACCTCATCATGTGATTTGGGACACTTTTCTATGAACTTTCCATCCATAGGTGTGCTAACTAGTTCTAGATCCTACATATTGAACCTCTCCACTACCTTATTCACACTATCATCCTAAGACAACATCAACTTGTGATCTTCCCTGTCTCTAGAAATACTCATGCCAAGGATTTTTGCCCCTCCTAAATCCTTCCTAACACACCACTGAGCTACTTTTACCTTTAGCTCAGCAAATCCCTACATGAATAAACCTACAACAAGCATATCATCTACATGCAGTAACAAGATAATGTCATGACCATTATCCAACCTAGTAAAATAAACACAATGGTTACATTGACATTAACTAAAGCCATGCTTTGTCATACCCCTATCAAACCTGTACCACTATCTTGGAGCTTACTCAAGACCATACAACCTGGCCTTCTATCTCATGTGTCCATTCTCTCCTTTCTTTAACCTGATAATCCATTCATCTTTCAGTGCTTTCATCTTGGCTAACAACTCTACCAAATCTCCCATTTGGTTCTTTCCCAAGGAATCAATTTCCTCATTCATGCCATGCTCCCACTGTTTCCTGGATTCTACCTGCATTATCTCTTCAAAACTTCCTAGTTCTTGACCATCAGTGAGCAACAAGTTCAAGTAGTATAAAGAAGGGAAATAATGAATTTGAGGCTTACTTACCCATTCAGTCCTCCATATGGGCATTTGAGACTCCTTGACAGCTTGTTATCCACCCAAAATCCATTCTCTGGTCAACCCTAGTCTGCACTTGACCGATGTTAATTCCACCTGATCACAGACACCAATTCTTTAACTGACATTGGTGTCCACCTGGTCTCTAACATCAGTTCCCTAACTGACATCAGTCTCCACCTACTTGACACCACCGACTCTGATCTACACATGACCGATGTCGGTACCTACCTATTTGATGTTGGTTCTCACTTGATCAATGTTGATAATTGTGTTTACCTGAGTGATAAATTTTACCCACAAGCTCACTTTAGATCATAACCTTGTCCAAACTTCCCTACTCAGAATTATTTAGCCCCTTGAGTTTATCTCTATCCATCATCTTTTCCATGAAAACCAAGGCTTTCCAGTTCTTAAGTTTGTCAAAGACATCAGACTTCTTCTTAAGAACATGCATCCCCTTCTTACTCATGTGACCAACCCTACAAAGCCACATCTTTGCATCTACATCTAAAGTAGATAAACTAGAAGGAGAATTAGTAATACAAGTAGATAGATAAAGAGTACCTACTTTCTTACCACATGCTAATTCAAGTGCACCCTTCGAAACATTCCAAGATTCCACTGTGAGAGTAACTATGAAACCCTCATCACCCAACTTTCCTATAGAAATTAGACTCCTCTTTAAGACTGGGACATGCATGACCTCCTTCAACACCCATGTGTTGCCTGTCTATAATTTCAGCTGCACTTCCCCTTTGCTAACAATTTGACAAGGCTCACCAACCCCAAAATAAATCTTTCCAAAGTCTCCATGGACATAATCATGGAAAAATACTCTATTTTAGGTTGCATGGAAAGAGGCAACAAAATCTAAAACCCAAGATTCTACTTTATCCAAGGAACATACAAGAGCATCCTATGCAACAATACCTACAACATCTTCTTCTTCATTTTCTTCATACTGATCTTCTACCAACCAACAATCTTTCTTTACCTACTCTTTCTTTCCATATTTACGTAATTGATAATTCTTGCCATTGAATTCCTCCATTCTTAATGTACTTTCTTCTACCATTGCTTTACTCCCACTTAATCAAAAACCCCTGAGAGTGACCTATAATCAACAAACACTTAACACGCTCTAACCACCTATTAGTGTACCTAACCAAGCTCTGATACCACTTGTCAGTGGTATCACTTGGTGATCCTAGCTCTGATACCAATTCTCAGGATCCCTACTCCTTAAGAGTAAACTTGATTACCTTTGTATAAGCAACTAAACATGGAATTAAACTAGAATAATAAGTAACTAGAATTCAAAAATAGCATAAAATATGAGAGACAATACAACCTTGTATTAATACTCTTCTAGAAGAAAATACAATGAAGAAATTACACTCTTCCCACACCTCTTAGGCATACCAATAATTCTCCCTCAAGAGTTCTCTCTCTCAATTTCAAACAAATCAACTCAAACATATAGTTGTTATTTCAACCAGTCAGTAATAATACTGCTAGTACACCAACTAGTAAGGGACAATCAACTCAACCATTGTTGCCTACTTACAGTACCAACCGAGTACACCAAGAACTCCAAGTAGATCTCCTTGATCTTGCTCCTTGTTGTGTTGCAGATCTCCTTTGACCTTGATACCCCACAAATCTCTTTTGACCTTGTACACACACACACACACACACTTGCAGATCAACTGACCTTACTTACCATGTAGATCTCCCCTAATCTTGCACACCTATAGATCAACCTAGTCTTACACACCTACAAACCTAGATCTTACACTCAAGAAAAACCCTTGTCCTTGCCTTTGTAAGTCCTTATGATTCTACAAATTAAAATATAGCCCCATGGGTCTCTTAAATATATCCCATACAAATAATAATTAGACTTTCCAATTACAATACTTAGAAATGTAGACTCAAGACTAATATTAGTCTTTACATGTAAATTAATAGTTCGTTAAACTAACTGGTCGTGTAACTAACAGTTCTAGAACCGCATAGGTGACTAACATCGATCACTATCTATCTAGAGATGACTAACATCGGTCAATCCCTGACTGATGTTGGTAGCTTTTGGTCTACCCCTGACCGACATTAGTTGGCCTGACTGACGTCAATTACTATGACACTTAGCAACCTCCTCCATGTTTGCATCAATGAAGCTTTTAGCTCCACAACCTAACAATCTCCCACTTGGAGATAAATAGCTACACCTATACATGTACCTATAAATCATCTAATTTTGTTTCCTAACTTGTATCCCTCTTCAAGTTCAATCTTGAAGACCAACCACCACATATCCTGTGGTGCTTCTCCTATCATCCAAGTAACCTGCCATATCTGAATCTACATACCCATGTAGAGAAGTGCTTGACCCTGCATAGCATGTATACCTATTGTTAGTCCCTCTTAGATACCTAAGAATCCACTGAACTACTTTCTAGTGCTTCTTTCCCAAATTGGCCACAAACTTGCTGATAACTCCCAATGCTTGGGTAAAATTAGGTCTAATACACATGTACTCAACCTCATCATGTGATTTGGGATACTATCTATGAACTGTCCATCCATAGGTGTGCTAACCAGTTCTGCATCCTACATATTGAACCTCTCCACTACCTTATTCACATAATCATCCTGAGACAACATAAACCTGTGAACTTCCCTGTCTCTAGAAATACTCATGCCAAGGATTTTTTCTCCTCCTAAATCCTTCCTGGCACACCACTGAGCTACTTTTACCTTTAGCTTAGCAAATCCCTGCATGTATGAACCTGCAACAAGCATATCATCCACATACAGTAAGAGGATAATGTCGCGACCATTATCCAACCTGGTAAAATAAACACAATGGTTACATTAACATTGACTAAAGCCATGTTTTGTCATATCCTTATCAAACTTATACCACTATCTTGGAGCTTGATCAAGACCATATAACCTGGCCTTCTATCTCACATGTCCATTCTCTCTTTTCTTTAACCTGGGAATCCATTCATCTTTCAATGCTTTCATCTTGGTTGACAACTCTACCAAATCTCCCATTTGGCTCTTTCCCAAGGAATCAATTTCCTCATTCATGCCATGCTCCCACTGTTTCTTGGATTCTACCTGCATTGCCTTTTCAAAACTTCCTAGTTCTTGACCATCAATGAGCAACAATTTCAAGTAGTATAAAGAAGGGGAATAATGAATTTGAGGCTTACTTACCCTTTTAGTCCTCCATATGGGTGTTTGAGACTCTTTGACAGCTTGCCCTCTACCCAAAATCCATTCTCTAGTCGACCCTAGTCTACACCCAACCGATGTCGATTCCACCTGATCGCCGATGTCAATTCTTTAACCGACATCAGTGTCCACCTAGTTGCCAATGTCAGTTCCCTAACCAACGTCGGTCTCCACCTGCCTGATACCACTGACTCTAATATACACATGACCAATGTTGGTACCTACCTATTCAACTTCGCTTCTCACTTAACCAACATCAGTAACTGTGTTTTCCTATGAGTGATGACTTTTACCCATGAGCTCACTTTGGATCATAACCTTGTCCAAACTACCCTACTCATATTTATTCAACCCCTTGAGCTGATCTATATCCATCATCTTCTCCATGAAAACTAAGGCTTTCCAGTTTTTAAGTTTGTCAAAGACATTAGACTTCCTCTTAAGAACATGCATCCCCTTCTTACTCATGTGACCAATCCTATAAAGCCACATCTTTACATCTACATATAAAGTAGATAAACTAGAAGGAGAATTAGTAATACAAGTAGATAGATAAAGAGTACCTACTTTCTTACCACATGCTAATTCAAGTGCACCCTTGGAAACATTCCAAGATTCTGTTGTGAGAGTAACTATGCAACCCTCATCACCCAACTTTCCTACAGAAATTAGACTCCTCTTCAGGACTGGGACATGCATGACCTCCTTCAACACCCATGTGTTTCCCATCTACAATTTCATCTACACTTCCCCTTTGCCAACAATTTGACAAGGCTCACCAACCCCTAAATAAATCTTTCCAAAGTCTCCATGGACATAATCATGGAAAAATACTCTATTTCAAGTTGCATGGAAAGAGGCAACATAATCTAAAACCCAAGATTCTACTTTATCTAAGGAACATACAAGAGCATCCTGTGCAACAATACCTACAACATCTACTTCTTCATTTCCTTCATGCTGATCTTCTACCAACCAACAATATTTCTTTACCTACTCTTTCTTTCCATAATACCATAATTGATAATTCTTGCCATTGAATTCCTCCATTCTTAGTGTACTTTCTTCTGCCATTGCTTTACTCCCACTCAATTAGAAACCCTTGAGAGTGACCTGTAATCAACAAACACTCAACATGCTCTGACCACATGTTAGTGTACCTAACCAAGCTCTGATACCACTTGTCAGTGGTATCACTTGGTGATCCTAGCTCTGATACCAATTGTCAGGATCCCTACTCCTTTAGATTACACTTGATTACCTTTGTATAAGCAACTAAACATGGAATTAAACTAGAATAATAAGTAACTAGAATTCAAAAATAGCATAGAATATGAGAGACAATACAACCTTGTATTAATACTCTTCTAGAAGGAAATACAATGAAGAAATTACACTCTTCCCACACCTCTTGGGTGTACCAGTAATTCTCCCTCAAGAGTTCTCTCTCTCAAT
The DNA here is from genome assembly GCA_037957365.1 of Torreya grandis. Taxonomy (NCBI): domain Eukaryota; kingdom Viridiplantae; phylum Streptophyta; class Pinopsida; order Cupressales; family Taxaceae; genus Torreya; species Torreya grandis. The sequence continues at coordinate 183,171 of JARHVA010004673.1, forward strand.
TACAAACCAATCAACTCAAACATAGAGTTGTTATTTCAACCAGTCAATAATAATACTGCTAATACACTAACCAATAAGGGACAATCAACTCAACCATTGTTGCCTACTTCTAGTACCAACCGAGTACACCAAGAACTCCAAGTAGATCTCCCTGATCTTGCTCCTTGTTTTGTTGCAGATCTCCTTTGACCTTGATACCCCATAGATCTCCTTTGACCTTACACACACACACACCTGCAAATCAACTGACCTTACTTACCTTGTAGATCTCCCTTGATCTTGCACACCTACAGATCAACCTAGTCTTGCACACCTGCAAACCTAGATCTTACACTTGGGAAGAACCCTTATCCTTGCCTTTGCAAGTCCTTATGATTCTAGAAATTACAATACAACCCCATGGGTCTCTTAAATATATCCCATACAAATAATAATTAGACTTTCCAATTACAATAATTAAAAACATAGACTCAAGACTAAAATTAGTCTTTACATGCAAACAAATGGTTTGTTAAACTAACTACTCATGTAACTAATAGTTTTGGAACCGCACAGGTGACTGACATCAATCGCTGTCTATTTAAAGATGACCAACGTCAGCCGATCCCTAACTGATGTCGGTAGTTTCTGGTCTACCCCTGACCGATGTCGGTTGGCCTGACCGACGTCGGTTACTGTGACACTCAGCAACCTCCTCCATGTTTGCATTAGTGAAGCTTTTAGCTCCATAACCTAAAAATAAATTTAAACACATGTGGTTAGGTTGGTAAATTAAAAGGATTGGTTGATATCATATAAGGGGCCATATTATTCCCCATATGCAGAAGCTTGAGCCATTTTTTTTGTTTATCTCTTACTACATATAACATTACATCAAACATTTTTTCATTTACATTCATATATTCTATTAATTCTATTTCATAAACATCACAAAACCCATCCATAATACTTGTTTCCTAATTATGATTACTATCAAATTCCATGTTCATGATAATCCCATCAATAGGATGTATAATGTATATTTTGTAATTCATAATGAGAGTAGGATGAAAAAAATTTATCATGCATGCCATTAGGTGCCTAGTGGTAATAAGTAACAACTTGGATTGGATGTTGTAACAATATGAATTCAGAAAGGCTATATATTATTCATTATTACTTTTATCCTTATCATTGTATAATGATGTTATCCATTTGATTACATACAAGTGTTATAGATTCTACATATTAAATGCTAATAACATGCAATGATTATAACCATGGCTTGAGTTAAAAAATATAAATAATGTTTATCCATTGTAGCTATTTGTAATTTGTAATATTAAGTAAATTTAGAATCTAGGTCTAAAAAATAAACCCTAAAGTAGAAATATGAAACCCTAAAGGAAACATAAAGTTTTTAAATGTTTAATAAATATATGATCTCACCAATATGTTTTACCAAAATTTGGATTAATAATACCCTTTATTAAGATAGAAACTATGTGTATAATTCTGATAATAAGTATGAAAACTAAGAATATATATTAATGTATAAGATTGAAATTGATTTATTAATGATAATTACTAAATATGGAAAATAAAATAAAGGATGAGATACTTAGAAATTCACTATAGTTTTTAGGATTGAAATATATAGCAAGATAGAAATACAATTATGATTCACTTAATGCATGGTTTATATATCTATGTACACCTAAACATTAATGTCAGCTTTAGGTTAGTAATATCCACCACTATTTTATGATTTCGATGGTTATGTCCCTGAATTTTTTATTTCTTTATTTTGATACAAGAAGGTGCACCTATTTTTGATTCAACTATGTGTGAAATATTTAGTTTTTATCATATTTTCAACACCTAAATGTCAATATCCTTCATCCAAAACCTTAGGTCCACTTGGAAGGGGGTAAAAAGTGTAAAAAATGGGAAGTGTAATGGACTAACCTACTCCAAATCATGATAATTTATGATTTATCATTTCCTATGTATCCAATACTCTGAATATGGAAATTAAGCAACACATAATTATTCCCCTTAGTATGAATGTGAATTTTTTTTCCTTTTCTATATGGATGCACCTAATGATCTAGATTTTGACAACTAAAAATGTTTACTCCTAACTTGGCTTGATATGGTTGAGACATGGATGATGACTACTCCAAGTGACTAATTTTCAATTTGGTAAGAATAAGGTAGTTTTACTCAATGTAAAATTTTGTATAGATATTTAATAGATAAATACCAGATGGATAATTAGTGTATACTTGATTTGCATTTATGTGTGTCTATTTAGGTAATTTTTCACACCACAAATAGATTAGGTAGATGGGAAAATTGATAAGGATGATTTTATTTTAGAATTTTATAATTGTTGGGTAAAGGATCTAACATTCAAATTTGGATGGTACCGAATGAATCTAAATTTATTTTTTGTAAGACATGAACACTGATTTGATGATCTAGATATGTCTGAGTATGATAGTTTTAAGTAACATACTCAAAATAGGGGATGATCCATGCCCTTTGGTGCCTAGTGGTAATAAGTAACAACTTGGATTGGATGTTACAACAATATGAATTGAAAAAGGTTATAGATTTTTCATTATTAGTTTTAGCTTTATAATTGTTTAATGATATTGTCCATTTGATTACATAATTGTTATAGATTTTACATATTGAATTCCAACAACATGCAATGATTATAATCATGTTTTAATTAAAAATATATAAATAATGTTCATCCATTTTAGCCATGTGGAATTTTTAATATTAAGGAAAATTAGAAATTAGGTATCAAAAATAAATCCCAAAGTAGAAATATGAAACCCTAAAAGAAACCTAAAGTTTGAAAATATTTAAAAAATATATGATTTCACCAATATGTTTTACCAGAATTTTGATTAATAATACCTTTATTAAGTTAGAAAATGTGAAAAATTTAGATCATAAAGTATGAAAACTAAGAATATATCTTAACATATAATATTGAAAATGTTTTGAAAATGATAAATAGTAAATATGGAAAGTGTAATAAATGATGAGATACTTATCAATTCCCTATATTGTATAGGACTAAAATAGGTGGCATGCTAGAAACAAGATTGTAAGCCACTTAATTCATGGTATACATCTCTATGTACAACCAAAATGTAATGTCAAACTGAGGTTAATAATGTCAACCACTATGTTATGAGTTAGATGGTTCTATCCCTAAATATTTTACTTCTTTGTTTTGATACAGGTAGGTGTACCTATTTTTTATTCAACTTTGTGTGCAATATTGAGGTTTGATCATATGTGTCGCACCTAAAAATAAATATCCTTCATCCAAACCCTTAGGTAAACTTATGAGGGGATAAAAAGTGTAAATGTTTTTTAAGTTTAATGAATTAACCTACCCCGAATCACCCTCATTGATTATTGATCACTACCTATGTATCTAATAATCTAAATATAGAAATAAATCCACACTTATTTATTCCCATTAGTGTGAATGTGAAATTATGTTACATTAATATATGAATATAACCAATGATCTAGATTTTGACATTAAAAAATATTTATTCCTAACTTGGCTTGGTATGTTTGAGACATGCTAATGATTGCTCCTAGTGACTAATTTTAAATTTGGGAAAAATAAGGTAGTTTTTCTCAATGTGAAGTACTATATAGATGATTGATAAATAAGTACCAATAGATAATAATTATACACCTCACACCACAAACACACTAGGTAGTTGGGTCAACCCATTAGGATGAGTTTACCTTAGAATTTGATCATTGCTAAGTGAAGGATGAAACTTTCAAACTTTGATGGTACCAAATGAATCCAAATTTATTGTTTGGAAGATAGGAATACTAATTTTATGATCTAGATATGTTTGAGTATGATATTTTTCTAGTTTGACACATACTAGGAGAGTTTTTGAGATGAATGACAATAATTTGGAAGTATTGAACCCATAGATAACATGTAGATGTGAGATAATGGTTAATTAGAGGAATATCTATGCACATGTCATGTAGAATGAATGTATGTCAAAATTGAGATTTCCAAATGTTTAATACCATATTTTACTTTTTACATTTGGTTATTTAATTTATTTCTATCTTATAGTTTGGTATAAGGTGAAGTGTCAGGTCAAATTTTATGAATATTGAACATGATTAGATTTATATGACTATTTAATATGTTGATATAAATTTAGATGTATTTTTATGATTCATCACTATCCTTGATTATATGATGAACCTAGAGTTACCTAAAATTACTAATTTTAGCTCCTATTATAATAAAATATAATCTTAGAGTTAACTGAACTTGTTATTTTTAGTAGTTTTTGACAAGTACTATTATTATTAACTTGATATTTTTAGTAACATGTTATTTTTATTAACTTATATTTATAGTAAAATTTGAATTCTATCTTGACTAAGACTATAATGTTTTGCATCGATGTATATTTAATAAAATTTATTATGTATGATAAATGAGTATTTAAATTATTAAATATGTCATGGGGTATTGATAAGAAGAGGAACACAAAGGGTTATAATTGGAATTTTATATAATATATAATGATATATAAACATATAATAATGACAAAATAAAGTAAGTTGACCATTATTAGATATTATTTTTTACAATTGATCATTGTTAGTGAAACATTTTTCCTCAGTTGGCCATTCTTACTTGATATTTAGTTCATTTGGGGATAATCACATTGAATTTCCCATATAGATTACACATAATTTCCCATATGTGTTTCTATTATAGATGAAAATAATATGGGATTTACATAAAAATATGTGCCAATAATTATGGAAAAAACCAATTTACAATGTGTTAATTTTAATTAATCCACAATGTGTTATTTAAAGGCATTGGTTTATCTAATTATCCCTAAAATATAATTCATTACTTTAATCACTCCTAAATTATAACCTTATATTGTGAAATTCATTCTAATAATGGACTAAATACATAAAATAATATCAATAATCTAGTTAAATTTTGTGTGCATATCTCAAATCGTCCTTCACTATATTGGTCTTAAAATTATTTCATTGTGATTTATAGATTACTCTTATGGTTAACAGTTTTAATTTTTAATACAAAGTAGAATGAAGAAAACTTTTAAAAAATATAGTAGCAAAATTTGAGGGTATATTTTAATATAATATGATTCCCATATGGAAAACCAATTCATCCTCTAAATGTACCTTCAACTACTTATACAAGACCAACATTTTGAGCTTCTTACACTTCTATAAATCAATACAAATAAGAAAAAATCATACAAAATATTATCTAAACAACCATGAAAGTGGTTGTAGAGAAAATTATTTTCAATAATTATAATGGTAAAGATTATATTCCAATGTAATGTCCCCAAAACATGTTCAAAGCACCACAAGTTCTGTTAGAGGCCTTTATCATTATTAAAATCTTCTTTCAAAGGTACTCTAATAATTTTGTAGTAGAACATGGGCTAGTCATGGAAATAATAAGGTTTATTTTTATGTGAATATTTAATGGATAAAAATATATAAATAATTAAAAAAATTTATTATAAACTTAATTTATACTAGAATTTGAGTACTAAACATTCAATATGTATAGATTATAAACAACCTTATACAAAATGTGAACATTATTTCTTATGCACCTAATCAACATCTATCTTATGTTGAGGTATGTTCCTATTGGTGTGTTTAGAACATTAAGGTTGTAATTTATTTAAAATTTATTTTAATTTCATTGATGTAATAAAGGTAATGATGTGAATTTTCTTGAAATATCTCCAAGGGTATGGTACCTAGCAGGCTTATTTGTTGGTCTAGTTCCTAAGCATGGACATGGATCATAAAGGCATGATGATGGAAATATAGATTTATATGATCTATAATATGTTTATATGATTTTAATATCATGAGAGAGAGGTGATGATTCAGTTTCATGACTCTCAAAGTTAAATAAAGAGGTAAGTGTTTCATTTGATATCTTCTCATGGACCTAGTCTTAAGACCCTAGGTGATAGTATGAGGTATCTTTATCTATTTGGATGCATATGAAATTGTGTAATAATGGGATGAGTATGGATGAATTTTTATGATGTATTGAGATCATTATAATATTTTATTACGTGTGTTGAAAGGTTAAAATATAACTGGCAATTTAAGGCCTAATATGCATAAAAACCAAATATGGTATGATGAAGGGTCAAGATGAATTTTCAAGGTGATAAAACACTTGTGATTATTTATTAAGGTGTAAAAATTTGTTTCAAGGGTTTTTACCAAGTTTAAGGCCCTAAATTAAAGGAGAAAGCATGATATTTGGTTTTAAGGTCTCTTGTGTGTGTAAAATGAAGGTTTCTAAGCATGAGAAGGAAGTTTAGGTGCTCATCGGCACATGTGTTAGTTAAATAAGAAGATTATAATTTTAGGAGATATGAAAAATGCCCATAATAAGGTTTAAAAATAATTATAAAGTGGTTTTATGGGAAATACTATTATAATAAATGTTAGGAAGTAGTTTAAAACCCTTTCAAAACCCTCATATTGACCTGATGGTGAAAATCTTGTTGAAGATGACCAAAAATGGATTTTTAAGTATTTTTTAATTATTTTATATTGTAAACTAATCTTATATTAATCTCTAAGTGGTACTGGTGTGTCAAGAAAATGAGTAAAAGATACATAAATATGCTTATTTCTAAAGAATTTGATGCTACAGGTAGGGTTGACTAGGTCAATGCATAAAAATCAATATAATTTGAAGGTAAATACTTGTTATTGATGTAAATGGTGTTATTTTTAATATTTATGTCTTCTATGTAAACTATTTTTGTCATGGAAGATGACCTATTGCCAAATTGGCTAAGAGTGAAAACTAGTGAAGAAAACTAAGCAGAGTGAGAATGCATTTAGGGATTGGTTATAGAAGATTAGGGATGAATAAAAAATGATTTTGGTAGTTTAAAAAAACATATAAATCTTATACATATTTATTATATTATCTTTAATTCACTAAAAATGGTGTAAATAGTGTTCACAAGATGGCCTATATAGAGAAAATATGATAATGAAACCCAAGATATTGAGATTGATCTTCAAGACAAATATTTCCATTTAAACCTATGATATTGGTATTTTATGTAGATATAATAGTATCATAGGATAATTTTAATTATTTTAAATATCTTGGTTGTGTCTCTATAGGTGGTTTAAGTCATGATCACCATGATTGGTTGCTAGCAAAATGACTTTTTGAAGTCTACCATGTGAAATAAAGAGTGTGAGACCCTATGAAAAAATTAATTTCATAAAATTCAATTTAAATTGTGGTTTTATACCTAAATTTATTATTCATTATCTATATAATATGTAAATATAGTTTTAAGTGGTTGAGATATGAAACCTAAAATGGCTTATATGGTTGTGTTAAGACAGTGGAGAGGCTTGACAACTTGGTCTATAATACCAATGTTTAACACTATATATTGATATATATTAATTTTATAATTATATATAAGACTAATATAAACTATAATTATTTTAAGTTCCATTTTAAGTGCTAAACATGAACTTCTATATGACTATGTTTTGGAGCAGAATGATCATTTTAAGTAGTCATCTTGTAGAGATGAATTTGAAGTGATATTTGATAGTATTTAAGAATAAAATTAATTTTAAGATATTTAATAGGTATAAAATATTAATTATAATTATTTTATAGTCTTGGTTTATCCATTTTTAATTGTGAAAAGTTAAAAGTTATTGTCTTGTTACAGAGGTGATTTTATGTGCTTGGAGCTTGAGTGAAGGTGTTTAATTAATTTGATGATGACCATGAGGTAATAAAAAATATTTTCATGTTATTTTTTCTTATGGTTAATTTTATAAGTTGACTACATGCTTTATTTTAATGAGAAACATTTCCTGTGTATAAAGGGCTAATGGTGAGTAAGCCTAATAGCTTGGTTCAAGTGGTGAATTTGACTTACAGGTGGTATGGAACTAAATTGATGTAATAATTAGTATATTTAATAAAAATTTTAATTATTTCAATTTTTTATTGAGGCCAAAGGTGTTCCAAGTGATTCCAAGCGATTTTAAGTGTAATGTGTGCCTTAGAGAAGGCCTAATTCCTTTAGGTCTCTATTAGGCCTAATAGGGTTCTGGTCCGTATGAGTGATAAAATAATTGTGTAATGATTATTTATTGATTTAAAAATGTTTTTTGACATAATTTTAGTGTGATTAAAGTGGGTTAAATATATTTTCTTACAAAGATAGATAATATCAAGTGTTGAGTATAAAAGCAAGGTCTAATTGGCCTATTTGAGTTAGTTGAGTGTATGTGAGTATTAAAATATAAAAGAGATCATTGAAGTAGAATTACTAGGTCATTAAGGACCATAATAATATTAATTAAATCATGATTAACATATAACAAATCTTCTGTAGGTGGATGATAAGGTCAATTGACCTAATGAGCATATAAGAGGCATGTTGATCAAGAGATCCTAGAAGGTTATTTGAGAGGGGTAGAAGGTTAAAGTAAGAAAAATGAGGTGAGAGACCATAATTATATTAATAAGAGGTTTTTTATATATTTATTATAGTGAGTGGAATACAAGATAGAAAATAGAGAGATCTAAATAAGAGGTCACCATCTATTGATTGAGTAACAAGGTATTGTTGAGGTGATCAAGCTTGTCTTAGCTGGGTTGGTGCTTAGTCAAGAAGGGATTTGGATATTATTTATAGGTTATATCTTGAAAATGTGTCTTTGAAGTGTCTATGTTGGTTCCAATTCACTTATTGGATTGGATCCTCCTTGCAAGTTAGAGTTTTCTAAAGGACTAGTTGGGTTGGTGCTTAAATAGTGAGGGGTTGGTGATCATTGTGGGGTTGGTACCACACTAAATGTTTTTTCATTGATTATAATAAAATATTCCAAGTGGTGTGATATTTATTTTTATCCCTCATGATTTTTTCCCACATATATCTGGTATTCATGTGTTTTTCTTATTTAATGCTAATGTGATTATTTCTTTATTAATTGTTTGATCACTATGTTTGTTTAAATTATGAATGGAATTGAATGAATTTTTTGCAAATTGATTCACCCCCCCCCCCCCTTAGTGGTTTTTATTCCAACATCTTGGTCATGACTTAGAATAATAACATAACATTTAAATATCAAATTTTCAAATAATAAATAACATCATGAAGTATAACACAATGTTGATCCCTTAAATATGTTTCATGGAAATCATGGATCAATTGTTATGTACATAACCCCAAATGACTAATAAGTGTGATTATTCATATAGAAAAAATATTTTACACTAATAATGATTAATAATTACCAATTAATGTCAATGAATGGTCATATAATAATTAAGTATGATTATCCAGAAATCAACAATCTATTACACTAAGAATGCTTAATAATATCTAATTAAGGTTAATGAAGGAGTCAACTAAAACCTAGACCATTAATATCTTATGGTAATTATTAGGGTTACTGATAATAATTAGGGTAAATTAATTCTATTTATCTCTAAATGAACAATCTTTTGCAATAGGAAACACTAATAATAACCAATTAAGGTCAATGAAGGGCTCATCTAAAAACTAGACCCTTCTAGTTATCTACGTTTGTCTATTTCTTATTCTCATAGTAATAATAATAATAATAATAATGATAATAATAATAATAATAAAAATAATAATAATAAAAATAATAATAATAATAATAATAGTATGTTATTTAATAAGTTCACAATGTATGATTCAATAATATATAAATATTATATAGCTATGTTTATGGGATGAATAAATGGATAAAATTATATAAATGATGACAAATAACTATATTGTTATGATAAAAATGATTAATAACTACATACTATAGATTAACCTCATGAAATATTATCTTAGTTAAAAATTTTCAATAGCCAATATGGATTTATTAAATAACACATTGCAAAGTTATTAAATAACATAGTGCAAATTTTTTAAATAACATAATATGAATTAATTCAAATTAACAAACTATGAATTATTTTTTAAATCATTTCTTTTGTACATATTGATGTATACCCCATATTATTGTATTTATTAATGTGGTCACCTACACTAGAAACCTATATAGGAAACTAGCATACATATTAAAAAGATAAAAATAGGGAAAATGCAATAGAATACAAGAGGTAGACATGCCCAAAATTTATCATACTCATGTAGATTATGTCAAAATTTACATAGGACACAATGATAACATGTTGAAATTCAAACATCATAAAAACCACTAATAACAACCTATTTTTGACTAATAATAAAAAATACACAAATATTATTGGATATTTGATTTTTGTTTATTTTAAAAATATTAGAGGAGAGTTCAATTAATTATCTACAAAAGAATAATTTTGACATGAACCCCTCTATATTTCTCTTTCCTTTTTTCTATTTTCCTCTTCTTAATATGTATGTAAATTGCACATATAGGTTTCGAATGCATATGACCACATTAGGAAATACAATAACATGGGATGTAAATCAATATTTTTTCCAAGAACAATGAAAAAATAATTTTTTTATTATTTAAAATAAATTTATAGTGTGTTATTTAATTAATTTAAAATGGTTGTTGAAAATTGCTAATGATTTAACCTTTTTGGGAATAATTGGGGTTTTTATCCCTATTTAGTTAAAATTATGAGTAAAGTAAATCAGTTCATAATTATGCCATAATTAACTTATTGATTTATTAAATTTGATTGTTGTTTAGACTTTAAAAAAAATCAAGTGAATAGAGAAAAATATAAATTAGCTTAGAACTATGTTAATCTGACTAAGACAAAGGCTAATATTGACTATGCAAGACTGGTATTGTATCAGGAACTTAAATCTAGCTTTTGTTTGGTGAAAGGATATGAGCACCATACATAGGACACTTTTGGGTTTGGTATTATAGTCATGTTCCTATCTTTGTTGTCCAAACTAGTCACAGAGTTCTATCTCATGGCCTAGCCATGTTGCCTATTGAGGCCTTGGTCTGACTCCTCTTAATAGTACACTATAAGGAGGCCATCCAAGAACTCAACCCATCTACCTATCCCTCTATATGTGCCACATATGCCTATACCTACACCAATTAGGCTAAGGTTACTATGTGTGTCATCCTCTCTAACTCCTACACCTATGTCATATGGGATAGGGTTGTTATATGTACATGTGGCATTTACATCACTATAACCAAATGTGTAGCTCTTTCATATACCAGGGTCTTCCATGCCTATATCTCACCATTACCCATATCTATTGGTGGATATATCCTTTCTCTCTATGATCATATATGCCTCACTAACTCTCCTACTAATATGAACTATCTTTCCTAAGTTTGGACAGATGGTAAACTAGGGTCCTCTAATGCATTAAGGTCATGCAGTTACATAGTTACATCTAGGATGTCATGGAGTACTCCCCTTATAAGGGACCCCCATCTCTCCTCCTCATCCTTAGCTATGCCTATAAAATCAAACCTAGATAGATATTAGATCATTGTTATGTATCATAATATCTATCTACCTCTAGTCTCTATTTTGAAAATAAAAACCTAAGAAATAATGTAATCATCTTTAAATCTTATCTATGTCTTGACCACTATGGTCTCACCATCCACATGATTTCCTAGCATATTCTATCTATCTACATGGCCTCCTAACACCTCCTCTATAAGTCACCTCCTTAACTCAAATCCAACTACCATGGTTCACATCTACCTTAGCCTACACCTAAGTGGCCTATCTATCATCCAATTCTCCTCTGGCTCACCTACTGGGTCATCAAGCATGGTGATAGTTCCCACTCTATGCTATTCTTCATAATTCCATTGACATCATGTCTTGAGTGGTTATATCTCATCTCACTACAAAGCTATTGGTGGTATCTTTTGTAATACTACCTCCACACCCATCTCCTCATACTTTTCTCCATATCATACTCATCTAGTTAATGGTCATTGACAACATGGTTTGAGCATTGACCTTATCACTAGTGGCCTTAATCCCCTCCTCCCCCATGGCTCTCTCACATACTAAGGCCATTACTTGGGCATAAATATTGATGTTTCCAAATGAGGTAAGCCCATCTATCCTAGTGTTCATGCCACAAAATGTGGCTCTTTCCACTAGGTATAGTGTCTAACCACCTATATCTTTGATGTAACCAGTGCAATTATGTCCTAAAGAAACCAATTAGTCACTATGTGCCTATATACATACACACTATGTTTTATCATTTCATCATCTACAATGTTAGCATGTGGGGAATGTCCTATGCTACATGGTCCTCTCTCCATATCTACACTTGAGGTGAACTATCATCGACTGCATGGGGTAACCCAAATAATCAATACATGGGAAACCTCTCATATACCCAAGTCATCACTAATATGATTTATCTTATTGACTTCTTCCCTCTGACCATGACCTCATATAGATCATGTATGAGATGGACCTAGATGATAGAGTTGAGATCATATAGTACTCCCTCCTTTATGATCATCCTACTTAAGACTACCCTAAATAGTGGTATCTTGCCATCTGAATTATGACATAACACTCACTATGTCACAAGTCCTATCATAACCTTTTATATATCTATAATTTGTGATGCATATACATCAAACATACTAACCCTCCTACCTATAAATATCATTTCCAACCCTATAGCCCACATGGCTAAGGCTCTCCTCTCCTTTAGGTTGTATGGTATGCCTATAGTCATCTATAATCCTACTACTAATAGCCCTAAGATTTCATGCACATCCTCTAGAGTGATATCTACTTCTACTACATCCCCATTTACCTCTAATTTGAAGGTGTTATTCATCCATTCCTAGCATCCAAGTAAGATGACTAACATATCCATGAATAGGGGAATCATACACATGTTAGCTATCCCTCTTAGGCCTATAGCTACTAGCCTATTTATATCTCCTATGGTTAGATTCTATATTAAATATGGTAACCATGACACATATACCATTATATAGAACCTAGGTCATCCCTGTAATCAAGAAATAACAAAAGATGTATTAGATCCTCCATGTCATGTATAATCACAATACATTATTTTTACAATTTTAATTAAAAATAATCCTGAATTTATTTAATTCATTCATTTTTACCAATTTTTATTTGACTTTGTCCTTTTTCCCTTATTTGTTCATTTCAAGCCATTCTAGCCTTCTTTCAACCTTTTTGCATGCATTTTTGTACCATTCTGGTTCTTTGGTCAACCTAGTTTCACCAAAATTTACCTATTTTTAACCTGCTTGACTTAAAAATATAAGTCCACCCTCTTCTTTTCCCCTCCCTAGTATTGTATTATCATTTTAAATTATTTTTAATTATTTGGAAAACTGTAATAGGTCAGTAGTCTACAAAATCTATAAGGTCAGCAAACACATACTAGGTCAGTAGTGTGGATTTTGCACATTTTCAACGTACTAGGTTGACTGGGTTGGCTTAGTTGTTTTTGACTTCCAACCCCTTGCATTTTCCTCAAAAATTTATTTATATTAGTTTTCTCCCTAATTCTTTTAAAACTATTTGCCTAGCTAGTTTCTCTACCTATATAATCTAATTTTACTTCATTCTGACATCTAAAAATGCTAAAAATTATTTTTTCTAAAAATACACATAATTCATTAAAAACTCTAAAACTATTTTAAGATTCATATTTTCATACCTGTAGTACACTTGATGTTGCTCCCAGAGTTCCCCTTCACATATCTTGTCATTTCCTTGCCATCCTAGCTCATTTGGCCTCTAAAGATCTTTTTCTCTCCTTCAAAAGTTAAAACAACCAAATGACTTCTCTTACCCCCTATTTAAAAACACTTTTCAAAATTCAAATTATTCAATTATTTTCTTATAGATTCCTTCTTTTGTTTTATCTTTGTTTCTATTCATCCATATTGAAAACCATAAAATGCATTAGATTCATGATGATGTAGAGAATATTTTTGATTATCATATGCTTATATTTAAAAAAAATTGATTTTTGGCTATTTTTTTCACTAACTTCTATATGTTTGCCTAGTATTCTTCACATTCAACACCTTCACATCTCTTGCAGTCTACTTATTTATCTACAATATTAAGATAAGTAGAGCTATGTGTTTTTAAATTCTATCCTTTCATTTATCTTATTTTCTAGTTATTGCACTTTACTTAGCATCAACATTGTGTGTGATCATGTTATATTTACCGAAGCACCATCCTGTGTTGCACTCACATGACATGTAATGAGATTTGAGTGGGGAATATATATACACAATATTTTCAAAATTTTATTTATTATTGACACATTGTATCTTTCAAGAACCCATCGAGTCTCAATCTCTTTGAGTGCATACCTTAAAGGGTGCACTGAGAAAGGGGAGGGTATACCATTGGTGCTTTGTAAGATTATTGTCCCTTTTTCCACTTTCCATCTACACACTTGTCTCATAAAACCATTTATCCTAAGCTTATTCTTATTATTTGTACCCATTCCAAAAAAAAATCATATCATTATTCTCCTTGTTCTTGCCTTGACCCATTTTTACCAGTTAATTGTACTAGGTTGACTGGGTTGACCCTATATAATCTTCAACCTTTTATTACTATACAAGGTCAACTAGGTTGACCTTATACTATTTAGGGATATTTCTCATTAGGATTTGAGCTAGTCCTTTGACTGACCTAGCTTAGGACCTATAGATTTATCTCCCAAAAACATACAAGATCAATTGGGTTGACCTTGTACAAATAACATATTCAGAAGGTTTTAGGGCAAGATCTACCTATATATACAAGTTCATTTCCAACCATTTGAGAAGAGAGAAATGAAGAATAATAAGTGTGAATGAACATCTACACATTAATCATTCTACTTGAGGAATAAAGCTTAGGCTTCCATATTTTCTTTGGAGATACAAATCTTATCTTGTATAAAAGTCTTTTAGATGCATAGATAGGTTGTGTATCCTAGATCAAAATTGTTTTTGTTAGCCTTACATAGCACAACAATCTCTTGTGAAGCACCTTGGTTAAGGGAGAGATTGAGGCTCGATGAGTTCATCTTCAAAGTAAGTATTCCTAACTTTATTTATCCTTTATAAGAGTATATAGATAATGTAATTATGCTTCTCTCCCATGAATTAATATTTCATATACATTGACATGAGTATATTTCCTGTATGCATGTTTAGTTTAGTTTTTTATTTCTAACCCCCACTTTGTACCACAAGCTTTGGTGTGAACTAGTGAGATTTACTTTCTAATTTATTGGAATAAAGTAAACATTAAACCTAGGACTTTTTTAGGGTTTTTACATGATTGTGTTAGACTATAGGCTTTAGAACCCTTTTTATCATGGTTTATTGTGACAAGTGATCCCCTAATCAGGTCTAGTAGATCCCCATCTTGGTCATGCTCTTACTTAACAAATGTATTCCCAATCAGAAGTGTAGCTATGATTTATCTTCTCTAAGCTAGGATTTATTTATAGACATGATGCATTTATGATTAAATATAGATATACACATAATATTTTCAAACTTTTATTTATTAATGACACTTTGTATCTTATAGGAACCTATGAAGTCTCAATCTATCTATGTTTACACCTTAAGCGGTGCACTAAGAAAGGGGTAGGTAGACCATTGGTGTTTTATAAGATTTTTGTCCCTTTTTCCACTTCCCATATACACAGTTGTATCCTAAAACTATTTACCCTAAGCTTATTCTTCTCATTTATACCCATTCTAAACATTTTTCATATCACTATGCTGATTTTTACCTTGGCCCCCTTTCACCAATTGATTGTAGTAGGTCTACTAGGTCAACCATATATAATTTTCAGCCTCTGATTACTATACATTATTGACTAGGTTAACCCTATACTATTTAAGGGTATTTTTAATTAGGATTTTCATCATCCTTTTAGCCAACCTAGCTCAAGACCTAGTGATTTATCTCTTGAAGATATATAGGGTTGATTGGGTTGACCCTATATAGTCAACATATTCAGAAGGATTTAAGGTAATATCCACATATATATATATATAAAATTTCATTTCAAAACATTTGATAATATATAAGTGAAGAAGAATAATTTTGAATGAACATATGCTTATTGACCATTCTACTTGAGTAATAAAGCTTAAGGTTCTATACTTTCTTTGGAGATATAGATATTGTCTTATGGAAAAGTCTTTTGGATGCATAGATAGGTTATGTAGCCTATAGATGATTTGTCTTTGTTATCCTCACATACCACAATAATCTCTGGCAAAGCACCTTATCCAAGGGAGAGATTGAGGCTCTATGGTTTCATCTTTAAGGTGATTATTCCTAGATTTATTTCTCCTTTATAAGAATAGATAGATAATGTAGTATTACTTCTCTCCTATGCATTAGGATTTTATATACATTGACATAATTATATGTCTTATATACATGTTTATTTTATCTTGTTATGGTTTTAAACCCCACTTTATGCAACAAGATTTTGTGTGAACTAGATTAGATTTCGTTATTTATTATAATAGAATTAACATTAAACCTAGGACTCTTTTAGGATGACTGCATGATTATGTTAGACTGTAGGCTTTAGAACCCTTCTATCATGGTGTATTGTGACAAGTAATCCTCTAATCATGTCTAGAATATCCCCATCTTGGTCATGCTCCTACTTAATAAATCTATTCCCAATCAGAAGAGTAGGTATGCTCTATCTTCTCCAAGCTAGGATTGATTTATAGACATGATGAATTTATGATTACATACACTCCCTAACCATCACATGGAATGGTTAATATGTTTTTTTCAAAGGTGGGTAGATGTGTGAGATGTGGTTGAAGATGAAACTCAAAAGGATATCAAATATAAAATGTTCTTGGAAAATAAGTGTTTCTAATGATCAATAGAAAGGCTAAAGATGTGGGAAGACAAAAAGCTTATAACTGAGCCTACAACTATTGAAGAGCCTCAAGAAGGATATGACCAAGTTGAAACCTTTTTTGAAAATAGTATCTTTCCTGTTGACTAACCTAATTTTTCATTTCCTTATGAGCTCACTCAATAAGTCCTTTTCCCCAGATCCATTCCCAAGCCCTCCATCAGACCTCGTGTTCCCTCTCCATCTCATGAGCCTATCCATCAACCTCCCACCTCATATTTTTTTTAAGGATATCCCCTTTTGAGGGAAGCAAGTGAAGAAGAGAAAGTTAAAGCCATATCTTTTCAATAGGATGCCTCAAGTGAATATAAAGAAGAAATCATCATAGGGACCCCCTTAGTGAAACTAAGTGTAATTTCATCTTATTGAATGAGTAGAAAGGCATTCAAGAGCCTATTATAGATACACAAAATGAATATGGTTAAAAAATGAAGGGATAAGTGTTTGAGAAAGACCCCAGATCTACTAAGTTGGTTGGTGTCTGTGATGGAATAATCTTTAAACATGAAATTCATGAAGAGGAGGAAGACTAATGGCAAAATTTTAATGCCATAAACCAATAATTTGAGAAATTAAGTATACCCTTCTTCCAAAGACGTGCATATCTAATCATGAGGTCATTGATGATCCTAAAAAGAAAGCTATTGAGTGTTTGATTAAGCATGAAGTTGAGTGTCATGTGATGAATGAAGATGAACACCAATCTATCATTGAAGAAGTTGTAATTATGAAGGAACCTAGTGAATCTATTGTCAAAGAGGTTACAACTATGGATGAATTTCATGAATCTAAGGTAGAAGCTTTTGAGCTTGAGGAACACATAACACCATAACTTGATGTTGATCGACTCTTAGGTTTTCATGTGATGAATGAAGATCAATAAAACTCTATCTTCTAAGAAGATACAATCATGAAGGAACCTAGTGAAGCTACTATCAAAGAGGTTACAACTATGGAAGACTCTCATGAATCTAAGGCAAAAGATTTTGAACTTGAGGAACACATAACACCACAACCTAATGTTTATCCACTCTAAGATGTATTGAAGTAGAAGGAAGATAAACTTGATGACCTCATACATCAATATCATTAGGATCAAGAAGATAAAGTTGAAGAGGTATTTGTTCTCAAATATAAAGAGATCAAGGATAACTAGCAACAACAAATGAAGATTTTTAAATAGATTGAATAAATTTTCCAAGTTAATGGATAAGTACATGAAAAGATAGAGTAAGATAAAACCATGGAAGTTAAGGATTTATTCCATTATTGAACCATCATTGAGGGTTATAGTTGAGGGGTCTTATGAGAAGGTTGAGTCTGTTGAAATGAAAAAAGAGTTCACCTCCATAGGTGATCTACTTATAGTTGCCTTGACTTCATTAAACATCATGTCAATGAGGTTGGAAATCATCATGAATGAATTGGAGATACAAGTGCCAAAGACTAAGAAAAAACATGCCTCATTAACTCCATTTAATGAAGAATGAAAGGCTTCAAACTTCCCCTTTGACCTAGAATGAAGAGTTACTTTTAGGTTAGTTTGTGTTTGAGTTTGTTTGGGTTTTGTGTATTCCATAAGTGTTCATGAAGAACAAGTGTGTAGTGTGTTGTTTGCATCTTGTTTCTTGTAGCTTGGTCTATTTTCAAAGTCAATTGAGTGTCAGACTTTAGCATAGGTGACTCCATATCCTAATGGATAGGATTAGGCTATTGGTCTTGGCATAACAAGCATACCACCCCTAGGAAATCACCAAGAATGTTGACTATTTTGACCAAAAGTCAAAATAAGTCAACCCCTTATATTAAAAAACTTGATATAGGGGTATTAAAAGATATTATATGGTGTTTCATGGTGTCAAATGCCTCTAAATGGTGTTAATTAACTTATTATACTTAAGATTAATGTAAATATTTTTAAATATTTGTTTCCCATTATTTATGAACCAATGCTAAGAAGTTGACTACTCTTTTCTACATGCTTATCCCTATACCCTGCAAGTTTCCTCCTTGTTTGAGTTATTCCATACAAATAAATTGATGAAAATGATTATATAATATATAAAAATAATATTATCAAGGTTTAAATATTTTATCACATGTGTGGAAATTATTTGGTGAGAGAAAATCTTAGTTTATTAGGTAAGAGCTCCATCACTATATGTAGGCATGTTGATCAACAACAAAGTTTTTCATTTCCTTTAGTGGTCTCAAGAAAAGGTTATATGTCATGTTCATGCATATTATACCACAATGTTCACCTCTATTTTTAATATTATTCTTGAAGGCTAACATCAGTGAAGTTATAGTCAAGAAAGGCCAGCATAATCAATTACTTGCATGTATCCACCTATAGTCAAGTGAATGAAAGTTTTGAGCATAATCATAGAGATGTAATGAGGAGATAAAAGAGGTTAAAAATACTATTATAACATGAAAATTAAATATTACCTATTCAAATTATATATGATTTACTATGACTATTAGTCCTTCTATATACACAATCTTGTAGTCTAATGTGCATTTACAAGCGCCCCATAAAAGACTAATCATGATTAGAATGGAAGAATTTGAATTACTTTGACATATTTTAAAATGTAAAAGATAAATTTTAATAAATTAATAATAAATATATTTACTATAGGTCCATTTATCCATCAAAAACTTCAAGTGACAATTCAGGTGACAGTCCTACCCCAATTGGTGGTAGAACTTCTAGGAGCCATAACTTTTACACCATAGCTCCATTTGACTACCAATTTGAGCCATTAGAAATATAATAATTAGGGGAAAATCATGATATGATAATAATATTTTATTTTTGGGTTTTTACCCCTAAAAACCAAATAGAAGTGGTCTAAATATCAATTTTAGTAGTGCAGTCTAAAAATAGTAAGTTTCTGCAAATAACAAATTATTAAATTCTATGTTATTGTAATTCATGTAAGTCAAACCATTTAATCTCCCTTGATATTTGTGACCTTAAAAATCCTTGTCCTACCTTAAAAAATATGTATGAATAGATATGTATCCCAAAAATAAAAATAGACATCTCTTCCCAGAGATAGACATATGTTGTATCTGCAATTTTGAGCAATAAAACATCTCTTCTTAGAGATAGCACTATTATTTATGTGTTCTTAAAATATTATTCAACCAATAATTCTAATTTTTGGATCAAACATCCACTATTAATATTATCTATATTCCACCTTTATTTCCCTAAGTCCTATATATGCACCTACAGGTGGCTCATACAAAAGACTAAGAGTTAGAATACTAGTATTTAAATATATTTGAGACCTACATGGAGATTTGATAAGTTTAATAAGGTCATAAAAATAATTATGTATCCCATATAGTGGAAAAAATATTTAAACCATGCTCTTACATTTATTAAGTGACCTAAGGAACTAATTACCTTAATGTTTTTGAAACTAGGTTTTCACCCTTCTTTCAATCCTCCCAAGTGAAATACATGATGTCTTGTCATGTCTAAAGATTTCCATCATGGATCCATATCATAGGATGTATGATTTTACATGAAAATTTGTCTTTTTATACAAATTATTATTATTTTTGAGAGCTCCTATATCATGCAATATTTCACTACAGTCCCTCGGTGTAATATATAGAATTTTGAGTCCCAAATGGCTTTATGGTGATATAGGATCTAATGGAGGCATAACTCTACATAAAACTACTTATTTGTAATTTAAATGTCACTAATGGTTCAAATAAAATTTATAATAGTTGAGGTATGGGGTCTCAACTCATATCATAACCTAAATGACCTTTTTTGCTCTAAGAATAGACATCTAAATGTTGACTATAAGGTGACAATGCAAGTTGGATTAAATAGTGGGTGTATTGGTCTCAATTAAGTCATATTATAGACAATTTAAACTATGATATCAGCCTAAAGGATTTAAATAATTTATTAGGTCAATTCACAAAGCCTAATACTATAGTATACACCTATAAGTATGCCATTTTCTAAGCAAACAACAAAGTCACATAACTTATCAATTAGGCCTGTCCTAATGAAAGGTATATATTAAAGGATTTAGAAAAGGTTTTTATGATGAAAATGTTTGAAAATAAATTAAAAATATTTATATACATCTCATGATATTCCTATACCAAGGAAATAAATCAATGAGGGTTCCAACATATAACTTGTAGGCAATTCACCCACCCTATACACAGTGAGTACCACATAAGTCTACCTTGTGTTTTTTTAGGTTTAAAGGTGATAGGAATGTGACCTAGAACCAATATTTTATAAAAAATTTCCCCATGACCTATTTAATACATTAATATCTTCACACTACCTAGACCTCCTAGGAAGTGCCCTCTATTCTGTCTTAGATAGAGGGCACTCCCTTGGAGGTAAATCCTGGAGGTTTAGTAAGTAAATGATGAGGAGGTGAGTTGAGAAGTGTTAAAACATTGTAAAGATATGTATTGAATTGAGTTAAACATGGAAAATATTAGGGGATACATCAAAGTTATATAAAAATACTTAGAGATGGTGATGAGTGCAAAAACATAGTCAAGTCCACTAAACCTAAACTAGGCCTAATGCCTAAAAGGGGCATAATATAACTTCTAGGACCAATTGATCCTTTAAAATAATTAGAGGAACTTAATGGGGAGTTATAAGGTGATTTTAAGCCTATGGTTTGTAAACAAAGTCACAGAGAGGTCTTTTCTTGGCCTAAGAACAACTCACGCCTACATAGAATATAGAGAAGAGCTCGAGAGGCTAAGTTTAAAAGCTCATACTGGGAGATGGGAAGGATATTTTACATGGGAACATGAGGAGTTGGGAGATGTTTAAGAGGGTCCTAAACAAGGTTATATTGGAATTTATCTAAGAATTGAACATCAAACTTTTATGAACAAATGCTAAGGGTCAAAACCACTTAAAACCCTCCAAAACCCTTGCTAATGAGATGATGGAAAAAATAAAGAATAAAAATAAGTTTTTATGACTTTTAAGGTGATTGGTATTTGTATATGACTCGCTTGGGTTTCTTCCAATAATATTGGATTGTACCCTATCTATACAAATAAGGTAAAAAATTGGTTTTCTTGATAGGATTGATGTTTTGTAGGTACATAGGAGTTTAAAAGGATGAGGATAACTTTGGGAGATTATTTGGGATATAAATTAAATCCTAATAATTTATTTCATTATAAAAACACATAGTTACCTCTACAAGCACCTTCACTTCATGTATTCCAAATTGGCATAGTGAATGGAAGGTGATCACCAAGTGAGAAGGTAATAACTTAAATTGGGAGGTATTTTAAGGTCTTCCTAATGGAATTAGGGACATGGGGACTCTTTATAGGTGTAATACCACTCATTTTAAGAAATGGATTGAATAATTAATGGGGATCTTGATGACAAGTGTAAGGAATGAGTATAATAAGGATGATAGTGATTATAGGTAGTGAGAACACTTATATAGAGGAATATTAGTGATTAGGGACACATCTAATTCATGTTGAAGATTATTCTTAACCCCCTAATCATAGGTGGAGTTCTCAAGAGAATCAAATGATGAAGATAGGTTCAAAGAAGCCAATTGTGAGGTCTTAGACCAAATTTGGAGAGTTTTCATGCTTAGAAATATTTGTCTAAAGAGACCTTGCATGGTCTATTTCATAATATATTATCCTAAAAACATAACTCTCTCTCATCTTGACACATATCCTTTTGACTCTTGAGATACACTCTTCTCTCTCCTCTCTCACATTCTATAAGTACTAGCCATTTTGGCTCTTTTTTCCTAATTCCACACCATCTATGGTGAAGCCCTATTAGTTTGGTGATATATTTTGCCTTTTATTAATACATAAAATCTTGATTTGAGTTCAGAAAAATATTGTTTAAGTATGTAAAGTGATGAATGGTGAGGTCTAGTGATAAGCTTCTATCCTTACTTCTCCTTATCCTTTCATGTTTGGTGCAAGAATTTATCATTCTAATAGATCATATAGAGTGTATATAGTGTGTTTGGCTCCGTTCAAGTATGAAAGTATCCTTAGAGTTTGTAATTTGACCTATAGTCCAATTACCTTGATTTTTCTCATGCATATCACTTATATACTAAAATATTAAAGTTAGAACATCCTATGAATTTGAATCTAGTGTTATAGGTCTTATCTCTTAGTGCAAGAAGTATGATAGCATTGTGTAACTATTTATGGTTTATCACCCCCTTATAATATCTTTCTTTCATGCATAATTATACCCCTTTTCACAAAATCAATCAGTTAGTGTAAGTGATTACACCTAAAGGTCAATTTAGTGAGCTAGCCCTTAAACCTAGAGGTCTACCTCTACTATAAGTAACCCATAGTTATAGAGGTATTCTAATGTTTCCCAAATATTAGAGTAGGCTTGAACAACCTCCTCTAGGGTTTAATATTTTGTGACAACACTTACCCTATCTAATTCTTGTGGGAGAGACCTTGTCAATAAGATGCATAGGATATGTAGGTCATTTTGAGTCTTGACATGAGGTCTACTGATGTAACTAAGGTCATATTCTATAGCATATCAGTCAAGATTATTTTAAGCTCTAATTAGCCCATAGGTCATCAAATTCCCTTTCAAACATGCCATATAGTTTAACAAGTATGATATAACCATTTTAAAAACGCATGTATTATGATTCACATTAAATTTATGGGTTTTCAAAGATCTCATATCCATTGCATATCATTATAGGGCGGTCTTATATGTAATAAAAAGGTTTTTAAAAGGGTCAAATATCCTTCATTCACATAAAACGTCCCCACACACTTGAAAATTTAACTTTAAACATCCATCCATCTATACCATCTACTTTTAAATTATTTTTTACTACACATTTACGTCCTTATGGCTCTTAATGGTTTCTTAAGTTATTGAACCTAAAAAATGCAAGAAAATGAGGTTTTATAGGTGTTTCCAAGGAATTTTATTACTTTTAAATTAAATGTAAAGTTAAAGGAGGTTATAAATATAATGTGTCATCCCTTATAGTCATCATTTAAAATGATTCATGTCTCAAATTGAAGATAAAGTCATAAATGGTAGCGATATCTCCATCGAGCCTATGGCAAGCTCACAAGGGCCAGTTTAAATTAGACGGTATGGTCCATACAGAGGTATTCATATCCAAAGATATTATATATAGGTGGATTATCTAGTTGGATTTAAGTTAGTGGCATTTGTTTGTATATCAAATCCCTACACTTTATGAATGTTCACTAAGACCCCTAGGTGGTCTTAAACCCTTATAAAACTTTAGTGCCTTAGTTTTTGGCAATTCTTCCTAAAAAAATTACCTTGTTGAAGTATAAGGGTGTTTGAGAAGGAAATTTAGATATTTTAACATAAATTTTTCACTTTCATCCACCAAAAAGAGCAAGAGTGACATTGAGAGATAAGAAAAAAGGCTCCACAAGGTAGTTGGTAGGTTGAGAACTAGGTCATTATTACCTCTATATTTTGAAATTTATTTGAGTTTATTAAATAAAGTGGTTATGAATGTTATTATTAAATTTTTATCCATACAAGTCTCCCAAAACACATTTTTACTCTATACATAGTATTCTAAGCAACATTCATGTTCCCAACTAATTAAATTGAGCATAGATTACTTATTTGGGAGTGACTGAAGATGGTCTTATAGTGCAGTATCAAGGGAAGGTAAAAATTAATGATAAAATATCATGTAAATAATCAATATAAAGAAATTAAAAATCTCTATATACCCAAATTTTAGTCTAAGAATACTTGAAATTATGACAGTACAGACTTATAAGCTTGTTTGGAAACTCGGGTTACTTTGAAACAGGGAGAAGGATGATGTAATGGTTTATATGGGAATTTTGGGTTTAAATGAGTGAAAAATATATCTTAAACCATATAAATATAAATATATTTTTAAAAATACATGGAATTGACACAAATAAAACATCTCTCATGGTTGTAGTCACTAAGCCCACTACCACATAAAGGCTTACTCAGGGATTCAAGATTGGTCTTCAAACTTGAGAGGCAAGTGCATTGTTCAATAGTGAGTTTTAGGATTGAGTTAATAGACAATATTAATGAATTCAAAGTATAACTCAATAAATTCCAAGAGAGAGTGACCAAGACCAACTTACTTAAGCCTCATAAATAAAGTTAGCTTACCAAATATATGTTTGTTAAGAATGAAAGGTGCCATTTGGGTTTGAGAGACATTTAATCCATAAAAGAGAGTTAAGGAGTATTTAATGAGGCAATAAATATTAAAATAATACCAGATAATTATCATTCTCTTATAGATATTCTCACACCAAATGACCTTCCTAAGATCCCTCTAAAACATTCTCCCGAATGTGTATTTCTAGGCAAATGAGGAAAAGAGGTTGTAAAGGTTATGATGAAGAAATAGAAAGTTTTGGAGAATTAAATGAAATGAATGATAATTTAAAACCCAATGAAAACCACAAAAAAACTTGAAAGGTTTGAAGAAAATCATTTTAACAGTGCTTATAGTCTAGGAGGTCTAATGAGTTATGCAAGGCTGTGTGTGTGTAAAGAAGGAAAAGGGGCATGTGGTGATAAGTATTGAGGAATAAATATGGTGTAGTGAAAAAATATAAAGTATATAAAAATACAAACCATTCCCAAAAATCACAAGGTCTAATAGGTAAAATGAATAGGAAGACCCACCTCTTACACATGGTTAAGAACTCAACTACCACCTATAGGCCAATATGAGAGAACATGGTACTGAGTGGTGGATGAGATAGATAAAATATTAAGAAATGTATATATAAATAATATTACCATAATAAATATTTTATATCCCTAAAATAAACATAAATTTTTAAACAAATGTAGGATATCTACACTCATAGTCTAAATAAATTTACTAGGACTCTTACAAACAGGGTCATGAAGAAGAACAAGATATGATTGAGATGTGCATGGATGAAGGGTGAAGGAGTGATAAATAGGTATATTTAATTATATGAAAAGGGTTTATAGTCTTAAATGATATTTTTTAGTTTTCTAAAATAAAATGAAGAGCCTTGAGATGCTAATTCATCTTAGTAGGCCTAGGTAGATAGTCACAGGCCTAAGCATGAAATTGAAAGAAAAATTGAATTATTAAGAGAATTTAGAGGAATAAAGGATCTAGGGAAGTAATTAATGATGTTACAAGTTTTTTATATGAATATGATCTTATGTAATTAAGAGGAAATCCTAAGAACCTAACATTTAGGTTTAAACTAGCTTGATGGCTTACAAACCCTAAGCTTATAAGTGAGAGATCTATAGAAAATTTAGGGAATTAGAAAGAATGAAAACCATAATAAAGTGAATAGGAGAGGTTAATAGGTCTCATAGAGGTTATTTAATCCAAAATCAAGCATTTTTACACATTGCACACTCAATGTTCTTCTCTCAACCCATAGTTGCATGTTTTCTAGTCTGAGAAGTATCATCTTCACATGTGAGTGTCAAGGAGAAGGCGCATGGATTTATTAGATAATATGGTAGGTTGAGGGAGGTTGTATTATTATATTTCTTGGTATTTTTTAGGCAATATATGACCTTAGAGCTATGAAAAACCATCAAGTCATAGATCACTCCCAAAATGCATACTTGAACCTAAGAGACCACCAACTTTTACTCATACCTTTATTGAAAGTTTACATGGTGGTAAAATGAGTTTGAAGGAGTTTTATGGGTATATCCACTCACAATTTATGTAATTTATTCATCACATGAGGATATTTTTTTGCTGTTAAAGTCTAGGGGCGGTTTTATGTAAACAAGCACAAACATGGGATAACTTATTTTGTGATCAACATTTAAACACTCGACTGCACTGACATTAATCCACATAAGGCATAGGCCTTATGTGTTCACCTGAAGTATAAATGAGAAGTAACTAGGGGCCATGTTAGTTTAGTTGTGCCATGACATGAGTATTTACTATGGGGACTAAAAGAATGCAACATAAACTTAACTCTAGGGTAGATCCATATGCACAAGCCTTTATCAAGGTAAGCCAGTGGTCATATAGGCATTGAGTGGGTAACAAGACTAATTTTATTAAACTTATTATCCATAATATATATATGCAAATTAAATAAGGGTTGGGTTCATGGGCACATACCTATATTCATCTTACACGTAATATGATGATGACATCATAATCAATACATAAACTCTATTAAAATAGCAAAACCAACAAAACACATGAACTTAAATTCACATAATTAATCAAAAGTGCAACATCACACAAACACTTGCATCCCATAGCAATACTAAAATAAATGCAAACTATACAAACTGAAGTACATTTTAAAATAACACCTTTTCTCATTGTTCAAAGTCTAGAGTAAGTATTTAAATTCAAAATCATACTAATAACAACTTAGAGGCTCACAGATGATCTTAGGCACATAAAATTGGAGCCATAATGGCCTCCATTATATTTCTAAGCCTCAATGGCCACTAGATAAAAATTTATAGAATATGGTCTCAAAGTCATTCTATTATATCTTCACTATAATTCTCCATCTCTCTTCCTCCTCTAGTTTGATCTCTTTATATAAGCCTTCAAGAACATCTTTGCCAAGGTGAAAGCTACATGATAAATTTTGAGATGGAGTTCCATCATCATAAATACCAAATCCATGACCCCATGATTTCCATGCCCCACTTTCCACATTTATAAAAAATTTTGTTTATTTCCTAATTATCTAGGAGATTATTAGCCATTATCTATTTGGTACATGTTCTATATTACATCCTCCAACTAGCTATCAAAACCACTAGGCCAACTACTTGCCAAAATATCTAGATGTGCTAAGGTAGATATCATTTTTGGTGCAAAAACTCCACTAAAAAAGGGTTATGGCCCAAAATTACCCCATAAAAAAACCCTAGTATACCCTAAAAACTAAGCCATTAAATTATTAGGAGTGTAAAGTTTAGGTGCATTATCCTTGAGATTTGTGATGAAATCCTTTAAGCCCTTTATGGCTAGATTAATATCAATTTCAATTATGTTAATTTTGGTTAAGGAAAAAATGGGTGAAAGTTTATATATTTTTTCTATCTCTTTATGGAAGGATTTTAGATTGGCATACACCTTTTCCATAATTCCATCCAAAATATCCCTTCATTCATAGGCCTTAGTTTGAAGGGTGTGGAAGAGTTATTCCAAGGTTCTCTCTTAATACTTGATCTGATTTCTCAATGCATTTACACTACCCATGATATATGACCTTTATGCCTTGTCTTTTGAGTACACCTTAGCCATAAACTAATCCTTCTCATCCTTCACTTGATTTAAGCATACATCTTCATCAAGGATTGGTTGGATAAGTTAAATAAGATTACATCTACTAATTTTGCACCTTCCTTCAACTTTGTGAAAAGATATTCCATTTCTTGGAGCTTGTTTAATAGCTCATTTTTTAATGCCATGATGGGGTCTTCCTATTTTTCTTCTTTTATTAGTTTAGGATGTAGTCTTGGGAGCATATGCTCCACCAATACACAAATATTATCAACCTATGATAGGTTTGAGGTGTTGATGATGACTAGGAGAGATAGCTTGGCCACTTCCATGCACTCATAAATTTGAAATTTTAATTTTTTGGACTACACTTCCTTTAGGAGCTTATTTAAATTCCTCACCTTTGCCATAATTTATGACATTTTATCACATTACTTCCATGGTATTCTTATTATCACATTCCTAGATTAGACTAGATTTATGGCCTATGGGTCAATAAGAAGAGATTCCTACCCTTCCTTAGTATCATCTATGCTAAAATTTACAACCTTTGGCCCCTCAAATTAAGGCTCATATATGTAATAATATAGTGAAAATGAAATATACTTACACATATTTGTCATGGAGGCTTGGGGGGCATAGTTTTGTATAAGTATAAATCTTCATCGCCCCAATCCTTTTGTGTTATTTATCTAAAGTTGAGATCCCTATCATAATTTTTGATGAAAACCTTATCCTTCATGTGCACTTCTTCCTCTTTCCTATCACTACTACTCTCTTTAACATGCTCCTCTAAGGAATCACTTGTTTGGTCATTATGGTTGCTTCATTAGACTTATCCCCCTTATCTATTTCTTCACCCTAGGGCTTCTCAATATTTATCTCAAGGGTTATAAATTTGGTGCTAGGGTCACCTTATTGTTACTGGTGCTCCTCAACTATCTATGTTTATTACTTTGAGTCACTTGAATTGCCTTATTTTGGTCTAGACACACCTTCAATACATAAGCATGCCTTATCAACATCCTCTACTTATCCAATAGAATCACCTGACACCTATTGAATCACTTATTCTTGATCAATTTTCTACTTTTATTCAAGTTACAAATCTTGATTTATATCTTCCTCACTAAGTCCCATCTTCCTCAAAGATGCTCTTTTATCCTTGATAGATTGAGGGGATGTTGGGGAAACCTTATCTTTGGGTGTTGACTCTTTTTTATTTGGTGGGGTCTTTAACAAGGTTATGCTAAAGGTAAGTCTTATCATTTCCTTACTTACTCTTAAAACTATGGTCGTGCCACTTTGTAAGGCCTCCTAAATTTTTCTAACATTTATATCCTCTTCACTTTCATCTATTTGAAGTATACAAGTCCCTACCCTACCTTCTTTAATTTATTCCTCTATTATAGGCTATAGGGACACCTCTTTTTACATATCCATAAGGATCTTGGTATATAACACCATAGGTCCATTAGCATTTATTGAATACTTATTTGAAAAATTACCCCATTGTTTGAATGTTACACACTTGTTTAGGTTAGGTGGCATGATTTGTTCCTCAGAGGCTATCTTTTGCTATATCCACTCCCTAATTTCCTCTAATTTTTCATCCTAATTCCTCTAGAGTGTTTTCACTTAGAATTTTGTTACATCATTTCCTTAATTAATATCCAGGAGGGGGAGATCATCATCTTTAATATGGTCTCCACCATTCTTTCATGCCTTCATCTCATAGTATAAATTAAAAATTATCCCATTTATATAACCCTCTGGATGGGATAGATGTCAGGTTTATCGATATCATCCTCCTCATGCCTAGTTGCCTTGGTTCTATGATAAATAAATTAGTACCTAATCATCCTTCTATCACAATCTATGGATTTGGCTTAGATATCAATATTTTGTGTGTTTAGGATCCTCTTAAGCACCACCATGAAGTAATTAGCTAAAAACACATAAGGTAATTATAGCCAACCTAAAAAAATTCCATCTATGAGTGCTAGGTAAACCACACAAAAATGTTTCTTTATAATTAATGTCATCATTCCCATAAGTTACTAAGGTAGTTCTTGTGGGATGCACCACTCCTTTATAAATGCCTCTATATACCCATAAAACTACCCTTGTACTCTAATTTTGTAGTTCTATGAGAAACAAGGGGAAAAGGAAGTCTTAGTACTTAACTTCTTAAGACTCATGATTTGGTGGAGATAGCCAAAATTGGTCTTCATCACCATCTGACACACCTATCTCCTCTATCACCATAGGATAAGCATGTATCCCTACTAGAAGGTCTCACACACTCGATGGCATTCTTGTGCATTCCTTTAGATCTCCTATATGATAAACTATGAGATGTTAAAAATTTATCCCTACACCATGTGGTGGGAAACATAAAGGAAGTTTTTGCTTATGTCTGACCATTGTTTGATAGGTAAAAGTTTGATGCTTATAATTTGTAATTATACCCTTGTGCCTAGGTCTTAAATGTCTTTTATAGGGAATTCAAATATTGACTTGTAATAGCCCAAGAGCTTTGTGACCCTTTCTACTTATAAATCATCATCCATCATCTCAAATATATCTATTCCTATATAAGGTATCCTTATGATTCTAATTATGTGGCTTGAATAAATTCTCATGCACTATCCAACAAAATAGAACTAGTCACCATGCACCCATGAGAGAAAGAAATGTACCAGGTCTTCTATCTTGTCAAAGTTTTGTATCTCAAAGAGTCATGTTATGCTCATGGTATTTATCTTATCTTTGATGGAGACATAAAATAGAATATCACTTGCCTTTATTTTCTTACATGTATCCACAATCCATTCCTTGTTTAGCTATTGTACATTTCTACCCATTTTATGGTTTTAGTCTTTCAACTTGCACACATGGGTGAAGGATACCCACTTTTATCCCACCATGAATTTTTTTAGTAGTCCATTTCTTGGTAGGTGAGATTTACACTCATATTTGGATCAATATCCATGATGCTAACTCCCTCTACCATTTATGCCTTAAATTTTGCAATCATTACTTTTTGTTTCTACACATCCCTATGTACTTCCAGTGCTTCTAAGCTCAGTTTTTTCTTCCTCATCCTGAACCTGATACTATTAAATCCTAATTGATTGATCTTAACAAATACTAAAATTATATTTAGTTTATTTCATAGCCATGGGAAATGTGACTATGTGTTTAACTATTGACCTTCCTTCCCCTTTAATAGTAGACTGGTTCTATCAAAATATCTATTTTGTTGTTTTTTTTCAAATTTTGTCCATTTGCCTCCTCTTCACCTTAGGATAGAATCTAATCTCCTAATCACTCTTTTTCTCACACTTGGGAAGGTTTTAGGGAACTTGTTTTCTTTTTGGTGGCATTTTCTCTTTCTAGTGGCTTGAGCTCTTTGTTTTGATCTCTTGAAAATGACAAGTAAACTTCCCACCTCTACCAAATTTGGTCTTATACATTATTATCATCTACCAAATTTATGGATGGCATCATTGATATCCTCAAAATATACTAAAATCTATAAAAATTATTAAAATGCACAATTGTCTACTCATTAATTTAGATCTTTATTTTTCCAACATCATTCCTTAACATTAACTCTACTAATGGTTTCTTTGAAGAAGTGATAGGAAACTCAAATGTTCACTTCCTACTAGATGTTAGGTGGGTACCAACTATTAAAATAATCAATTTTTTATGGTTTTTTCATCTTGTTGTGACCTTGTCCTTCCTTTTGGTTACCTGGGTACAACACTTCACATGCACATAATTTAATCTCTCAAGTTCCCTCTCTTCTTTAGTATTGCACTTCCTTTCAAGTGGACATCATTGTCTTGGTCAATTTATATACAATTTATTATTTCTTACTTTATCCTTGCCTACCCCATACAAATCCATGTGTTGGTCCTCTATCACCTCACTATATCTTCTTGGTCTCTTATGCATGAACACCTTGTGTGCTTTAATCATCAATTTGTACTTATAGTTCAATTAGCTTGATAGAATTTACACATGTCCAAAAACTTAGGTGTCTAACCATAGGTTCTTTAAAATGTGAATAGACTTGACTCATGCAAGTAGATTTATGTGAGTAAAATCACCAAAAATGTTATACTACATCCTAAAAGTACCATGCTTATTCAAATAATACAAAATAAACAAAACATAGGGTAAATATTTAGATCACACCAATTTTATTATGGTCATAATACAAATTGCTCTAATTTTGACTAGAAAACTAACATTAGAGAGTGAAAATGCCATTATAGTGATTCTATAATTTTAATCTATTGCCATTGAAATTCCTAGGGAGTATTTCACTAATAATTGTGTGTAGCTTGCATACACTAGTTTCTAAGATGGTATGGATGAAATAAGGTCCCATCCAAAATATATATAATTTACCTTCGTACCTTAGGTACTTATAATCATATAAAAGGACTAATGAGCCTCTATAAATACCTTGCCTTGATGTAATTATCATGCCATGTCTTTTGGTAGGTCTTATCTATTTATTGGATCCATCATGTTTGGGTACATATCTCATCCAACCTTTCCAAATATTCTAGGTGTGTACTTAATGACTCTTGGTCATCCAATCAAATAATATTCATGATGCATAATGACGGCACTAGGAACCCCATTGATAAAATGGCCTCTATGCCAAACACTAGTTAGAATTGTGTAGCCTTGTTTAGGTAATTGTATGCCATGTGATAGGCCCATAAAAAAACTGACACATACTCATCCTAATCCTTATGATCAATGTCATAGATTTTGGTGAGGCATATCCTCAGTATTTTATTGAATGCTTCTATTGTTCCATTAACATTGGGGTGGTAGGGTATTATTTTATGGTGCACCACCATATACTTAAATAACATGATCTAAACTATTTTATTGATGAAATGTGTGCCACAATCACTAGTCAGGCTAAGTGAGAACTCATACCTACTAAAAATGTTTTCTCAAATGAATTTTTTTTTGTGGTGGCTATACAGTCTTTCGTGGTTGCCACTTATACCCACTTAGTAAAATAATCTATATCAGCCAAAATGTATCTCACACCTATTCACCTTGTGGAGGGAGTAATAGGCCCAAAAAATCAATGGCCCATTTTTCAAATGGTTCTTAGGAAAGGATGGGGATGAGGGGAATCTCATCCTAGTTATTTATATTTCCTATGTACTAAAAGACATTACACATTTTGGAATATTATTTTTCATCATTAAACATAGTTAAGAACCACATGCCTAATTATAACACTTTTTGTGCTATGTCATATCTAGCTAGCACTATGGCCTCCAACAATCCCTTCTTGCACTTCTTGTAGTATTGGGTCTTGTTCATACTCTAGGACACATCAGCACATGATTTCATCATGTCTAAATTTGTATAGTTTTTTACCAAATATTTGAAAGGGGATGGCATGAAATATGATCTACTTATTTTCTTTAGTTGTCTTATCCTGAGGCACAGATCTAGAGGTTAGAAATGTAGCAATTTATGATAAGTCTTCCAAGACACATTAGATCCTATAAATTTATGTGTCAATGATATAATATTCAATTGAAATTTCTACATAACTAGAGTTTATGCAAGATAGATGGTCTAGGCCTAGGTTTTTTTTCCAGGCTTGCCTACAATAAAAATGGAATTATTGAAAAAAATGATCCATTAACAAATGTACCCACGTACAATGGGCTTGTTCACAAGGTACCTAAGTTCCTCATGACTAGTAAATAAGACAAATAGGGTTTACAAAAAATATTTTTGAAGCTTCTATAGGGTGTAGACTATGTCAACCACCTTACGATCATTCATGGTGTAATTTTGTTCTTCCTTGGTCAGTTTCCTTCTTGTAATATATATAGGATGATTCATGTTCCCTTCACCTAATTATGAGAGAATTACATTAATTATAATACTAAAGGCATTAATGTCAACATGGAAATGAGTTTCCCAGTTAGGAAATTATAAGATCGACACACTTTCTAGATTTAGCTTCAAGGTCTCAAAATCATCCTCCTATGTCTTGCCCTAATAGAATATGCCATCCTACCATAATAGTTACTCTAGTAACACCACTATCCTAGAATAATTCCTTATGAACTTCTTATAATATCTAAAATTCTTAATAAAGGCATGGATGTCTTTCTATGTTGATGGTGTTTGAAGCTAAAAGATGATTGTAATTTTGGATGGATCAATGATCAGACCATCCTTGCAGTTAATGTGCCTAAGCAATGTGCCAAATAGTGTCACAAAAATACACTTCTTGAGATTAAAAGATATTTGTAACTGTCATCACCTTTAAAATATTAGGCACAAATTATCATAGTGATATTTTACCAATCCATACACTATCCAATTACTAAAATATACTTGGAGGAACTTATGAATAAAGTCTTTAAATGTGGTGATCACCACCTATGATAAAATTGTTGGTGCATTCTTTAGCCTAAAGGGTATTACATTATATGAAAAATATCCACACTTGATCAAAAAGGTGGTTTTTGACTTGTCCTTGTCCTCAATCTAGACTTAATGGTATCCTAAAAATCCATCAATAAATATGTATATTATTGTAACCTATAACACCATCCAATACTTCATTGATAAATGGAATTAGGAAGGGGTCTATCACATAAGTGGCATTTAGCATCTTATAGTCAACACAAATTTGAATGTGCCCATAATTTTCCATGTTGATGACCATGGGGCTAACCCATTCAGACTCCTACATTGGGTAGATAACTCTTATGGCTAGTGTGCCATTGATCTTAGTTTTGACCTTAGTGCAAATATTTGGGTTCATTCTATAGGTCCACTTCTTGAATAGTCTCATGTCATCAACTATTTTGATGCTCATTTTCTAGAGGGATGGGTGGACTCCTTTCATATCATTATTGTTTTAAGGTAATAGGTCTTATAATTATTTTAGTAAATCAACAATACATGCCAGTTTCATGTTAGACTAATAGGCAACTAAAGTGGTAATGTTGATTTTCCCCTCTAATCTGGGATCTACCTTAGAAGTTTTTAATGACACCTAGTAAGGTTCTTGACTTTCTTGGTGTGAATCCATGACCTCTCTACTACCCTTAATTATCTCTACCTAAATATGGGTAGGTTCTTCTTTTTGGGTGCCATCCTAAACTTGATGCACTAACTTCTTTCTACCTACCAAATTTTTCCATTTCTATGCTTTTCAAGTGTCTCATCTTCATCACTAGATTTACTATTTAGAATTTTTTTTTTCAAAGAAGGTTTGGAGTACCAACCCTTTTTCACCAAAAATATCCCTTAGGTGCTCTTCTAATATAGTGGTGTCCTCAAACACTGACGTTTGAACTATTTGTAATGGCTTAATTAGTTCAAGATTTTGAGAAGGAGAAGGTATGAACATAATACTCTTTAAGGGCATCCCAATTTGCTATTTTATGGCATATCTCATTTACTATGTACCATGCCCACACCTAAGTCTTTAATGTTTTGCACAAGCTGTGTACCCATAGATTTATTAGGGAATTTTCACCATTAATAGTCCATGTTTCTTCATAAATTCTTACATGTGTTGTGGGTTAGAATCACCATAGTAATATAAAACATCTAGGTATTCATTATTTTCTACAAATCTGGTTTAAATAACCTCATTTACATCCTGCAAATTAGCAATATAGGCTTTTGTACTGCCCACCAATGAGTGCTAGTGATTTTCAATGTGTAGGCCAGTGCACCCATTCTATCCATCTCCTTTAGGATGCACAAATCAATGTCATGGAAATAGTATTCTATAGGATTACTTCCTTCAAACCTTGGTAGTGTAGACACTAGAATTTTTCACACACATTTCTAAGTGTCATGACCCCTAATAGAACCCTTGGACCTATTTTGCTTACCTAGGCCTATTTTCATGAGTTTATCTTTACTATTCTTAAACATGGCCCTTTAGGTAATTTTGAAATTTAGCCTCGACCATTGATGTTTAGCCAAACTATTGATGATTAGGCTCAACTGCCTAAACTTCTACATATAAACACCATAAAAACTACCAGCTACCTTTTCTAAATATAGGTCATCCAAATATCCTTGTGAGGCATTACATGGATGGATTATATTTAGAATACATAGTTACACTCCCTCTTGAACCTTTGGCCCTTGATTATAAGAAAGAGAGAGATGTAAGAACAAAAGGATCTATAATTACTATTAGGATCTTAGGTACTCAAAGTTTTCTTTTATAGGTCAAATAACATCATCTATGTTATCAAGCCATTCATTAAGAACAAACTTGCCATCACCTCTCAACCAAGATTCTAGGCACCATTACTCTACCAAAATCAAGCCAGATCCTACCTATAAGCCAACTATGACAACTACTCATCCAACCCACTTATGGTAAGATAAGACCTTATTTATCAGTATTCATGTGCTTAATTTCCATTTCACAATTAACTTATCCTTTTCCCAACCCTTAAAATTCATTTGTGAGTCCCATCAATCTACTATTGATCAAACCTAAGTTTGGACATAGTAAACCATCGATGATCAGCATAACCATCGATGGTCAGGCCTAACCATTGATAGTCAACCCAACCATCGATGGTCACCTATGGTAGAAAAAGCCATAAAGCTAATTTCACCTCTTTTACTTAACCCAATTCATTTTTTGGAGTTTCCAATTATTTATAGACCCCTTTTAGACCTTTCAAGCCATTACTTACTTCCTTACAACTAATACTAATTATTTTATCACTAATTTGATCATTCTAGCATATCTCTTTATCAAGCAATTCTTGTTATCAATTTTAGTAGCTTTTGATCATTGATGCAAGTACTTTCTTTCTATTTTATTAACTTAATTATTCTAAAATGGTGGATTGATATCCCCTAAGGAGCTCTCAATTTTGGGATCTAGCTAGCACTAAGAAATCCATGTAGTTACTTATCTAACCCACAAGTTTGATTTAGTGCTTTCTTATCTATAGGTCATCCTCCTAAGCCAAAGAGGATCTCTTCACAATCTTCTAGTTCAATGTACACATCCCTTTTATTAGGTATTTCTACCATAACCTATATTTCCAATTTTACTACCTTCTTTAGAATAATAGAAAAATTTGAGTGAAACATTATGACATGCTCGGTTAGACCCTCATATCTACTTGGGTTTTATTTTTATCCACATTTGTATGATTCTTTCTTTATTTGTGCTCATAATTGAAATTGAAATTTCATGTAGGTCTAAAACATATTGCATCCATTAATTGTCTAATTCTTATATATCACTTAACTTAATTAATGGCATGAAAATTAATCATAACACACTTATATTACATGACCAAATGACATAATCAATCAAACATCATAACTCACCTAAGATAAAGCTCGACTAGGATTTCATCACTTGATAGATCACCTTACACTACCTGGTGATCTTACTTAGATTTCATCACCAAGAGTAGAACCAACTCAGTTATATAGTTGATTATAAACTCTGTATATCAATATATATTTTCTAAGAACCCAACACCCTTTTTGTTTTAAGACTATGAAGTGAGGAGGTAGGCCCAAATACCAAGCCACATATTAATTTTAATACAAATTATTTTGAGTATTGAAATAGCCTGAAACAAACAATAGACTGCTTCTATAGTACCTAATCTACAAGCTAACTTGTATCACACATTCTCATAAACTAAGGCATAAGACAAAAGTGATCTTAAAACTAACTTCAAGCTTAAACATACTTTCTAGTGTGTTCCTTAATTGCTTTGACTATTTTCTTTATCTTCTTTCTATTTGAGTAGTGAGTCTATTTTCTTATATTCTCTCCCACTTTTTGTATGGTTTTCACTCATCAATAGTGAAGAGACTTGGTAGAACCAAATGCATCACCTTAATTAACTTCCTTTATCTCCTTATCTATGGAGTATGTATTTGAGGTAAAATATAAACCTCATCCATTGGGAAGACCTAATTTCCCTTGGGTATTTCCACAAGGAGACAAGGGATTTACCACCTTTTTAGACAATAATCTAGTGGCCCTTCAACACTATATTCACACCTCTTCTCACCATATCCCCATTTGAACTCCACCTCAATACCCTCTTTACAACATGCCATCCCACCTTATGTATGGTATCCCTATTTTTGTGTTCACCACTCAACCTTTGACCACCCAAGAATCTTTGTCTACTAACCCCTTTAATGCTATGGCTAAAACCCAACCTATCTAGCCAATTGTTACCCTTACACCATTCACTCCTTCTAATGACTCCTCTACTTTGGGGATAATTGAATCATCAATCTACCATATCCCACTTGTAGCTAGGACACCCATCACTAATGTCTCTAACTCCCCTCTGTCAGACCTATCGCATGAGTTAATACCTCTTTACCAAGATTAAGGGTACCTATCCATTCTACCTCACCACCCATTACCACAAAGGTCATGACCACCCCCTAATTACTAATCTAACCATATCTTAACCTACCTCAGCATCCTAGCAATTACTAGCATCATCTAACTTTGGTTATACACCTAACCCACAAGGGTATATATCTAATACCAAACCTATAAAAGATACTTATCCTTATTTTTCATCTACCCAACCTCCCATAACCTCTTATCAGTATGGGGCCATCTCCCAACCTCCTAAAAATTATCAATATATTTACCAACCATAATATACACCTTATAACCCCTTAATCCCACCACCTAAAATAGACTTAATGAAAATAATCATGGACAAAATGTCAACTCTTGAGTCATCCTTTTCAGGAGCCCATAACATGTTATCTTATGACCAAATCTATAATGATCGCGTTCACCCTTCAGTCCCTATCAAACTTATCCAACCTAATGGGAGATTCCATAATTTACCAATTTTAACAGTAAGGAAGAACCCCAACAACATTTAAGAGCATTTAGGTATTCTTGTTAGATGATTTCCTATGATGATGCCATGATTTTGTACACATTTCCTATGTTTCTTTTTAGCCCAACATTAGACTGGTATAGTTCCATTACCAAACATTCCATATTCTTCTTTAAACAATTAGCTTAGACATTCTTAGATCATGTCTCAATCAACATATCTAATAAAGTCTCTATCACTAACCTTTATTACATTGACCAATTTGAGGATAAGTCTATAGCTGGTTTTGTGGCTCATTAGAGAAGCTTGATCAACTAATTATCATTCTCTTTTCCTCAACGTGAATTGATTGAGATTTTTGCCTATGTTTGTGCCAAACAAATTTCTTCAACACTATGTATCCAAAGCTTTAGAAATTTTGATGAAGATTTTACCATGGAACACAAGTTAAATACTAGGGCTATAGATGAGGGTAAACTAAAGTTACAAAAAAATAACTCTACCTTCAAAACCAATAAATCATCCTCCTCCAAAGTAGGTAATCAAGATAACTCTAGGGCTAAGAATAAGGGAACTATGAATGTAATTGTCCTTAAATTTACCCCACCACTTACTATTAATAACAAAAATCCCAATCCCTCTAACCAAAGCTCATGGAACCCAAAATGAAGCACCCATGAATAATTTACTCCACTTGGATAATCTTATACCTTAGTTTTGGAAAAGTTAATAAAAGCTAATCTTTTGCAGCTTCTACCCATCAAGCCTCCCCCACAGTTCAATTTTTCTCATCTAATGCATGCTTGGTACAATGAAAATGACCTTTGTTCTTTTCATCAAGTGATTAGACATGACATCAACCAATGAAATACTTTCAATAATGTTGTTCAAAGCCTCATTGATAAGGGGAGACTCACATTTGATAACCCCAATGCCCCTCAAAATCAATCCCTAGGCATCTTTAAGAATCCCTTTCCTAGCCATGCCCATGTCAAGTATGAGGAAACACAGTCCAAATGCTCTCATGATGCCCACATGGTCAACATGGTCTATGATACACCTACACATAAGAACCCAACCATCCAATCTACCCACTATTCCCCCACCTCATTTATCGAGGTAGAAGAGTCATCTTCCCCTCCTTTTGAGATTCAACCTGAGGAGGTTCCTTTTTACCTAACCACACTTAATAAGCATTGGAATCATCATATTTCACACCAATAGGCATATCTAGGCAAGTAAATGGTCCTAATTTGTTACCTCCACTAGCTACCCAACAAAACACTACTCCTATAGATATTGTTCCTAAAGGAGAAGCATTTTTATTGATACCTCCCACAGATGAGCCATTTATCTCAGCCTTACTTCCCTCACCTCAAGTAATCAACCAACCAACCAACCAGCTTCCCCAACCTACAATTCTATCTCTTGCATCTACTACCCATGAAGTAAAACTAGTGCAAAAACCTTTTTACACATTATTGTAGAAATTGGAATTTGCCTTGAATCTAGATATGGATCAAGCCACTTTTTGGCAACATTTAGGCCTACCTTACCTCAACAAACACAAACCTTATATCACACCTTTAACCAACCAATACATCATCTTTCTAGCACCCCTCAAACCAATTAGAACTTCTACCAACCCCTCACATTCCCCACCAACCAAAGTAACCATACCTCAAACAAGCAAACCACCAAAAGAACCTATTACAAACCTTGGTACCTTCCCCATATGAAGTTTGGTCTACCTATCTCTTAAATTGGATTTGACCCCATCTAAACCTCCACCCAAACCTCTACCTAAGCAAGCCAATGAGCAAAACCATCGAATAATCACATACCTAGAGTTTTTCCTTCTTCCACCCTACCCTCTATCTTGGGTCCTAATCTATCAATTCTAACCAAAAAGTAACTTATTTCTAACATATGTTATCCACTACTACTGGTTACACTAGCCCAATTATTATTTGATACACCAATCTTTTCCAAACTATCAATGGCCAAACTATCAACCTATAACCCTCCAAATACTAACATGCCAAGACCAAAACCACCCAAACCTCCACCTAAGCTATCCAAATGAGAAAAACCATCGAATAACCACATGCCTAGATTTTTTCCTTCTTTCACCCTACCCTCTATCTTGGGTCCTCATCCATCAATTCTAACCAAAAAGTAAATTATTTTTAACATATGTTTTCCACCACTATTGGTTACACTGGCCCAATTATTGTTCGATACACCAGTCTTTTCCATACTATTAATGGCCAAACTATCAACCTCTAACCCTCCAACTACTAACATGCCTAGACCAAAACCACCCAAACCTCCACCTAAGCTAGCCAAATGAGAAAAACCATTAAATAACCACATGTTTAGATTTTTTCCTTCTTCCACCCTACCCTCTATCTTGGGTCCTCATCCATCAATTCTAACCAGAAAGTAAATTATTTTTTACATATGTTGTCCACCACTACTAGTTACACTAGCCCAATTATTGTTTGATACACCAATATTTTCCAAACTATTAGTGGCCAAAATTTCAACCTCTAACCCTCCAAATACTAACATTCCTAGACTAAAACCATTACTTAAAAACATTACCTCACCCAGGCTTTATCTTACCAAACCCACTCCCATGAAACACCCCTCTTACCAGCTAAAATGGCAACCCCTAGGCCTTTCCCACATCTCACTAAATCTTATTCAGCCATTTTCAAAGGTTTTTACAATATTCACACCACACCTTACCTCTTATCAGACCCTTCAACCATCTTGGTTCAAAACTAGCTTGGTATAATGACCATCAAATCTATTCCTATCACAGGATACTTGGACATGGCATGGAAAACTATAAAGCTCTTTATATTTTTATCCATCATCTCTATGATGAGGGTGATATCTTACTAGAAGAGCTTCCATTCACCTCTCCACCAAGACACCCATTTTCCATTTACCAATGCATACTAGATCTTCCACTCTTACCTCAGAATGATGGGGAACCTACCCAACTTCCTATCACATCATTCCCCTCTATCCATACCATAAATGTGGTCACATGATCACAACAAAGGAATAAATGGAAAGCCAAGGTGACCATTCCATGGACATATCCACCTACTCATCCTAAACTAAACTCGATCCAAACCTCTACATCCTCAAGTCTACCCAAAATAACTATCTTAGGCACCTCTCAAGGTAATTCTCCTAAATCCATCAAGAGGGTAATTCTTAACAAACTTCACCAAACTCTAGATAAAATGAGCATTTATGATCTCATTTCTACCTCACCTCACCATCACTAGGCCATGATAGACGATATACAGGCTATTAAGGTTAAACCAGGAGACTCCCAACCTATAGAGGCCTTCATTAACACTCTCTAACTCTCCACCCTTGTCACCTTCAAGGGCTTGGAGATACCTTCCATCCACCTTGAAGACCTAGATCCACCCCTCTTTATCACTACCCATATCAACCAAACCTATGTCAAATAGGTTATGATCGATGGGGGAGCCAATATCAACATCATATCTTCTTATTCCTATAGCTAACTCAAGCTACTAGATAATGTCATGTCCAAAACTTCAGACATATTTAGATCCTTTAATGACACTGTGACCACTACCCTAGGCACCATTTTCCTTCACATTTGTCTAGGACCTCACATGCTCCCTAAACATTTATGTATGGTCAAAGGTGAATTATAGTACAACATTTTACTAGGGAGACCTTAGATCCATGCCATGGATTATGTAGCTTCCACCATCCATCATTGTGTCAAGTTTGAACACAAAGGTTAGGTTGTTACCATATAAGCCAACCTTAGCCCTTTTGTAGCATGCAATATGACCTATCAACCTAATGATGTTCTCCTACCTCCATCAAAAGCACCATAAAATCCACCAACCATAAAAGCTACATCCATCATTCTCCTCTTATAAAGGCATCTACTAGTTTATCTATATCCATAGACCAAATACATAGCACTGATCCCTTGGAGTCTACCTTCTAATGCCTTACCCTTGTAGAATACCATCTCTTCACCCTAGATGCCCTCCTTACTCCCCAATAATATGGGAAACTAAACCACTACCTAAGTTATTAACCCAACATTAGAGCCATTATCCCTTTAGGACCTCCCAACTATCAAACTCACTTCATCTATGGGGGAATCGATAAGGCAATTAAAGTTTCCATTACCCACCCTTGACCTCAATCATTTATCTCTAACTTTTCTTACTTAGAAAAATCTAAATTTGCCAAACTATACCTTCATATGTGTTCCTAGAAGGGATTTGGTTTAGGATGATATGAGCATGGCCCACACATGTTGACCTTGATCGAGACCCACAAGCCTCATGAGAAACATGACTTTAGCTTCATTCTTTCTAGTAAGAAGAAAGCCAAAAAACTTACCATCACCATTTTTATAAAAGAGATCCCTTCCATACCAACACCCCTTCAACCTAAGAGTGAATATGAGGACATTATCCCACCTAATTTTTTTTCATCAACATTATTACCCCCACCCCCATGACTTACCAAAAGGAAGGGGCACCCATATCCATCCCTTTGATCCATCTTGAGTTTGTGGGAGAAGACTCTCTTATTATTAACACCATTTAGTGCCAAGATGATGATGTTATTCTCACATACCTTAGTGCACTAGATTCCTCCATCCATAAACCTCAACCATGTTGAATGAATTAACCATGAACATTGACATAAGCACTTTGGATAACCCCACATCATCAAACTTGGCCAAAATATCACCCCTAAAGATTGACAAGACTACTTGACCTTCTTCCACAAGTGTAACATCACATTTAATTGGTCATATGCTAATATGCCTAGTATTGATCCAACCATTTCCACCCAAAACATCATCATGACTCATGATTCCAAACATGATTGATAGAAACTTCATCAAATGCATCGTCACATATCCCTACTTGCCAAAGAAGAGATTCAACACCTCCTTTTAATTAACTTCATTCAACCCATAAACTATCCCTAATGGGTTTTTAAAATTTTACCTATCACTAAATCCATAGGTGGACTATGTATCTATGTGTACTTTTGTGAACTCAACCTCACTTTCCCAAAGAATGACTTTCCTCTACCTAACATTGACCAACTTGTTAATCTTACAATAGGGAATGAGATGTTGTCACTCATGGATGGATTTTTAGTTTATAATTATATCTTGATTGCCCTTAAATATTAGCACAAAACTACCTTCATCACCCCATGGGGGACTTTTTGTTATAGGTTCATGCCCTTTAGGCTTAATAATGTTGACAAAAATTACCAATAAGCCATGACATATATTTTTCATGACCTCATCCATACAATCAGTGAATACTATGTGGATGACGTTCTTGGGAAGTCCAAGCTTCACAACCACCATTTATCCATCTTTAATATTATCTTTGATTGACTTATCCATTATCATGTCCACCTCAATTAGAATAAATGTATTTTTAGGTCTCATCAGGCAAACTTCTTGGCTTCATCATTTCCCTCTAAGGAATCAAAGTTGATCCGAACAAAATTAAAGCCTTCCTCAAGATGTTACCTATGACTAATATTAAAAAAATCCACATCTTTTATGGAAAACTTCAATCCATTTGTCACTTCATTTCCTAGCTCTCCAATTGGTGTTAGCCCTTCCACCACCTCTTGAAAAAAGATGTCTCTTTCAAGTGGAATGTTGATTGTCAAAAGGACTTT
Source organism: Torreya grandis (assembly GCA_037957365.1). Taxonomy (NCBI): domain Eukaryota; kingdom Viridiplantae; phylum Streptophyta; class Pinopsida; order Cupressales; family Taxaceae; genus Torreya; species Torreya grandis. The sequence continues at coordinate 228,156 of JARHVA010004673.1, forward strand.
GATGTAGTCAAAGAATACCTACTAGATCCACCTATCCTTATACATCCTAAAGATGACTAACCTTTATACCTATTTATCTCCACCATAGACCACTCCCTAGGGGAAATGCTTGACCATTAGGATGAAAAACACAAAGAGAAATATGTCTATTACATTAGCCATACATTGGTTTAATATGTGACTTAGTACACACATATTAAAAAATTATGTCTAGCCATGGTATTCATGGCCACCAAACTTCACCACTACCTCCTTAACCACAATATGTTTTCATAACCAATATCAACCCCCTCAAATAAATGTAATCCAAACCATAACAAAAATATCAAATGGCTAAGTGGCTTATGCTTTTAGCTAAATTTGACCTTGAAGTTTTCCAACATAAATCAATCAAGGGGTAGTTTATCACTGATTAATTGGCTGAATCACCCCTAGTAGACAACCAACCTCCCCCTCTTACATTTCTAGATGAGTCTATCACAAGCTTATCTTAAGCAAATTTCACCAATAAAGTAACCAATTTTTTATGGTTCTAAATGTTAGCATGGTGGAGGAGCTGGTATTGTCCTTGTACCCCTTATTAGTGAACCATTTCCCTTATACTTTAAACTCAAATTTTAATGTACCAACAATGTGGCTAAATATGAAGACCTAATAATAGGTCTCTAAATTGGTTTAGCCTTATGAGTTAGAAGAATCAATATCTTTGGGGACTCCCAACTTGTGGTTAACTAAATCAATGGCATTTACCAATGTAAGAATGAAATAATATAGTTATATAGATAACTCATCATATAACTCTTAGCCTCATTTGAACACTACCATATTGAAACCACCCCACCATCTAGAAACAAATTTGATGATACCATGGCTTTATTTGCCTCTTATATCCCATCATCACCCTTAGGATCCAAAATATTGGTCATTGTCCATCACCTAACTAATCCCTCCTTCACCAAGATAGACATTCCAACCATCTTTAGTGTTGAGGAGATCATGCCTAACCTTTGGTACCAAAAAACCTTCAACTACCTTTACCTTGGTATAGTTCCCTCTAGCCTTTCTAGGAATGCCCATTGTGTATTTATTTGGACCACCTCCTATTATACCATTATGGGAGGAATCCTCTACAAATGAGGCTTAGATGGCCTCCTATTCTGATGCCTCCATGGTCTAAAAGCCTCACATACCATCAAGGAGACACATGATGGTATATTTTGGGGTCACTTTAGTGGCCTCACTATGGCCAAGCACATCCTCTACCTAGGCTATTACTATCCCACCCTTAACCAAGACTGCTATGATTATGTGAAAATGTGTGTCAAGTGTTAACAACATGCTAATTTATATCATGTACCTAGTAATAGCCTTTGTGTTTTCATATATTTTTGGTCTTTCTCATAATGTGGTCTAAACCTTATTAGTGAAACCAACCCCCACTCTTCATAATGACATCATTCTATCATTATCACAACTGAATATTTTATAAAATGGGTGGAAGCTATTCCCCTTATCTCAAAAAAAGTTGAAAAGATTATCGAATTCATCACTGATCATATCATTTATCATTTGGTGTTCCCCATAAGATCATCACCGATAATGGCAAATATTTCAAAATGAAATAATTCCAAGGCCTTTGTCACATATTTTTTATTAACTTAGCTTTTCATTGCCTTATCTCCCACAAGTAAATGGATAAGTTAAAGCCTCTAGTAAAACCCTTAACAACATGCTTACCAAAATGGTCAATGCATCAAGTTGGGATTGGCACTTGCACATCCCCTTTGCCCTATGGGAATATCATACTAGCATCTTAACCCCCATTGGTGCTACACCATTTTCTCTCATCTTTGTATCCAAGGCTATCTTGCCTCTTGAACTCTAAATACCTTCTCTTTGCATATCTTTGCATGACCACATTTTAGAAGATGATTAACATCAAGAACATTTATCCCAACTTGAGCTACTCAATTAATACCATTTAGCCACCCTTTCCCATCTTCATGTCTACAAATAATGAATCAAATGACCCCATAAAAAATACCTAACATTAAAATTTAACATTGGATATCCTGTCCTCAAGGAAAACCAACATGTCCATAATATGGAGAAAAGTAAAAGGGGAATATTTGCCTTTAATTTGCTTGAACCCTACATCATAACCCATAAGTATGGATCAAGGGCTTATCATTTATCCTCTTTCAAAGGAAAACTATAACATGAGCCTCTCAATACTTGCATATGCATCCCTTTTATTGTTAGATAGGGATCATAATCATCATTTGTCCAACTTAAGCTCATCCCTTGAAACCACATTCATTTCCTTCTTTTTTAGGGTTAATCAACTAAAATAGAATCATGTGATTATTTAGCACAAGTATATCCTAATCTTGAACTATGGATACCATAGTTCTATCTATGGAAAGATTCTCATAGTACTTCATATCTCTTTGAGATCAGTTCCCATGGTCATTGTACCTATACCTTTTCTTCACCTACTATCACCCCATGTCAAATTATTTTTGCCTTCATAAATGTAATCTGTTGAGCATGTATGAATAGGTATATGCCAAGCAAACTCAAATAAAATAAAAATAAATATCAAATAGTAAAGTAAAACTATGGGTCATCCTTAGCATGCACAGATTGCTCCCTTAAAGGATAGTTATTGGAAACTCATTAAATTAAAAAATTTAAGGTGGACTACCCCCTTAAATGATATCTATAAAAATCATTTTAGCTAACCATATAAATCCAAACCACTCCCTTGAAGGATGGCTAGTTAAATCATTAGTCAAATCTAGCAATTTCTTGGAAGCTTCCTATATCGATCAGGTTTCTTGACCCTCAAGCAAAAGTCAAAAGCAAAGGCAAACTAGTAAAATACCCTCGAGCAAAAATAAAATAATTTTGAAAACTACAATCGACTCTCCTAAACAACAATACAATTAGGAAAACCACAATTGTCTCTCCTTCATAGACTTCCTGTATTGATCAGTCTACACTTTCTATATAGACATAGACTTGTTTATACCACGTCGTTAGACACCTACAGAAAAGGCATACTAATATTGCCAATGATTTTAGTTTCACCCGTTTCTCCCTCTGCTTACCATATGCATGGGACTATGAGCTTACTTGACACAATGTTATCAAGATCTCTATCTATCAGCCTAGGTGTTCTAATGTGAAACATTTGAAAGGCTTATTTTCATTAAGCCAATCCAACTTTGGGTTTGATGTTTGTCTTTGATAATTAAAAGACATCATGTTATTTTTCATATCTTTTATTAGTCTATGTAAGCCTATAAACATGAACAAATAAACATTATACCAAAATCATGAACATCATTTATCCACTAATGAGCTAAGCATAATATAAACATGTAACAATAAACCATAAACATTCACCTATCCATCACATTGGGTAAGATTCTAAACATGTTATTACACCATATAACCAATTTAATAACTAAAACATCATAGCATACACCATTCATAATTCATTACACATAACCATAAACATGAGCCATAACAGGTATCCCTCCATAACATATCCTATCTAACCATGAACAAAATTAAAACATCATAATTTAAATGTTTACACATCACATGTCTTAACTACTAAGTACAATAGCCATAAACCATGAGCATCCATAACCATAAATCACAAACATGAGTATCACATAAAACATGAAATGTCATATATCATATACATCAAATAGTTAAAATAATACATTTGATAATGTATCAATATCATCTCTCTCTCAAACTATACATCCCACTACATCGGCACATAGGATGGAATCAAAATCATATACATATCATTAATATCATCTATCAATTAGTTCCTTAGAACACTCAGACCACCTACACCACTACCATTGGTCCTATCTATACTTATACCTAGTAGTGGTCCCCCTGGGACCCCTATCTGACCCATTATCACATCCCACTAACCTGGGGTACCATGAATGGCCCCACCACCAATGTTAGCTTTGTACATAGTGAATCTCATGGCATGGAACAACTAATCAAATACCATCACTTGATAATAAATAAGCTCCTATATAGTGGTTAAATAACATGTCCATGGTACTAAATCTATTAGCCCTCATAATACTACACCTACTACACCTATCCTAATCTACCCCTATAATAAGCCTATCTATCTTTACAGACTAGCTAGCTTCCCCTATAAAATGATAACCTATGCCCATGCTTGGTACCTCTCCATCATCATAACCCCCACCTATCCATATAATGTCATAATTTAGCCCTACAGTGTGGCCACCTATCCCTATAAACTAGCTATTTGAGCTTGGGTTGTTGTTAGAGATGCTACTACTTGTGCATCACCTTACACCTATGTTACCCCTAGATATAAATCCATGGGTTGATCACCTTCATCACCCCCTAAACACAAATGAGATATTTTTTAACCTTATTACACTAGTACACCCATTCATTTCCATAAATAATCATCAATTTTTAAACGCCTCATATGTCATTCCACCCTCCTCCATTGTCCATCTTTGTCAATGCAAGTACAAATCACAAGTCCCCACCTCATGGTTACCTTGGTAAAAATCCAATCTAAAAACACCATAGTAACAGATGAAAATATAGATAGAGTGAAAAACATAGAGTGAAAGCAACAAATGATGAAAATTACATTTCACTTTCACTTTTTATCTTTTTTGGCCTTTTAAGGTTTCCCCTTAACCATCGATGGTCAGGGTGACCACTGAAACTTAAACCTTTTGGCCCCTAATCATCGATGGCCAGGGTCCCATATTTTTCATTTCACATTTTTCAACACAAACCAACCTAAAACTTCTCTTTACAAGATCAAAAACATGACCCTTACCCTCTAAAAAATCAAACCTTTCCTGACCAAACCCATTTACCCACATCCACCTTGATCCTGGCCATTGTCATATATTGTGTGGATTCTTGGTGACCTATTCAACTAAGAATCAACCCAGCACTACCCTTTGAGAAAGAACTACATTCAACATGAAATTACTATTGGATGTTAAATCTCCTTCACTATGTAGCTAGTGTCTACATTCCTAGTTCATGTGGAGTCAGCTTAGTCATACCCTAACCCACCCATTTTCTCGTTTCTACCTCAATAAAGACCCTATTAATAAAAATATGTGCATGTATTGTGATGAATTTGCCTAGGTCATTTTTACTACACTAACTGACCTTACCAGGATACCTATTTGTATTTTTATACCACCTAGTAAAATAACTAGATCATTCATGTTTTCATGGGAGCACTTCCTACCTTAGATACCCATCCCACATTGACCCATTTGGTGTTTTCATGGGAGAACTTCCTACCTTGGACATCCAACAAAACACTAAAACCACCTTAAAGACTAACAAGTGTATCCCACTACCATGCCTAAAATAGTCACATGATACATTGGTCACTTGTATTCTTCACACCAACCTTATTATTTATTAACATTGGAAAATTTAGTCTTTGCATAATCTACCTTACCACACTTAGTCATTTTTTATTTTCAAGTTATAAATTTCACCCTATCACCTACCACTTATCAAACCTTGACCCTATTTCATTTGACCTCATCACATCCTACTTTGAGGGGGAATACCTCCTCCTAACTTTGGGTAACCTTGACCTTACCCAACTTCCATTTTTATTTTATATCTTATCAATTCAATCCACACAATAAAAAGGGAAAAAATGTAGACACTATAATTCTACACATGTATTTCCAAGTGTCATGACCTTGAATAGACCCCTCAAACCTTTTTTGCTTACCTAGGTCTATTTTCATTTGGTTAGCTTTACTAGTTGTAAACATGGACCTTTAGGCTATTCTTATGTTCATCCTTGACTATCGATGATCAAGCTAACCATTGATGATTAGCCCAACCATCAATGGTCAAGCTCAACCACCTAACCTTCTACATGTAAACACCATGCAAACCATCAGCTACCTTTTCTAAATATAAGTAATCTAAATCTCTTTAAGAGGCATTGCATGTATGAATTATATTTAGAAGCCCCAATTATACTCTCTCTTGAGCCTTTGGCCCTTGCTTATAAAAAGGAGAGAGTTGTAAGAGCAAAAGTATCTAGAATTATTATTAGGGGCTTAGGTACTCAGAATTTTCTTTTCCAAATCAACAAGTGTCATCCATGTTATCAAGCCATTTTGTTAAGAGTGGACTTACCATCTCTCAACCAAACTTTAGGTATTATTACTCTACTAAAATTAAGCTAGATCTTGCCTATGGGTAAACTATGCCAACTACTCATCTAATCCCCTTCTTGTAAGATAAAATTTTATTTGTTACTATTCATGTGATTTATTTACATTTCACAATAAATTTAGCCTTTGACCAATACCCATAATTGATGTGAATCCCATAAATATTTTATTGATCAAACCTAGTTTTGGACATAGTCAACCATCGATGGTTAGCCCAACCACTGATGATCAGGCCTAACCATCAATAGTCAACCCAACTGTCAATAGTCACTTATGACAAACAAAACTAGAAAGCTAATTTCACCTCCTTTGCCTGACCCAATTCACTTTTTGGAGATTCTGATCATTCATAGACCCATTCTAGACCTTTTGAGCCACACCTTGACCCATTATAACTATCATTAATTAGTTTATCACTAATTTGATCATTCTACAATATCTCTTTATCAAGTAATTCTTGTTATCAATTTTAGTACCTTTTGATCATTGATGCAAGTAATTCATTTTTATTTTATTAATTATTTATTTTAAAATTATGGATTGATATCCCCTAAGAAAGTTCTCACTTTTGGGATATATCTTTGCTAGGCAATCCACCCTACTAATTATCTAACCCACATTTTTGCTTTAGTGCTTTCTTATATACATGTCATCCTCCCAAGCCAAAGAGGAACTCTTCAAAATCTTTTGATTCAACATGTGTACCCTTTTTATTAGGTATTCCTACCACAACCTATATAGCTGGTTTTACCACCTTCTTTTGAAAAATAGAGAAATTTGAGTGAAACAAGTAGTGTAGCATGTTTTCCCTTACTAATGAAAAAAAAATATGTTTCCCTTTTTTTGGTGTAAGGGATCCATATTTTAGGAGAGTAAGCAATCTATATCTAGCCTATATTTATTAGTTTTGTCACCTTTGCTCACACCAACTAGTGGTCTCATATGATTCTTTGGTCCATTATTCACAATAAACATTTGTGATGTTTAAGATTGACTAGCCATCCTCCCAAGAGAGGATTCCTTGATTATTTAGCTCTAGGGTCGCAAAACCTTGCACTATGATGTTATATATATGGTTTATTTCATCCTTAATGTCCATGCTCTCAACATAAGGGGGACCTTGGTGATTTCAAAGAGGTATAACTAACATCTCCTTTCTATTCTCAAATGTCATGTAACACATTTTAAAGTGCATATCTATATTGTTAGCATAACACCAAAACCTTCCCAAAAGTGCTTGGGAGTTATCCTACTATTATAAATCTATTACTTAAAAATAAACCTAGAATTTAATGCCCATGATCTCTAAATATTCAATATTTAACATTTTAATAGGCTATTCTTAGGTCTTATTAGCCATGAAGAGCACATGAGGGGAAGGTCTCAAAGCTAGGCTACCTATTTTCTCCCAAGCAATTTTTTTCAATATGTTGACCTTAGTGTCTGTGTCTAAAATAACCTCAAAAATATACCAACCATTAATAATGGCATCCACCAAGAGTTCTTGGTCATAATTAGCATTTTAAAGGTGTTAGACTTCTCTTTCCCTCTCCATGTGTGGCATGATGACCTCAAATTTATTTGTTCTACATATTCTAAGAGTAAGTTCTAAAATAGGGCTAACATACCCTCAATCTGTAGAAGGCATAGTATTTGGGTCAATTCTTATACTTCATCATCTCAGCTATCCTACTTATTTTGAGTGGTGATAGTTTGTGCTTCTAGGTCTTGTTCTAATTAGAGCTCCCATTGCAAGTTGTGGATTATGCTCATAACCTAATGTAGTACATCTTTCTATCACATTGGGTGTGGATAAGGCATTGTTTTTGGTTTAGGAAACATTATGCATTTATTTTGACCCTTATCCCCATATTTGAGGCATAACTCAAGTATTATCACAATTGGTAGCTAAGTGGTAAATCCATTATGGGTAGTTTCCTTCATTTTAACTTTTACTATGCATGTAGGCTACACCTTTGAGGTCCATTTTCCTATTATCCATTTACCCTTATCTTCACCAAGCCCCCTTGAGTCAATTATTTGTAAAGGTTAAGGCATTATTTGACCTTATGGGGCCCTCAACAATATCGATAAGTGGGATGTGTAGGGTAGTCACACCAATAATGCTATGTTAAACCATACTTATAACAATGAACACAATGTGAACCTTCTACCACCATGTCCTCTACCTTACCCTCTAAAACCACATTACATCCTAAAACCCACATTATATTATCTATATCCATCATTCCCTTGGTTTATTTCCCTTCAACTACTACTATATCCTATCATGTGATCCTTTCAATGTTTTGTGCATTTTGTAAATCACCTAGAAATTAATAGTGGTAGGGTATTGGCATCACACAAATGAAAATAGATGTTTGTGTTGAATTGGTTGGTGCATTACAAAAAAATTTAGTTATACATGGCATGTTAGTTTTAGTAGACTTTGTAGCTTAGAATCAAATCACACACATTCCTCCATGGGAAGTTAGTTTTATTATAGAATAATAATTCACAATCAATGAACCATGGTCTAATTTGAGTATCATGCATAAAGTTGGTGGTAATATTTTTGAGTTGGGATGACATAGATGCAATATACACCTGCATAAATTGGCTAATCCTAGTGTTTGAACTTATGATTTCCCCAACTTTGAGCATAGCTTCAAGCATTTCTTGAGAGTCTATAAAAGTCTTCATATAAAGTGCTATTTGGAATGGAATGAACAACCCCCAAAAAACCACTATGAATGTTGGGAAGGGTAAATATCATGTGGGAGATTTGACATGAGTGTTTTGAACCATGAACCATACAAGTGCACAATTTTTGAGAGTCTTTGGGTAATTTCTTTTAGTGTGGTGATGTTCTATTGTTCAAACTATATGATGTTAAATTTTTTTAATAATGTATACTTTCAGATATCATAGTCAAATATGGATTATTTGGGATCTAAATTTATATACTAGGTGTGGGAACAATCAAGTAAAGTAGTTGTAATTAGAGTAGCCTTATGTTTTGACTAGGTTATACCTCACACATGCCACTACAATTCACACTTCAACACATGTTCTATATCATTTTCCACACTATGATACTCTATGAGGTGCATATACATTTAATAGTAGATATATTATGGGCATATGGTTGGTACTTATGACATTTTACCCCTCAACACATATCCTTTTGGTGGTGATTCTCTAATGCTTCTAGTCCTACAGGTAGGCACTAGTCCCATCATTCATGCTGGCATAATTGATGCCATTGGTTTTATGCTACTTGTTTGTGATGATTAACCACTCTTACAATATGTTACCCACCTTAAATTTATAACATAAAATATTTTTATATTCTCTAATTTAAGTTCTACTATGGTGAGCTAGTGCTCAATGGTCTAGAGGTAGTTGTACTCACCTCTTTATGTGGAACAATCTATTCAATAACAAAGTTATAATCTAAATATGTAAAACATGTAATATTTGAGGGATTGGTAGGGTCAAAAATCAATTATATATTGCCTTCATGTGGGGGATCTAGTGTATGATCATGCATTATATATTCAAAGGGGGTAGGTTCTTCAAATGTATCTACAGTCACCAAATTCTATAGAAACTCAGATAGTTACACACTTGTCAAGTGTCAATCTCAGTCCATTAATTAATTAAAACTCTCATATTCACACTAATATTTTTCAATATATCCTTCCCCATACCCTTCTCATTCATTGAGGGTCCTCTTACCACTTCTAGGATCCATATCCTCCATTAGTCGATGCCATCTCTTATTATAGGCTTGTATTCTGAGCTCTCAGGTGTCAATTGGCTTGTTCCATTCCATCACACCTTACCTACACATACCCCTCTTACCCTTTTTCTAGATCATAAACAAAATAATTTTATCCTTCTATCACCAAGTTTTCAAAACCATAATCAACCACTATCTTCTTAAACTTTGTGCCAAACTCCTACATGAACGTGCCTCTAGGGTCACATAAGAACTAGTACTTTGATTCCTTATGGAATGAATAAGTTGATGTTGTGAACTTAATCATGTAGTTATTTAGAGCTCCTTGAAAGCATTTATCCATCACTCTAGTCTAAGTAACATCTAGGGTCCAAATCCTCTCTAATTTCTTCTTTGTCCACTCGTAGTGTCATCCATAACTTCTTTTTTTGTGGGTTGAATATACAACCAACCATTTATACACATGCTCAGGAAACTCACATAAAAATACCTCATAAAAAGCATCATATAGGTTTTCTTGAACCCATTTTCTTGTATTATTTCCTTTGTAGGTTAGATGTTTCTATGTATAACTATTTTCCACCTATTGGAGCTAGAGCTCAATGTTTTTTGAGAAAAAACTGATACATTATTATATCATACCATCACAATAATAAAATTCAACACATATCCTAGTAATGGAACCAAAATGTTGTGAAAGTCTAGTGGTGGTTTTCTACAAATAAACACAAACATGGGATAACTCCTTTTGTGTTTAATATTTAAACACTTAGCTATGTTAAAATCAATCCACATAAGTCACATGCCTTATACACACACCCAAAGTGAAACTGAGAAGGAACTAAGTCCTATAATGGGCTATTTATACCATGGCACAAACATTCACTAGGGGTAATCAAGCATTACAATGTAAAATTAAATCTAGGGTAGACTCATAGGTTCAGGCCTTTCTTGAGATAAGTTATAGGTCATATAGGCATTGAGTGTGTCATAAGACTAATTTGTTTTAACTTATTCTCCATACTAAAAAAAAGCAAATTAAATAATGGTTAGGTTCATGAGTAAAAACATATACTCATTTTTCATCTAGGATAATGATGATGTCATGATTAATATGAAGATTCCATTAAAATAGTGAAACCAACAAAAAACATGAACTTCAATTCACATAATTAATTAAAAGTGCATCATCACACAAACACTTTCATCCCATATTAATACTACAAAACATATAAACTAAAAAAACTCAAGTACATTTTAAAGAAACACCATTTCTCATTGTTCAAATTCTAGAGTAAGAGTTTACATTCAAAATCATACTACTAACAATGTAGAGGCTCATAGATGAGCTTAGGCATATATAATTAGAGCTAGAGTGGCCTCCATTCTATAACTAGGCCTCAATGTCCATTAAATTAAACTTTACAAAACATATTTTCAAAGGCATTTCTCCAAATATTCACTATAATTATCCATCTCTCTTCTTCCTCAGGTTCAAGTTCTTTATATAATCCTTCAAGAGAATCTTTACCTAGGTAGAAGTTGCATGCTAAGTGCTAAGCTAGAGTTCCATCATCATAACCACTAGCTCCATGACCCCACAATTCCCACTCTCCACTTGCCACATTTATTTTAGATCTTTGTTGATGTCTTGATCATCTGAGAGATGGTTAGCCATCAACTAGCTAGTGCATGTTTTGCATTTCATCCTCTAGCTAGGTATTAATAATGTTAGGTTAAATATTTGATAAAATATCTAGATGCATCGAGGTGGATTTCATTTTGGTGAAAAAAATCCACTATACAAGGGTTATGGGCCCAACATGTTCTCTATGAATAACCCTTAACGAACTAAGACCCTAAAACCCTACTGAAACCCCTTCTAAGAGATCGATGGGAAAAAACCAATTTTAATGAATCCAAAGGATCTTAAACTATCTTGGGAACACATGAATGAAATATACAGACCTTTGAAGCATCCATTAGAGTAGGACATTTTCACGTGTGGGGGAAAAGGGTTGAGAAAATGGTCTAAAAGACACATTTTTAGATCTATTTGTAGGTATCTAAATGATCGAAGTATTCCTAACCAATTAAGGATCTTTTTTGAGCCTGAGTAGGGGTTATAAGGCCTCCTAAAACTCACATTAAGGGTATTCATATTTAAAAAATAGGTTTAAATATGCTATCCATGTTTTAAGAAAGGATATGTTTATTTTTGCATTAATAGAGTGGAATTTTAGGCCCCTTAAAAGTTATCAAGGATGAATAAACCTTCAGACCATCTCTATAGAATATCTAATGTCATCTTTAATTAAATTTCTAAGGTGTATGCAAGTCAAACTTACAAGTTTCAGGTAGTGAGGAGAGGCATAACTTTACATATTGGTTTTAATCCCTCTAAATCTTAGACAAAGGTCTTAAGGAAGATGGTTTAAATTAAATATCCTTATGAAAACCTTATATTATCTAGATAGGTTCTTAATATAACCTTAATGGATATAATACACATCTATAATATTGTTTAGAGGTTTTAAAATATAGACTAAGGGTCATGAAGGCATAGGAGTTGAATACAATGGGAAGAATGGGATGTTACGAAGTATAGAGGTGAGAGAACATAATGAAGTATGGATATAACCATCATATAATAAAAGTCAAGGTGTCAATGGAATCTATTGTAACTACCCTCTCATAATAGATGCATGACCTCTTGTTATATGACAAGGATTAATGGATCAGTTTCAAGGAGCACACTATCTTCATGTGGTCAAGTTGACCAAGAAAAGGTCATCCACTCCACTTCTATTCCCAAAAAGGGCTCATTAAATACCACTAGGAAACCAAGGTAATTCATGGGAGGAGTTATAAGGCTATTATTACCCTTAATTCATGGTTGTAATTAGCTATTGGATGAATCATGGTCATCATGGCATCTATACCATACTTCTATGCCACATTTTCCTTCTCATGTTCTATAAATTGGGCTTAAAAAGTCATTATATGTACCCCTCTACTAGGTTTAAGAAAGTTCTACCTAAATTGTATCTTGAAACCTTTGAGATAATACAAAAATTGACTCAACCTCCTTTTATGCTAGTATTATAGTGTGTTATGCTTATCTGATTTACACAAGTGGTTGATTCTTCTCCCTTTGTAGGTCCTTGACTTCACATAAGTAATAGTAAGATTATCTTATGTAGGTTACATGGTGTGTAAAGGTCTTTATTATTATGAGCATAGTGAAAATTTATTGATTATATCCTAAAATAGACCTCTCATTCATCATCCTTGAGTCATAGTAATTTAACATAACCTCCATTTGAATCACTGATGTGTAGGAGTCTTTGAGAGGAAGTGTGTCTCATTAATCAAATTTTGTATTTCCAATAAGTTTTATTTAAGGGTTAAGTAGAGGAGACACAACATATTGGTACATCACCTCATGTAGCTTATATTTGATTTCATGCATTCCTATATCTCTTTTCATTTGTAAAATAAGTAGATTTAGGCATTGAGTTTAGATGATGCATCAAGGGAGATATCTCCAAGACTAGAGATTTACCTCATCCAATAGGTTACCCACACCTAGAGGTGATTCCATTATATCATGTATATGAGGAAAGCTTAGCACCCCTTTGCTTTAAGGGTGCAATCTAGATTGATAACATTTTTTGGCATGCCTAGTGGGAATAAAATTCAATGAAGTTGTAACACTTACTCTTAGAATTTAGTGATCTCAAGGAGATCTAAGAATTCTAGTGGGAGATTAGCATCCAAGTTTCATGCCAAAGGTCATCATAAGAGCTTCATCTAAGCATAAGAACAACTTATGTTGATAGTTCACCTTGTTATTTGTTTACCTCATAATGTTTAATGGATGGATATGAGGTAAACCTTTATTTTACACCTCCTTATCAGTAATATCTTTACCCATACTAACCATATGATGAGATATATCCAAGCTACAATGATTATTATTATTATCCAAATGAATTTAGTTATCCACATGATTAACCTTATTATCATCCTTCTTGGCAATCTTACTATCAGGAGTATTATCCCTCCTTCCATCCCCAACCACCCTTTCAAGCTACACTTATTTCCTCTAATGAGTGGAATGAGATAAAAATCATGAGTCAAATCATTGGTAGTGACTTTTTGGCCTTAAATGAGTGATAAGAGCAATGTAATTAGTCCTATAATCCACCTACTACCCCATGTTAACCTTATTGGACCACTCCTCCCATGCCAAATCTAATTCAAGAAGAAAGGAAGGTTGCAGAGGTTAAAATAAGGATATTCTCAGGCTTTCAAAGTTCCCTCCATCTCCCTCAATCTCAAATTATTTGTGCATGTCAAATTATGAAAAAATAGGAAGAGGTTATAAGTACCAGGCTTAAGAAGCTCCCAAGATTTTAGAGTACATCTTCACCCCCTAAAATCAATCAAGAATAACCCACAAAGTTGTATGTTCTTACTCTAGGAGTTGGACATTCTTTCCCTCCCACCATTTCCTTATTTGAAGGAGGACCTATGGTTTGGAGAGAATATGAAGAAAATCTAAATTAAGAGAAGGATTTGTTAAGAAAGGGTGATGAAGGCATGAACACATGAAAAAATTCTTGGACTAGGTATCTATGCTACAAAATGCTTGATTTTTGTGCCATTCAAGTGTAATAACTAGACTTTTAAGAAGAGAGATTTGATAAAATGGCATTTAATGTCAAGTAAAGTCTAGTATCAACTAAAAATGTGCCTTCAGAGGTTTCCAATGAAGATTTCCAAGTGATGGTTGTAGTGAATATACAATTGGACAGTCCTCAAAATGCTTCTAGTGGCCAAGATAAAGTAAACATCCTAAGTGAACCCCCTTCTTTCATTACAAGTGATTATAAAAATGAATAAATTCAATCTCATAGACATAGTATTAAGGAATAATGGGATACTTTGAGTAACCATGATTTTATTGAATAATTACATAGGTTTCAGACCTTATGGAGCTTCCATGTTCCATAGAGGAATACATTGACCAGCTTGTAAAATGTGAGCTTGAAGAAGTCCAAGAAGAACCTACAATAGTGATTTAAATGGGAGTTCTTGATGAGAAAGAAAGGATTGATAATTCTTGGAAATAATTATACCATGTTTTCAAGAAAGATCTTGAATATCTAGATATGAAAACCTTAGAATAAGAAGAGTCTACTATATTTGATGAACTAAAAGATCAAAATAAGCCTAAAGACACTAGTAGGTAGATTGGGAATTCTATTGATCAACTTGCATTAGGATATCATCCAATTAAGGGCATTCAAGAGATCAATATCTTTTATTTAGAACTTGAAGGAGTATTTCTTGAGCCTACAAGGAAGCTTGATAATGAGTTTATGGTTGATATCAAGGTTGAATGCCCTCTATGTAAATAAGATGAGGTTTTAAATGATTTTGACATGGTTCATAATGAGATAGTAGTTGTAATTCAAGAATTTAATGTATAAACACATCATTACTTCATAATAGGTTTGGAAACCCTTTATAAAAATATAAATCTTGAGGATAAAAAGGAATATGCTTATCTAATTGGTCTTTCTCTCATTGATAAAATATAAGAGTCAAAGGATGATTGGTAGTAGTATATTAAGTCACTTTAAGAGATTTAATCTCTTTGTAAACACATAATTCATATTGAAGGACATAAACTTGAAGATTTTGGTCAAGACACACTCATTGAATACCATGATCAATTTTGGATTGAATATGCAAAACTCCTTGAAGAGCTTGATGAACTTATAGTAGATGATAAGAAGCATGATATCACCAACTATAGAGATTCAAGAGGAATGCTTAGATGAAGTACCATTTGTTAAGGTTGAATCTACAGATAATAATTAGGTGGGTATTGAAGTATAAGAGTAATAATTCTTCATATGAGATTAGTTTTTAGCTATCAGCTCACTTAAAAACATGCTAATGAGAGTGGAATTTAAGAAGAGGATAAAGACAACAAGACCAAGGCCCAAGAGGTAATTTTTCTTATGCCATTATTCATCTCATGGAGTAAAGAATATAAAAAAACTTCCCCTTTTATCTAGGAGGGAGAATGCATGTCTAGGTTAGTTTTTTGTAATAGGTTATCCTTGTCTTGTTTATAATAAGTGTTTTTCAACACAAGTTTGGTGTGTTTACTTATTAATTTATTAGTGTATTGTACTTAAGTGAGTGATGAGGATATTTTAGTCCTTGAAATCTTGTAAAGTGATAAGTTTTTAAAATATTCTAAGTATATTGGTCATCTCAAGTCATGATAGTAATGTGTAGACCCCTTTCCCAAAGGAGGAGATGGTTGGTTCTCTTGACTAGTAGGTAGGTCAACCCTTGTGAGTCACCAGGAATGTTGATAATTTAGCCTCATAAGCCAAATATTAACCCCTATATTTCAAAAATTCCTCATGATACCCACTTTAATCTTGTATGAGGATTCCTAAATCTTGTCATGATCTTCAAATGGTCTTTGTAAGCCTTTTAACATTGTTTAAGGTTTCATTGTATGCACTAGCAGTTGCTTGGAAAATCATCATGTGATAACACATTTTGAGTCACTAAGTGATGTAATAGGTCTTCATAGGTTGTCATTGGGTGAGGAGAAGGGTTTCAAGTTACTTTTTAAGCCTAAAAAGTGGTGTATACCTTGTTTGACAAAGTTAAGGTATTTTAGCAAAAATTAAGGTATTTAGATAAATTAAGGTTTCTTGTTCTTTTAGTATTCCTATTTACTTTAGCTAATTATTGTGGGAGAGGCCTTATCATAAATATTTAGGGGATATATAGGTTATTTTGAGTCTTGAAATGAGGTCTAATGACGTACCGAAGGTCATATTATATAACATATTAGTCAATATTATTTCAAGCTCTAATTATCCCATAAGGTCATCAAAAGCCCTTTCAAACCTGCCATATAGGTCAAATTATATACTATAACCCTTTGAAAAAGGTGTGTCTTGTGATTCACATTGAATTTAGGGGTTTTTTAAAGGTCTCATAGCCAGTTAATATCATTATAAGGTGGTTTTATATGTATTAAAGGGGTCTTTTAAAGGGTTAAATATCCTTCATTCACATAAAAGGTCCCCACACACTTGAAAAGTGACCTTTCAACATCCATGAATTATTAAAAACTAGTTTGAAATTATTTTTTACTCCTAATTTCCATCATTATGGCCCCCAATGGTTTCTCAATATCTTAAACCTAAAAAAATGTAAAAAAATTGAGGTTTTGTAGGTGTTTCCAAGGCTTGTATAGACTTATATGGTCAGGGAAGAGTTGAAGGAGGTTAAAAATATAATTTGGGATCCCTTATAGGTATTATAAAAATCAATCCATGTCTCAAATTGTAGAGAAAGGCATAAATGGTAGAAAGATCTCCATTGAGCCCTTGACAAGCTCATAAGGGATAGTTTGAGTTAGATGGTATGGTCTATATAGAGGGAGTCAAATACCAAAATCTTAGTTATATGTGGAGTTCCTAATGTGATTTAAATTAGTGACATTGGTATGTAGATCAAATCCATGGGCTTTATGAACAATCACTAAGACCACTAGGTGTTCTTAAACCCTTATAGAACCCTAGTGGATTTGTTTTGGGAAATTATTATTGAAAAAATGAAATTTTTGAATCCTAAGAGTGTTTGATAAGGACCCTAAAATATATAAAAATATATTTTTCACTTTCATTCACCAATAGGGGTATGTGTGACATTGAGAGATAAGTAAAAAGGATCCACAAGGTAGTTGGTAGGTTGAGAATAAGGTCATTATTACCTTTGTGTTTTAAATTTTCTTCAAGGTTAATACATCCAATGGTTATGAATGTTATTTTAAACTTTTTATCCATCAAAGGTTACCCAAACACCTAGTTATTTCATACATAGTCTTATAAGCAACACTTATGTTCCCAACTAATTGAACTAATCATAAACTACTTGTTTGAGAGTGATTGAATATGGTATTATAGTGAATTATCAAGGGAGGGTAAAACATTCGAATATAATAAGGTATAAATAATAAATGAAGTTACAATCCCAATATCTATAAACCTAGCTTGTAGTCTAATAATGCTTGAAACCGTGATAGTGTCTATATATAGGCTTGTTTAGAAACTCATGTTACTTCCAAATAGGGAGAAGGATACTATAATGATTTATATGGGATTACAGGGTCTAAATAAGTGAAAAATATATTTCAAACCCATATAATATAAATAGGTTTTTAATAAACTAAGGAAGTGACATAAAGATAACCTCTCTTAGAGTTGTAGTCATTCAACCCATTACCACATATAAGCCTACTCAGGGATTTAAGATTGGTATTCAAAATTGAGAGGAAAGTACATTGTTCAATAGTGATTTTGAGGCTTTATTAAATGGAAAATATGCTTGAAGTCAAAAGAGACCCTAGGAAAGGTCAGGAGAGAGTGACCAAGACAACTTATTTTAGCCTTGTAAACATAGTCAGTTTGCCAAATATAGGCCTATTTATTATGAAAGGTGTCATTTAGGTTTGAGAGAAATTAAAGCCATAAAAGAGAGTTAGTAAGTATTTATGGAAGAAATAAATATTAAAATAATACTACAGAAGTCTCATTATCTTATAGAGATTCTCACACCAAATGACCTTCCTAAGACCCCCCTAAAGTATTCTCCCTAATGTACGTTTTTAGGTAGACGAGGAAAAGATGTTTTAAGGGTTTGATGAAGCAGTAGAAAGTAATGGAGAGTGAATGGAAATGAATTATATTTTAAACACCAAAGATAACCATAAATAAATTTTAAATTTATGAATAAAATCATTCTAATGATGCTTATAGTCTAGGAGGTCTAATGAGTTTGCATGGCTGTGTGTGTGCAAAGAAGGAAAAGGAGCATGTGGTGATGAGTTTTTAAGAAAAAAATATTATGTAGCGAAGTCATATAAATAATATAAAAAATTATAACCACTACCAAATATCACAAGTTCCAAGAGGAAAATGGAAGAGGAAGACCCACTTCTTAGACAATAAAAAACTCAACTGCCACCTACATGCCAACATGAGAGAATAACATACTAAGTGGTGGATGAGATAGATAAATAGTTAAAAATGTATATTAAAATAATATTATCTTAATAAATATGTTCTATCACTCAAATAAACCTCAAATTTCAAAAAAAAAGGAGAATATCTACACTCACAATCCAAGCAAATTTACTAGGTCTCCTACAAGCAAGGTCATGAAGAAAAATATGAGATAATTGAGATGTGCATAGATTAAGGGTGAAGGAATGAGAAATAGGTCTCTTTAATTATATAATAGGGGTTAATATTATTAATTGAGATGGTTTTTTTGTTTGAAATAAAATGAAGAGCCTTGATAGGCTAATTAGGCCTAGTAGGCCAAAATAGACAGTCACAAGCCTAATCATGAAATTGGAAGACAATTTCAATTATTGTGAGTATTTTGAGGACTTAAGGATATAAGTGATTAATTATGTTAAAATGTATTTACATGAATTTTCATGTATGGAATCAAGAGGAAATCCTAAGAACCTAACATTTAGGATCAAACTACCCTATTGGCTTACAAACCCTAAGCTTGTATGTGAAAGATCTAAAAACACTTTGGAGATTTGGAAAGAAGATTAACCATAATAATTTGATTATTATAGGTTCATAGGTCTCATAAATGTTTTTAAATCTAAATTCATCCATTTTCACACCCTATACACTTAAAGTTCCTCTCTTGACCCACAGTTGCATGTTTTCTAGTCTGAGAGGTGTAATATTCACATGTGGACATCAAGGAAAAGGTGCATGTAATTATTATATAATAATACATTTTGAGGGAGGTTTTATATATGAATTTATTGGTATTATTTCTACAATATAGGCCATTATAGCTATGAACAATCATTAAGGTCACAAAGTATTCCCAAAATACATACTTGAACCTAGAAGACCACCAAGTTTTGCTCATACCTTTCTTGATAGTTTGTATGGTGTAAAAATGAGCTTGGAGGAGTTATTCCACTCATATTTTATATTTTATGATATTTATTCATCATATGAGGATTTTTTATCTATGAACAATCCCTAACAAACTAATACCATAAAACCCTATTAGAACCCCTTTTAAGAGCTTGATGGGAAAAAATTAGTTTTAAAGAGTCCAAAAGCTCTTAAATTATCTTAAAAACACATGAATGAAATATATAGACCTTAAAATCATCAATTAGAGTAGGACATTGGCACATGTGCAGGAAAAGGGTTGAGAAAATGGTCTAAAAGATGCATTTTTAGATGTATTTATAGGTATTTGAGTGATTGGGGTATTCCTAACTAGTTGAGGATATTTTTGACCCTTATTAGGCATTAAAAGGCCTCCTACCACTCACATCAAAGGTATTCATAGTGAAAATACATGTTTCAAGATGTTAGGCAAGTTTTAAGAAATGTTATGTTTATCTTTTCATTGAGAGAGTGGAATTATGGGCCCCTTCAAAGTTGTCAAGAATGAATAAACCTCCAGATCATCTCTATAGAATATTCAGTGTCATATTTAAGTGTCTCTCCAAGGCATATGCAGGTCAAAATCATAATTTTTAGCTAGTGAGGAGAGGCATAGATTGACAAACTAGTTTTTATCCCTCTAAAGCCTAGAGAAAGGTCCTAAAGAAGATGGTTTCAATCAAAAATCTTTATGAAAAACTTGTAGTAGCTAGATAGGTTCATAATATAAAATTAAAGGATATCATACACATCTATAAAATTATTTAGAGGTTTTCAAATATGGACTAAGGTTCATGAAGGCATAGGTGTTAAATGAAATGGGAAGCATGTGCTACTACAAAGTAAAGAGGTGAGTGAACATAATGAAGTATGGAGGTAACCATCATACAATAAAAGTCAAGGTGTCAAGGGAATCTATTGTAACTGCACTCTCATAATAGATGCATGACCTCTTACTACATGATAAGTAGTAATGGATCAGTTTCAAGGAGCATGCTATCATCATGGGGTTAACTTGACCAAAAATAGGCCATCCACTACACCATAAAATCACACATTAAAGGCCACTTTTCAACCAAGGTAATGCATGGGAGGAGTTATATGATTGTTATCACCCCTCATTCATGGTTATACCTAACTATTGGATAAATAATGATCATCATGGCATCTATACCACACTTTTATGCCCTATTATCCTTCTCTCTCCTTCTTATGTTTTATAAATTAGTCTTCAAAAGATATTGTATGCATCCCTCTACTGGTTATGAGAAAGTTCTACCCAAATTTTATCTTGTAGCCTTTGAGATAATACACAAATTGATTCAACCTCCTCTTATGCTAATATTCTAGTGTGTTATGCTTATCTAATTTACACAGGTGGTTGATTCTTCTTCCTTTGTAGGTCCTTATTTCCACCTAAGTACTAGTAAGATTGTCTCATGTAAGTTACATGGTGTGTAAAGATGTTTATGGTTATGATCATAGTGATAACTTGTTAATAGTGTCTTGAACTAGACCTCTCATTCATCATCCTTGGGTCAAATTCATTTTGCATAACTTCCATGTGAATCAATGATGTGTAGGAGTATTTGAGAGAGAGAATGTTAGCAATCAGTCTTTGTCTTACCCATGAGTATTGTTGAAGGGTCAAGTAGAGGAGACACAACATATTGGTTCATCACCTCATGTTGATTAGATTTGATTTCATGAATTCCTCTATATCTTTTCATTTTCATAAAAAGTAGGTTTAGGCATTGAGTTTATATGATTCATTAGGGGAGCTATCCCCAAACCTAGAGATTCACCTCAACCAATAGGTTACCCACACCTAGAGGTGATTCCATTGTATTAGTTAGATGAGATAGGATTGAAACCCCTTTTCCTCAAGGGTGAAGTCTAGATTGATAACAAAGAGATTTGATCCATTTTTAATGGATATTATATAGGTTAAACTATATATAACATTATTAAATAAAATATATAAGTTAAAATCTCTATATAAACTAATATATGAATTAATAAAGGATTTTACTATCATTTATAAGACAAAATAATTTATAACACTAAGAGTTAAAATATAATTATTTTTAATGACACACTACAAAAATGAATGAAATTATATAAATGATTTGAAATAGAAGAAAAAATAATTTAAAAAATAAAAAATAATATATTATATAAAAAATAGTATTAAAAATTATGTGGTTGAATATATTTTATTTACAATAAAATTTTAAGCATCTTAATCAAATAATATTACAATACCAACTTAGCTTTAATTGCATGTCTGGTTACACCAATGCAAAGCCCATATGATCTTCACCTTGATACTTACAATCCTTCTAATATATCTACATAGAAGTAAATGAATGTGATGGATGATCCAAAATTGAACCCAATGTCAAGTTGTTGCATTGCATTCAGATTCAATAATTACACAAACCTTAACTAACTCAATCATTATATTAAATAAAAAATTATTTATCCACAAAAATATCTCACTCTAAGATTAACCAAACTAAAAATTAAGTTTAAAATTAAAATAATAAAATAGAAACTTAACCCTCACTAAAATCAATATATAATGTCACAAGCTCTGCTTTAGTTATACTTAAAATCAAAAAGTCCAATTGAAAATTATGCTTAACCTATAATACCTCACAACATATTTAAAAAATCATGAATTATAACCATTAAATAAAAATTCATAAATAAATTTCAATCTTAAAATCTTTGGTTCTATGAAATTGTGAATGGATAACTTGAAAGAGAAAATAGTGGAACCATCCCCACCTCACGAAAATAACCATAATTTTCAAGTGGGATTCATGATTTTATTAATTTATAATAACTAAATAAATAATAGATGATATATTGTTTACTCCAATAATTTTTTTTAAAATAACATGGAACTACAAGAAGACAATAATTAACTAGTCTATTCTCATTTTTTCAAGGCTCAACACAATTATATGTTAAATAATATCCATAATGGTGCCTTTTATTACATGGGGTATATTTTATGTAGGATTAGATAATAAGAGTGATTTAAATGTGTAAAGAGAGTACTTAATTTTTAAGAATATCAAAGACCAAGAAAATAAAAATTGTGTTCCAAAACAATTATGGCCAAGAGAAAGAGAGGCCTTAAAATTATTAATGGGGATCTCATTATGTTGATGAAATTACTAATAGAGGATAAATATAGTCTTTATATTAATTTTCATGAACTACACAATTAATTAAAATATAACCCTACAAGTAATTTAAACAAAATAAATGGATATTCACAGATGTATAATATTTCTAGATAACACAAACCTTAACTAACATAATATCTTTAAAAGTGTATATTATAGACACCTCTAACTATAGCGATTTACATTGCTCTACCTATTAATACCCCATGGCATATTTAAAAATGCAAATACTGATTTATTATACTTTATAAATTTCAATCAAGACACATTTTTTGTTTCTTTATAACATGTATGATGTGATTACAATAATAGTGTCCCATTATGTTATTATTATATTTGTATAGACACCTAATTTTTGTATGAGAGTGGTTAATTACTACGATGTTAGTGTATTTTTTCATGGATTGATTATTGGTCCAAATTAATTTTGTATTGCTATATTTTGTTTGTGTCATTCAACTTTTGATATGCTACCCTTATGTTTTAATGTGAATTTTAACGTGTTCTCCATGTGTTTGGTCAAATTTCTACATGCACCCCTCTTTTATTCTCTTGCCTCTTTTATATTTTCCTTTCTCAAAATGCATTTCAATTATATATATATATATATATATATATATATATATATATATAGTGTAGGTGATCAAATTAAGATATATAATAATATGGGATGTAGAATAATTTCTGTGCCAAGAATGAAGAAAAAATTTAGTATGTTATTTTTAATACTATCACAATTTATTATGTAATAAATTCCTAGTTTTTTATTTAATTGATTCATAGGGTCCCTTCAAAATTGCTAACTAGTATGAAAGTAAGCTATAAAAATTTGATAAAAATGTATTTTAAGTTGTTTAGCACTAGTTATTTTTATAGTTAGATCAACCTATTTACACTCAACTATGAGTGTCAATGTGCAATCATCTAATAGTGAAACCTAGAACCTATGCCTATTTTATCTACTTGTTTGGTGATATATTATAGATGTATCCATATATGTGATAATTTTAACTTGTATATATAGTTGTATTTATTGTTTGGTTTATGACAACCTAGGTTTTAGGGTCAATTTGTATATTATAAATGAAGAACATGAAATATGATATGTATGTATATATTATATATACACACATATACACACATAAGTATGTATGTATCTATAACTATATATACAACTATACATTTATCTTTGCATAGAATCAAGTTATAAACATTTGATAAATGATTTTAAAGTGGTTTAGCACTGGTTATTATTAAAGTTAGACCTAGATATTTACACTAAACTATGAGTGTCAATGCATAATCATATAACAGTGAAACATAAAACATATGCTTACTTTATCTCCTCTTTTGGTGATATATTAAATTTATAACCATATATGTGAAAATTTGAACTTGTATGTATAGTTATATTTATTGTTTGGTTTATGATGACTTGGTTATTAGGGTTTATTTGTATATTATAAATGAATAACATGAAATTTTATATATATGTACACACACATATGTATATGTATATATATATAGTCATGTGTGTGTATTTATATATATATAACTAACTATATATGTGAATGCACACACGTATGTGTGTGTGTGTGTGTGTGTGTGTGTGTGTGTGTGTGTGTGTGTGTGTGTGTGTGTGTGTGTGTGTGTGTGTGTGTGTGTGTGTGTGTTTGTGTGTGTGTGTGTGTGTACATGTGCATGCATTCACACACACTTACACACACATATTTTTTCATATACATTTATATATACAAATTTAAATTTATCTATGCATGTCATATATATATATATATATATATATATATATATATATATATATATATATGAGAAGAATGAAATATATGCATTCATGTATCTCATATAACTATAAGAAAAATAAGAGTTTTGAGTCATAAATGTACATGATAAAATATAAAGTTGTAAGTTACCTTTTAGATTAAAGAACTACTTTCAAGAATATAACATCAAGTATAAACTAGTTGTCTTTGGGATGATTTTGAACAACTGTAAAATATGATACCCATATGTATATGTAATTCATAGTCATTCAACATAAGAGATATTATATTTGTTTGTTTTTTTAAATTTGATAGGGTAAAATTCTTTTGAAATCAGAGCTATGAATCAAACAAGTGAGAGTTTTCATTACTAGTCCCAAAACCAAGAGAGGGTTTTAAATAATGGACACACAAGCAAGAGGGTTTGAAGGATCCCACAACCATATCAGCTCATAACAAGAGGTTTGATGTCTCCCATTACCATACTAGATAAAAAAAAAAGAGGATTTTATGGATCCCATAACCTTTAAAAAGGGTTTTAAAGATACCACAACCTTAGTAGATTAGACAATAACAAAACAAATCCTCAACAACAATAAAAATTATCTATTGTTTTCATATTATGACCAACATTCCTTGAATCTTCCATTATATAATTAACATAAGAAAGTCTCCTATACAATTTTAACATATCCAAGTATCAAGTGGGTCTATGAGGAATTTATCAATCGACTAACCACTAAACCATAGCTTACCAAAAGGTGGCACCCATTCCTACAACAAAACTAAAAAAATTATCTTTTGTTGAGATTTTATCTCCATAATTTTTTTGCATAATCTAGTGAGTCTTATATAAAACTTCAAAAATAATTCTATATGATGAACCAAGTGACCCAAAACCTCAATAAAATATACTCAATATCATTTGAAACTTGAGTTTCACACAATGTCTCATATAGGATGTCCTTATAAACATTACATTATTTTAAGAGTTCAAGTATTGAAATTTTAACATGTGTAGTGCTCAATTGGTAAACAAGGTCATATCCCTTCGATTTTATAAAAAAAATTAGGCATAGGAGGTACCTAAAATAAATTAATATGTTGCAATGTAGGTTGAGAAACCTTACTTCTTCAAGTAGTAATAACATGGATCATAAAATGTCTAATATAAGCCATGGGTAAATAATGGGTGTTAGATGGTAATTGTCATTTGAATAAGTCTTAGTTATAAAAAATGGTTGAAATCATGCATGTTGGTGTCTAGATACCAACTCTATAGCATTACAAAAGGACCTATGAAGAGATATCAAATATTGTTTCCATTTTACCATTGTCTCCTTATGTATACATACTGACTTAAATTTTTTGATAAGTAATGTAACAAACCATATCAACTATAAGAATATAAATTATTTTTCCATGAAATAATTGAAATATGTGTACAGGGAAAACGTTATTGTAAGATTTATCAATGAGGGATCAAAAATATGAAAAGAAATTGGAAAACCCTAGCTAGCATAGGGTTTGATGTTCAAAGGTCAGGTTCACCAAATGTTTAATAATAATTTGGATAAGAGGTTATCCTAATTAGGTAAAAAATGTTAATGATATATAAATGATAAGAAAAAAGGGTGAATATCAAATCTATAGTAGGATAATTAGTGTTCTCAACTCAGATGTACCATATGCTTAATTTATAAAACTAAGATAGGCTATTTATGGAAAATAAAGATATGATATATATATATATATATATATATGACATAAAATAAAGTAGTTAGTTATTTCTAATGCTAATACCATGATAGATCCTATACAAGAAAGAAGAAGGAAAGAAGATAATTCTAGATCAATCATCAAATTCTAGATCTAGTGCTTTTAGTTCTTTAGACACTTACATCATCCTTGGAAAGTTACATCAATGTGAGAGTCTAAGTTAGAATTTTAGTTCTTTGGACACTTACATCAGCCTTGGAAAGTTGCATCGATGTGAGTGTCTAAGTTAGATTCTAGTTAATATCTACTCAAATAAGATTTAACCACTAGGATGCTTTTGGTTTTGGTTTCACCTTCACTTTGTTGTATTTAAATCTAGGTCATGGACTATCACTCCTAGTGAAATGGAAAAACCCTAGCTTTCCATCTTCAATGTGACCTTAAAGAAAAATGGGTTAGTACACACATATTATTGAGCTAACTTGAAGTTACTCATATATCAAAGGGTACTTCCTACATATCCAGTACTCTATAAGATTTCCTCAAACTCATGTAGTACTCTCATACATGTTGGCTTGTCTATGAATCATGTAATGTGTGTAAAGCAAGTACAAAAGTGACCTAACTTGTAGCTTGGAAAATATGACCTTATGACTTAATTTATTACTTTATAGCTATATATGGGCTATTCCTTTGACTGATATTATAATATATTAGAATATGAATAATTTTGGTAGCTTGAGTGGGCTTTTAGTCTGATTACTAGGTATCCATAGGTGAGGAATGAAATAGGGTTGATATTATATTTATAAAAATCCTATCAGGAGATAACTTACATTAAATTACTTAGGCTAACCATTTTAATATGTTTATTTTTAAATTATATGACTTAAGGGCACTGTATACTTGCATTAGACTAGGATAGTAACATCAATGCTACTATTTATCCCAGATGTTAGTGTCTATGGAGAAGGAGAGAAAACACAATTTCAAAACTTGTGGAAGTGTAAGATAAATACATTTTAAGGATGATAAGAAAGATGGGATGTCTATGGCAGCATTATAAGGTTGTTCAGACTAAGATATAATCTGAGGGGTATAAGATAGAGCATATGTGAGGCTTTCCGAAGCAAGGCATGTGTAAAACTAAGAAGAACAACTAGGGTCTAAATTTATGAAGTGTAAAATATTGAGGTTCTACATAATCACAAAATTTCATCCACATAAATAAGAGTGGAGAAGTGTCACTATGAAAACATTTTTGGTTTATCTATTGTCAACCATAACACTATGTATAGGTTGCTTATTTATGTGGGTTTGTATTAATAATGTATGGATATCCAAATCATCATTTACTATCTCATTATCATAAAATGTAATCTTATGTCATTATGGTGATATTATTTAAAATGTATGAATAATCCTATCTACTGGGTGACCATATCTTATAGGAGGATGATGCACATTATATGTATAAATTACCTTAGAAGTATCCTTAATATATATTTTCTCATGTTTTGGAAATGGGTAATTGATGATTTTAAATTTATAATTCTCATTTTATTTTTGTATACATTCTTATGTATTTTTTTAATCTCAATCATGATGTCATTAATAAGGTCTTGTATAATATGTATTAACTTTAAACAACTATTTGTAGAATGTACAACACTTCAATGATAATAAAAATATGTATTACTATCATAATTATTAGGTTTATGCTTACTCACATCAAAATATTTTGGTAAAGGAAGATATACGAGGTTTCACTTAAGTAATTTTTGTAACAACACATGAGGAGGTTATGGTAATTGTGAAAACTACCTCTTCGATGATGCAAATAAGAGAAGTAAATTGTTAGGCTATGATACTACATTAAACATTATATTTGGATAATTATTATTATCATTATATTTAAACTTATATTTTATCTTGATACAAAACTTGGTTGATGAATTAGTTAGAGTATTAGGTGCATACTTGAGTTTGTTCAATGTTATGATCTTAACTTATTGATCTCTCAATATATGGCATAACATAATGAAAGACTTAAATTTATTAAATATTATTGAATCACTAAAGTGAAAGTAAAATATTATTTAATATGTTTTTTAACTCATTATCTAACATAGGAGTGTTCAATGTAGTTATCATGCTCATATACTAAGTTACATGATTGGCTCATTGGACCATTGCTTGAGTTTTGAAATTTGTTCATCAAATAGTTTCTCATCAATGTTGATGGTAAAGTGTGATATAAATTATCCTACCAAATGGTTTAATATATTGAATAATTAGAGAGGGAGGGAATAAAACCACCACAGTGCATAGTCTTTGAGACTTTTAAAAAATAACTTGGTCAATAATCGATCATTAGATGTGCAATGAAATCATTCTTTATGGAACAATCTAATTTATTATTTAGAATCACATTTAACATCATATATTAGAACATTAAGAGATAAAAACCCTATAGATAATGGATAGGATAAAATATTTAGAGATAATATATTATGGAGCAAAGCATGAAAATATATTAAATGATTATCTCCATAAGTACCTTTCTCTATATACTACACCTTAACCTATGAATAAAAAATAATCTGCTCAAGGTTATGTACAGTAGGTGAGATTGATGATGTATTATTCATAGTAATTTTAGGATGGGAATGGGTCATTTTTTTAAGAATAAGATTTTAAATTTATGGGAAACCCTGTATTTATACTAAATATTAGGTAGACATCACATGTGTGACTAGAGGTCTTGATATAGATATAGTACTAATAGTATAATTCTAAACACCAATGGTTAGGTTGGTAAAGAGAAAGGATTGATTGATATCATATAACATGTCATATTATTCCCTAGATGCACAAATTTGAGCCAATTTTTTGTTCATCTCTTACTACTTATAACATTGTATCAAACATTTTTGGATTTAAGTCCATATATTTTTTTAATTATATTTCATAAACATCATAGAACCTATTCACAATACTTGTTTCCTAATTATGGTTACTATTAAAATCCATGTTCATGATAATCCCATCAATAGAATGGATAGTTTGTATTGTGAATACATAATGGTAGTAGGATGAAAAATGCATGCCCTTTGGTGCCTAGTGGTAATAAGTAATAACTTTGATTGGATGTTGCAATAATATGAGTTGAGAAAGGCTATAGATTATTCATTATTAATTTTAGCCTTATCATTGTGTAATGATGTTATCTATTTAATTACATACAAGTGTTATAGATTTTGCATATTAAATGCTAACAACATGTAATGATTATAATCATGGATTGAGTCAAAAAATATAAACAATGTTCATTTATTATAGCCATGCATAATTTTTAATATTAAGTAAAATTTGAAATTAGGTCTAAAAATAAACCCTAAAGTATAAATATGAAACCCTAAGGGAGACTAATTTTTTTAAATGTTCAAGAAATATATGACTTCACCAATATTTTTTACCAAAATTTGGATTAGTAATACCCTTTAATTAAGATATAAATTATGTGTATAATTTAGATCATAAAGTATGAAAACTAAGAATATATATTAATGTATAATATTGAAATTTATTTGGTAATGATAATTGCTAAATATGGAAAGTAAAAAAAAAGATGAGATATTTAGCAATTCCCTATACTCTGTAGGATTGAAATAGGTGGTAGGCTAGAAATATGATTGTGAGTCACTTAATGTAAGGTCTCAATATCTATTTATATGTAAGTAGTGATTTCAGCCTCAGGTGTGTAATATCCACCACATTTTATGAGTTGGATGGTTTAATACCTAAATATTTTACTTCTTTATTTTGATACAGGTAGGTGCACCTATTTTTGATTCAACTATGTGTTTAATCTTGATTTTTTTATCATATATTAAACACCCAAAAATCAATATATTTCATCTGAAACCTTAGGTACATCTATAAGGGGATAAAAAGTGTAATAATTAGGAAGTGTAATATATTGACCTACCTTGAATCACCCTCATTGATGATTGATAGTTGCCTATGTATCCAATACTATAACTATGGAAATCAAGCCACACATAGTTATTACCCTTAATTTGAATTTAAAATTGTGTTCCTTTTCTAAATGGGTGAAATTAATGATCTATATTTTGAAACTTGAAAATTTTCACTCTTGATTAGGCTTGATATGCTTGAGACATGGTTCATGACTACTCCTAGTGACTAATTTTCAAAGTGGTAAGAATAAGGTAGTTTTTCTTAGTGTAGAATATTGTATAGATATTTGATAGATAAATACTAGATGGATAATAAGTGTATACTTGATTTGTGTTTGTGTGTCCACCTAGGTAATTTCTCACACCATATACACACTAAGTAGATGGACCAAACCATAAGTATGATTTTATTTTATAATTTGATCATTATTGGGTTAAGGACAAAACATTTAAATTTAGATGGTACCTAATGAATCTAAAATTCTTTTTTGGAAGACACAAACACTGATTTGATGATCTAAATTTATCTGAGTATGATAGTTTTAAGTAACATACTCAAAATAGGGGATCATGCATGCCCTTTGGTGCCTAGTGGTAATACATAACAAATTGGATTGGATGTTGCAATAATATGAATTGAGAAAGGCTATAGATTATTCATCATTAGTTTTATCATTATCATTGTATAATTATATTTTCCATTTAATTACATATTGTTATATATTTTACATATTAAATTTGAACAACATGTAATGATTATAATCATGGCTTGAGTAAAAAATATAAATAATGTTCATCCATTATATCCATTTATAATTTTTAATATTAAATAAAATTAGAAATTAGGTATAAACAATAAATCCTAAATTATAAGTATGAAACCCTAAAGGAAACCTAAAGTTTGGAATGTTTAACAAATATATGATTTCACCAATGTGTTTTACCAAAATTCAGATTATAATAACCTTGATTAAGATAGAAACTATGCATTATTCACATCATAATGTATGAAAAATAATAATATATCTTAATGTATAATATTGAAATTGAATTTATGATGATAAATATTAAATATGGAAACTACAACAAAGGATGAGATACTTAACAACTCCCTATACTATGTAGGACTAAAATAGTGGCATGCTAGAAATAAGATTGTGAGTCATTTAATGGATGAGCTAGATCTATGTGTACACCCAAACAATAATGTTAAACTTAGGTTAGTAACTTACACCACTATGTTATTATTTTTATGGTTATATCCCTAAATATTTTACTACTTTATTTTGATGTAAGAAGGTGCACCTATTTTTTATTCATCTTTGTGTTCAATCTTGAGGTTTAATCATATACGTGGTACCCAAAAATAAATATCCTTCATAAAAAACCTTATGTCCACTTGTGAGGGGATAAAAAGTGTATTTTTTTTGTAAGTGTAATGAATTTACCTACCCCCAATCACCCTCATTGATGACTAATCGCTTATTATTTATCCAATACTTTAAATATGTAAATTAGGTCACACATAGTTTTTCCCTTCAGTGTGAATATGAAATTGTGTTCCTTTAATTCATGAATGTGCCTAATGATTTAGATTTTGACACTTTAAAATGTTTGATCCTGACTTGAATTTGTGTGTTTGAGACATGGTCGATGATTGTTCCTAGTGACTAATTTTAAATTTGTGAATAATAAGTCAATTTTTATCAATATGAAGCACTGTATAGATGATTGATATATAAGTACAAAATGGATAATAATTATACACTTAATTTTTATTTAAATGTGTCTATTTATGTAATTTATCACACTATAGACACACTATGTAGATGGGCCAACCCAAAGGATATTTTTATTTTATAATTTGATCATTGTTGGGTGAATGATGAAAG
Source organism: Torreya grandis (assembly GCA_037957365.1). Lineage (NCBI taxonomy): Eukaryota > Viridiplantae > Streptophyta > Pinopsida > Cupressales > Taxaceae > Torreya > Torreya grandis. The sequence continues at coordinate 260,770 of JARHVA010004673.1, forward strand.
TTTCAAATTTTGATGGTACCAAATGAATAAACATTTTTATTTGGAAGATAAGAACACTAATTTGATGATCTGAAGATGTTTGAGTATGATAGTTTTCTAGTGTGACACATACTAGGATAATTTTTGATATGATTGACAACAACTTGGAGGGATTGGGCCCATAGATAGCACGTGGATGTGAGAGAATGGTGAATTAAAGTCATATGTGTGCACACATCATGTAGAGTGATTGAAAGTCAAAATTGACATTATCAAGTGTTTAATATCATGTTTTAGTATTTACACTTGGTTATTTTTTTTCTTACTATCTTACAATTTGGTATTAAACATTCAAGATGTATAAATCATAAACAATCTCATATAAAATGTGAAGACTATTTCTTATGTACCTAATTAGCATCTATATTGGTCATGACTTCAAATAACAACATAACATTCAAATATCAATTATCCCAAATATAAGAAACATCATGAAGCATAACACAATTTTGATCACTTAAATATGTTTCATGATAATCATGGATCAATTTTATGTCCATATCCCCAAATGAATAACAAGTGTGATTATCCCTAAATAAAAATATCTTGCACTAATAATAACTAATAATTAATAATTAATGTCAATTAATGGCCATTTAAAAAGTAAGTATGATTTTCTATAAATAAAAAATTGATTGCATTAAGAATGGTTAATAATAACCAATTAAGTAAATAAAGGGGTCATCTAAAAACTAGATCAATAATATTTTAAGGTAAAATGATTTTAAAATTGGAGATATGAACTGGACAAGTGACGATTTTTATTATTGGGCCCAAAATTAAGAGAGGGTTTTAGATAATGGACATACAACTAAGAGGGTTTAAAGGATTTGGCAACCATATCAACTCATAATAAGAGGTTTTGATGACTCTTATAGCCATACCAGATCAAAACAAAAAGGTTTTAAGGACCCTATAACCTTTATAAGAGGGTTTTAAGTATCCCACAACATTAAAAAATTAAACAATAGGAAAACAAATCCTCAACAACAATAAAAATAGTCAATAGTTTTTAGAATATGACCAAAATTCCCTAAATCTTCCATTACAAAATTAACACAATAAAGTCTCCTCCATAATTTGAATACAACCATAGAACAAGTGGATACATGAGGAATTAATCAACCAAATGATAACTAAACCATATCCTACCAAAATTTGGCACATATGCCTATAACAAAACTAAATAAATTGTCTTCCTCTAATATTTTATCTTTGCAAAACTTTTGCATAACTCAGTGAGTATTTTATAAAGCTTCCATAGGAATTCTTCATTATGAACCAAGTGATGCACCGAATTAAAAATTTAAGCCCATATCCCCCATAAACATTTGTAATTCCTTTAATATCATGTTGAGGTATGATCTTAGCACTGGTATTAAAGCAATGATATTGTCATTGATGTCAAAGTAAAGTTGAATGTGCTTTGAATGTCCTTCATGTCAAAAGTTATAATTGATGTCATGATTGGTGAAGTGATGTGTAACAAATAAATTTTCTATTTGAGAGAAATTATTAAGCCAAACTAGTATTATTTATATGGTTTGATGACATGTCAAGATCATGTTCAACATATAAGGGAATCATATTGATAAGCTCTAAGTATTGAGGAACATACAAGGTAATAACATGAGTCAACAAGTCCTTGTATTCTATGTGAGGTATTTTTAAAAATTTATAATGTGCTAGATCTCATAAATTATATTAATAATTGACTTGTCTTCAAAAAATAATGTTTAAATAATGACATCATTAAGAACTAGCTTGTTTATGTCCAAATTCTGAGCACTAGGTATCTTGAGTAGCCTGATCTAGCTCTATGAAGAAGATGCATGCATGAAGCATGGTAAATATTTGTGTTATGGGTCAGTATATAAATGATTTAGTTTTATAAGTGGATTGAACATGGTAAAAAGGCATATAATTCTTCAAATGAGGTTAAAAGGTCAAGTTTGAATCTTAGCTCCTACATGAAGAGACCTAGTGAGAAGACACAAGCTTGGTGCCTTAGTGAGTTAATCAATATGAAACTTATGTAAGGAAGATTAGAAGTGTGAGATAATGTTTTTATTATTTATTACATGAGGGTAGATTGATGATGATAGTTTAATAGGTTTCAAGGCATGAATATAGTCTAAGTATGACTAGTAGTACAAAGCCTAGTATGTAAATGACCTATAGTCACCTAATGAGGGGACAAAATCATTTACAAATGTGTAATATCTCTTGAAAGAATTGAAAAATGTGTGAGAGGTCATTTTAAGTGTGTGGACAAAGTTTAAATTCGATACCTGAAGGAGAAAGCATGAAAACATATGGTAAGGTTGACTGTGTGCATAGATTGGGGTATCGTAGACCTGAAAAGAAGCTTCTCATGCTCATTATCATGTGAAACCTTTGCATGAGAGCCTGATCACTTCATGGAAGTTTTATAATATCCCTAGCTTAATTTTATTATCATTTATTTTGGATATGAGGAACAATCCTTTATGAATGATTGCTAAGAAGTGAAACCAATCAAAACCCTCTCAAAACCCTTATATGACCTGATAAGAAAGATCTAGTTAGTTATGGATTAGAATTGTCTAGTTGAACTATTTTTATGTTTTTAACATTTAAATGACTCTTCAAGGTTTCTTTAGGTGGTTTTATGTTTGTCTTCACAATGAGTAGAAGCAAAACCCTTATTTTTAAGGTTTTTGATGTTATAGGTAGGGTTGACCAGGTCAAAGCATGAAAATAGATGGGGGATGATGTAAAATAATTATATTGTATTCCCATGAAAGTTTTTTAGTAGGTTGTTGACCAAAAATGTGCTAAACTAGTCATGAAATTTAGCCTATTGCTAAATTGGCTTGATGAGTAGAACATTGAGAAAACTAGGCAAGAATGAGATTAGGGATTGGTTACAGAGGACTAAGGATGGATCCTAAGGCATGGGGTCATTATTAAATACCTATCCATCGTATCCCATTGGTTTATAAGTGTTGATGAAGCCTATAATCAAGTAAACATTTGTCATCAAAATGGTCTATCTAACATAGTAAAGTCTATGTAGAGTGACATAGTGAGATTAGTCTATAAGACCAATATTGTTATATGACCATATAATATATCTCTTAATATATGGTATAAGGATTATAAAGTTTCAAAATAATTATTTTTATATCACATAAGTATTCCCATAGTGTTATAGGATTTGATTCTCTTGATTGTGTTTTTGGTCTTATAGGTAAATTTCTTTATGTGTGTGAAAAGGATGTTCTTGAATATTTTTTCACTAATTTGAAGGATCAAAAGATATTTAAGGTGTTATAAGTATAGTACAGGATAATTTTAATGTATTTTTTCTTATTTTAATACCCTTTTCAATCTTGGAGAGTCAAATGATTTTGACTGTATGTTGATAGTGTTTGGTGTTTCTAAGTAAGCCTTTTTATAGAAGTATTTATGAGGAATTTTGGCCTATGTGGTGAAGACAAAATTATTTTTGGAATTATTATAAGTTAAATATCTCACACACACACACACACACACACACACACACACACACACACACACACACACACACACACACACACACACACACACACACACACACACACACACACACACACACACACACACACACACACACACACACACACACACAAACACACACACACATTATTTTATGTATTTATTATGTGTAAATTTATTTTATATTATTCGAATTGATAAGATAGAGTTTTAGGTAGTGAGAAGGCCTATTAGCGAGGAGATCTAATTGGTAGGTCGAAGTAGTGAAATTTACAAAATAGAGTTATGGGCTAAATTTGAAATTATAAAATTTATATTTTAGTCATATATTAAGTGTTTAATCATTTTTTTAAGATAATAATTTTTCCTAAGGGTTAGAGTGGTAACGTGTGGATAAGATAGAACTAATTGCATTAGGTCTCCATTACACCTAATGGTGAATTTAATACTTATGGACTATGACTAGATTATGTAATGTTTGTTTCAAATTTTAAATGTGTATTTTTAGATATTAAAAATTTATTTAATTTATTAAAATTTTCATGTATGACTAACATGGGTGAGATCAAGGGTCAAGTACTTAACAAGGCTTAATAGGCCTAAATTGACTAGTATAAATTTGAGCTATTGAGTGAAGGATATAGTGTTTTGGAGAATAGGTTAAGGTCTTGAATATAATAATAAATACTATATGAAAATTCCATGAGTATATAAATAATTTTATATATACTTTTTAACAAAGGTCAATTGACTTAATTCTTCTAAAGAGAGGGCGAATCGAGTGAGAAGGCTTAAGAAGTTGTTTGAGTGAGATTGAAGGGTAAAGAGTGAAAACAAAGGTTGTAATATATATTTGAGTTATTAATAGGTGTTATAATGTGATAATATATTATATTTGACTTATTTAATACTAATTTACCTAGGGGTTTGGATCCTCCTTGTAAGATAGAGCTTGCAGAAGGCTAGTTGAGTGGGTGCTTAACTAGGTAGGGGTTAGAGATCCTTGTGAATTTGGTTATTCATTACAATGTGTATGTTGAAATTATATAAATTTAGTGCATGTACATTATTAATTTGTTTTTATCTCCAAATAGGGTTTCCAACATACCTCTTATGTTCTCTTATGATTTGATTTTATAGTTATTTTGGTTATGCATTGATTTTTTTATGTCAATTAATGCTTCATGGAATGATTCATGGAATTTAAGAAATAATATTAATAAAATAATTACCCAATATCAATATATACCTCCAAAATTTAGTAGTAGATCAAGTTTTTTTCATGATTTCTAACAACCTAAAGGAGATTCTAAACAAACTAGATGGCTATTCAAGCACAAGATGGTTTTTCTACAAGCAAAGATCCATTATTAAATGGATCCAATTATGTATTTTAAAGTGTTAGGATGAGGAAATATCTAATGTATCAAGGTCATGATGTTTGGAAATCAATATTGAATGAGTATACTGCACCTCCTATTCCTCTTATGGATGCAACAAGTGAGAAGGCCAATGATAATAACTCAAAATCAATGAATGGTATTATGTGTGGCCTATCAGAGGTAGAAATTATGAAGGTAATGCACTATATATATATTCCAAATAAATGTGGGATAAATTCAAAACCATTCATGAGGGATACTCTAAGGTAAAATTATCCATGTTTTTAACTCATAACAAATAATTTAAAAGCCTAAAAATTAATGAAGATGAGACCATTATAGCCTACTTATTGAGGGTTAATGATATGCTCAAAATCATAAGAGTTATACGAGAAGAATTGAAATAGATTACTATTGTTCAAAATATTTCAAGGATCTAAATCCCAAATTTGATTTTAATGTATGTACAGTTGAAGAAATGCAAGATCTAGTTAAGTTAGATATGGATGGATTCCATAGACCCCTAATAGCCTATGAGATGAGAACAAGTGAAGGAATACCTACAAATAAGGAAGTTGCATTAAAGGTAGAAAAGAAACCAAAAGAGAAGAAGTCATAAGGTTAGAAAATCAAAGATAATTATGAGTTTGATATTGATGATGATGAGTTGATAGTTATGTTTGTAATAAAGTTGAAGATAGGTTTCGGTAAATATAAGGGGAAGTTGCATTTTAAAAGATTAAATTATGGAGAGGTTGGACACTTTGCCAACAAATGTACTCATAAGCATAATACAAAGGATGATGGAGATCATGATGAAGATCATGATGATAAAAATTCTCATAAATATGATAAGAGTAATAGAAACTTTATAATATATGACAACAAGAAAAGGTTCTTAAAAAATAAAAGGAGTTTTTACACCAAGGAAGATTGCATCTCACCTAATGAGAGTGAGATAAGTGATTCAGAGAGTGATCATGAAGATGATGGTCCTAATTTCAATGAGGTTCTCTTCATGGCTAAAGAATAAAGATGCTCAAATCTAGAAGAATGCATATGGATTGGAGGTGCTGTTGTTGATTCAGATGAAGAAGGAGATGAGGTGGATTTTGAAGTTGAGTTAATGAATAATATAGAAGAATTGAAGATGATAAATAAAAATAATAGGGTTATGAGGTCCTTTATCAAATACTGTAAGGACTAAATCAACTTATTTTAAGATAGACTAAGCAACAAATCTAAGGAACAAGAGGAGATAGTCAAATAGATATATAGTCAACTTGAAATTGTGATTATAGGAATAGAGGCAAAAGTAGAATAATGTGCAATGTATGTAGGTGAAGTGAATTCTTTAAGAGCTGAATTGAAACAAGCATAAAACAAGGTCAAGTCATTTTAAAGGTTTAAAGAGAGAACCAATGATCTATATTACCTTCTAAGTAGTCAAAAGACTGGTAATGATAAAATAGGCCTTGGTTTTATTGGAGATCAAGAGGACACTAATGTGATCAACAAGGTCAAATATCAACCAAATAATGAATGTGTTGATAGAACAAAGGATAATTCCATTAATAAAATTAATAAGATAAGGTATGTTAATCCTTTCAATCACTATTATTATTCATATAACCAATTTGGTCATAGACCAAGACATTGTAGAAGGCATTTCAATAATGAATTTACATGGAAATATGAGGAGAACCATCAACTAAGAGGTATAGGTCATGGTGCATTTTCATTTAGATGGATAACATGTTTTAACTATCATAAGGTTGGTCACACTACAAAGTACTATAAGCATGACTTCTTAAGACAAGACAAGAAATACAAGGCTTATAGAATATAAGAAATAAGATAAGAAAATAAGTGGAAACCCAAGATAGCTAAGTTTGATGACTAGTTTACAAGTTTAAGTGGATTTTTTGCCATGGTAGAGCATAATCAAGGTATAGAAGAATTCCAAGAATTTTCTCTATCTGCTTAGATTATTGATGAAGGAGTCAAAATCAATAAATCAAGCCAGAATGTTGATCAAACAAAGATGCAGGGGTTCAAGCCAAAATGAAAAATAAATCATAAGAGGAACATGAAGGAAGTTTAGTCATGTAAGGACATTGAGATCTAGGAATCTCTTGAACTCATGCTATTTTAGTCGTCTACAAAAATGTGACTCCTTTAGGTTTCATGGAGGAACTCAACTAGAAAGAAAGAAGCATGAAGGATGCTCAGTCATAAGGGGGACTTTTGTGGCCTTAGTAGACCTTTAGATTAAAGTTTTAGTCAAAGGAGTATGTTACAGGTGTGATCTCAAAATGTAAGTCACAAAATTTTTGTATGATGACTTGATCAAATCAAGTCACATTTTTAAAAATGTCATTAATTCTTATGAAGAAAAAAGGAGCAAATCATGTCTCATGAGTAGGTATGTGCTAAAGCTTCTGATAAAAATGATTAATGAGTTTTATTTGAAAGAAAAGGTATGTCACCCTAGGTCCAAAGATTACATAGCTATTAAGAAGGTGAATCTTTGTCATTAATGTCAAAGAGGAAGAAAGTTCCTATTTCAAGATCAATTATTGAAGAAGATCTAGCTTGAATGAAAGAGAATGATATGATATGATTAATAATGTTTGACATCAATGACAAAGGAGGATATTTTTAAGGTATGTTCCTAGTCCTGGTATTAAGGCATTTATGTTTTCATTGATGTCAAAGTTAAGTTGAATGTCTTTCATGTCAAAAGTTAGAATTGATGTCATGATTGATGAAGTGGTGTGTAATAAAGAATTTTTATCTCTCTAATGACATAAAATTTGAGGACAACCTAGTATTATTTATATGGTTTGATGATATGTCAAGATCATGTTTAAGATACAATGGAAGCATCTTGATTAAGCTCGAAGTATAAAGGAACATACAAGGTAATCATATGGGTCAACAAGTCCTTGTATTATTTATGAGGTCTTGGTACAAATTTTTAATGTGATAGATCTCATAAATTCTATTTAGAATGGACTTGTCTTCATAAAATCATGTTTAAAAACGGCATCATTGATAACTATCTTGTTTGTGTCCAAATTTTGAGTACTAGGTATCTTAAGTAGCATGTTCTAGCTACGTGAAGAAGATGTATGCATGAAGCGTGGTAAATACTTGTTTTTTGGGTTATTACATACATTATTAAGTGTTCTAAGTGGTTTTAAGATGGGAAAGAGGCAAATAAGTCTTCAGATGAGGTTAAAAGGTCAAGTTTGAAGCTTAGCTCCTGCATGAAGAGACCTAGTGAGAAGACACAAGCTTGGTGCCTTAGTGAGATAAGCTATATGAGACTTATTTAAGGAATTTTTTTAGTGTGAGATCATGTTATGATGTGTTATGACATGAGGGTATAGTTTTGAAGATATTTCAAGAGGTTTCAAGGCATGATCATAGTCTAAGTATGGTTGGTAGTATAAAGCCTAGTATGTAAAGTGACCTATAATTACCTAAAGAGGGATCAAGATCATTTTAAAAGGTGTAAAATATATTTCAGGCATTGAAAAAAAAATATAGGTAATTTTAAGTGTGTGGATAAATTTTGAAGTCAATACCTAAAGGAGAAAGCATGAAAACTTATGGTAAGGTTGACTGTGTGCATAAAATAGGGTGTTGTAGACCCAAGAAGAAGTTTCTCATGCTCATTGTCATGTGAAATTTTTTCATGATATATTTATAACTTCATGGAATTTTTATAATTTACTTATATTTATTTTACTGGCATTGGTTTTAGAGATGAGGGGTAGTCCTTAACGAATAATTGCTAAGAAGTGAAACCATTCAAAACCCTCTTAAAACCCTTATAATGACCTGATAAAAAATATCTAATCAGTTATGGATAATAATTTTATATTTGACCTAGTTTTATTTTTGTAACATGTAAATTAATTTTCAATTTTTCCTCAAGTGTTTGTTGTTTGTTTTGATAGTGAGTAGAAGATACAATAAAACCCTTATTTTTAGGTTTTTTGATGCTATAGGTAGGGTTAGCCAAGTCAAAGCATGAAAATAAATGAAGGATTATGTTAAATACTTATAGTTTATTCCCATTAAATTTTTTTAATAATTTTTTAATCAAAAATGTGCTAAACTGGTCATGAAAGTTAGCTTACTGCTAAACTGGCCTAATGAGTAGAACAGTGTGAAAACTAGATGAGAATGAGATTAGGGATTGGTTGTAGAGGACTAAGGATGGATCCAAAGGCATGGGGTCATTATTAAATACCTATAAATCCTATCCACTTCGTGCATAAGTGTTTACTAATCCTATACTCAAGCAAAAATTTGTCATCAAAATGGTTTGTCTAACACAATAAAGTCTATGTAGAGTGACATAGTGAGATTGGTCTGTAAGACCAATATTGATAAATGACCATGTAATATATATTTTAATAAATTATATAAGATGATAAATTTTAACACAAACCCATTATAATATCACATAAGTTTTCCCCTAGTTGTTTTAAGAGTTGATTTTCTTGATTGTGTTTTTGGTCCTATAGGCAACTTTTTATGTGTGTGTGAAAAGGATGTTCTTGAGTATTTTTCAACTAAGTTTTAGGATCAAAATATATTTAAGGTGTTATATGTATATTATATGATTATTTTAATGTATTTTTACTCATTTTAAGTCCCTGTTCAAGCTTAAATATTTAAATGATTTTAATCATGTGTTGATAATGTTTGGTGTTTCTGAGTAAGCCTATTTATAGAAGTATTTCTGAGGCCTTTTGGCCTATGCGGTGAAGATAAAAGTATATTGGTAAGTATTATAATTCATAAATATCAAACACACACACACACACACACACACACACACACACACACACACACACACACACACACACACACACACACACACACACACACACACACACACACACACACATACATATACACACACACACACATATATATATATAATTAATTTATATATATATATATATAATTAATTTATATATATATATATATAATTATAATTAATTTTATTCATGGTTTATATGGAAAAATTTTGTATATTATTCAAATTTTCAAGGTAGACTTTTAGGTAGTGAGAAGGCCTATTAGTGAGGAGACCTAATTGGTGGGTCCAAGTAGTGAAATGGTAAAAATGGAGTTGGGGACTCAAGGTGAATTTAACATGGGTTTATTGGAGGCATATGTGAATTTTTTCATCCATTTTTTTAGACAAGAAGTGTTCCTAAGGGTCACAGTGGTAATGTGTGGATAAGACAAACCTAATTGTATTAGGTCTCCATTAGGCCTAATGGTGAATTTAGTCTATATGGACTATGGAAAAATTATTTAATTTTTGTTTCAACTTTTAAATGTGTATGGTGATCTATTCCAAAGGTATTTCATGTATGAAAATGTTTATGTCTAACTAATATGGGTGAGAGCAAGGGTCAAGTACTTATAAAGGCTTAATAGGCCAAAATTTACTAGTAGAGATTTGAGCTATTGAGTGAAGGACATAGTTTTTTGAAGAACAAGTTAATGGACTTAATATCATAAAAAAAAAAATTAAGTTATTGAGCAAGGTTAGTTGACCTAATTCTACCAAAGAGAGGGCAAATTGAGTGAGAAGGCTTAAGAGGTTGTTTGAATAAGATTGAAGGGTAAATCATGAAAAATAAGTTTTTAATATATATTTGGTTTATCAAAAATTATTTTAAGGTGATAAAATATCATATTTGACTTAGTTGGTTCTAATTTACCAAGAGGGTTAGAGCCTCCTTCCAAGGTAGAGCTTGAAGAAGACTAGTTGAGTGGGTGCTTAACTAAGAACTGGTTGGATCTCCTTATGAAGTTGGTGCGTCACTAAAATTTGGATCTTGAAATTATATGGATATATTCCATGTGCATGTTTTAGTGGGTTTTATCCCCATAGAGGGTTCCCACATATCTCTTGTGTTATCTTATGATATGCTTATGTAGTTGATTTTTTAATGTGTTGATCATTTATGTGAATGAATGCTTCATGAAATGATGAAGGGAATTGAACAAATATTATTAAGAAACTAAATCCCCCCAACCACTCTAATTATCTAACTCTAACATATCCTTCTAATGAGACAAACCACTAATAACTTGTTTAGTGAAGCATAGGTTTTCATACTTAAAATCTAGGGTGAGGTATAATTTCAACATGCCTATCCCTACGTATACTAACATTATAACAACTATATTTCTCTATATAATCATGTTTACATCCTTATAAACCATTGTGGTCTAAATATAAAATATTTTCACACTATAAGAAAATCTTATTACATTTCTAGGATTCACATAAAGCCTCTAAAATTATTCCAAGCTATGGTATATTAAGGGAGAGCAAAGAAACCAACAAAAATTGAAAAAAATCAATAAAAACCTTAAGGGATAAAAATAAGAAAAATTTAGTATTGGTACACCCATTTGTGGATCAAGATGATAAGCATTAATTGGATTCATAAAAATTCTCCCTAGGGTACCAAACATCCACCAAGTATCCTTAAATAGAGACTAATCCAACTTCATGGAGATTTTAACATGAGTCCATTTTAAGGCTAGGAAATAGGGTTTAGAAACCAAATCAATGGTCCTTATAACCATCAAATCCCAATACAAATCATAAATAAACAAACATAAGATACAATTTCTAGGATTCTACCCAATCTCCAAAGTGGGTCTATTTACAACCAATTAAAAAGGAAGCACATTCAAAGATCAGTTTGAAAGAGGAATTAGGAAAATAGGGTTGATTATATACCACATATATATATCTTTATTAAGCTTCCAATATATTTTCTATCACACAACCAAGAGTTTCAAGTTCTAATAAGTTCAAATCATATTCCCCAAGCAAATTCCCTCCTTTAAACTTCCATTGAGTTAAAATAAGGGCCTTCATAATGCATTTAAATAGCTCTATTTGAGGACCATGTCACACATTTGGCCTTAGATCAGGCTTGAAAAACATAGATCTAGTGTGGAGCCTCCAATTTTTCCAATAAGCATGTCTAGGTCATTAAACCTTCCTTTACAAGGAAGAATTATAAGCCATCTCCATAGAATGAAAATATATATGGGAAAAAGACCTTACTATCAATAAATAATCTCTTTTTGATCCTTCCTAAGGAAACATCAAGTTATATCTTAACCTTGTGGGGTGAAACCAAGTGACCATCATTGCATCAAATTGGACTAGGAAAAGATATGGTCAAAATAACACACAACACATTCTCTAGATCTGGGTCAAAATCCTCCTCATCCTCATCCTCTTCATTCTTGTGTAAGGTATTCCACCCATGATTAAAATTGAAAAAACTTACTCTTCTCCTCTCTACCATTTTTCATTTTTATTTTATAATTTTAGTTTTTATATTGGACTTGAGATTTTACTTGTCTCTTTATTGTTAATTTTTGGATGACTACAAGATATATTATGAGTTTTGTTATGATTTATCAGGTCTTAAATTAAACTTGAATGGATTAATAAACTCAAGTGATATTCTTAATTTGATTTAGACTTATGTTATTTAATCAACATAAAGTTACTACAATTTTGTTATAAATACATACACTTTTAGAGGTTGTAGAGTATTTAAGTAATGTTCTTTTTAGTTTATAAATCTGTAGATTTGAGTAAGTATATATCATAATTACATGGATGTACTCTTTTATGTTAGTGAAAATAATGAGAATCCTTTTTATAATAAAATAATATTAGAATTGAGTAAAGGTTATAAAGATCTTGAGAAGTTGTATTATGTCCAATGGTTACTCTAAAGTGGTCTGAGTTATTTGACTGGTCTTTTGGTGTATTTGAGAATGAACACATTTTATATGTTGTATGATCCATTTTTGAGAGGATATGAATTATATTGATAGATAAGTTCTAGCATTAGATATATACATATGTATTAATGAATTAGGATTAAAGTATGTTCTTTGAGGGACTTAAAATGATATGATTCTTGTTCTAGTCTCCTATAGTGGTGATTGAACACAATTATTTGATAAACCTATATTGTCTCTTTTATGGATTAAGTGAATGGAAACAAGAGAGTTTCATGATTTATGATTGTTTTATTTGATATCACTATTTTACTAAGTGAATGGAAACAAGAGAGTTTCATGATTTATGATTGTTTTATTTGATATCGCTATTTTACTAAGTGTATGTTACAGTCTATGTTATTCTTATTTTGAATCTTATGTGAAAATTATTAAACTTGGTATTTGGATAACCAGTGATAGATATATGAGGGTGTTGATTTCAACATGCACCATTTTCCTAAAATGGGGATCTTATGAAATTCTGGGTCATTTACCCTAATATATACCTTACCATTTGTTCCACATGATAAAAAACTCTTTACATGATTTTTAAAGTTTGAAATTAATGTTGGTCCAAGATGAATATTAATGAGTACCTTTTAAAATGTTTTTTTTAATATTTGAGCTCATTAATTTTATAATGATATAACTTGTACAAAATTTATCTTGGAAGAGGTTATAAGCTAAAAATCAAGTTATGTCCCTAAAACACAATCAGAATCACTTAATTAAGTTTTGAATCATAGTATTACTTTATCTATGTCTAAAATTGTATTCAATACTATGACATACCTTAGTTTTAAGTTTCAAATTAAGGGGTCCACGTCAAATTTTTTACTAAAGTTTTATGAATTTGGTCTTTCCCCCTTTTTTATCACGAAAATCAATAAATTTTGCATCTTTTTCCTTCATGGAAGATCCCAATGCCAGCTCAGTTCTGATCGACACATGAAGGCATCACATACATTGGTCACTTGGTCATAAAGTTTAGGACTTAGTCACATACATTTTAGTCTTGAAAATATTCATGACCCAATGACCCAACTAGAGTGTCACTTGGCACTAAATTATAGCATTTCTATTTCAAAGGAAAGTGTGAAAGGTTTTTAACCCCATGATCTGATGGGATTTTTCCATTTAGCACTTGGTTATGACATTTCTAGTTCAAAGAGAAGTTACAAGAGGTCTTCTACCTAGTGACTCCATCGCAACATGCCACTTGGAATTTAGTCAAGATATTCTAAAGGATCCTAATTATTTTTCAAGTCTTGTGATAAATAAAATCAAGGGTAATGTGTCACTTGTCATTTGATCACTATGTTTCAAACTATAATAGTAACCAAATCAGGGCATGTCACATAATACTCAGTTATGGCCTTCTAAGACCCCATTTATTTTTAATATCCTATGACAAAGTGATATAACCACATCATGACAATTGATACTTAGTCATACCCTTCACACCCTCAATTTTAAGATGCAAAGTTAAATTTTAACAACACTATGAGTGCAAAATAAGATGACACCTATCACTTAGTCACTCAATCTTAGATAGTTGGATGATATATAGATTCCAATCAATAGCTAAAACTAAGAGGCTAATGACATGTAGACCCCTTACCTCATGGTAATATGTGATCAAATAAAACTATGAAACCTAATGAAGATTAATCCAATTAAAAGATGACATGTGGTAAGTGTTACAATAGTCAGGTCCATCAAGTGTTTCATATTACAAAGCAATGTGATAATGTGAATGAATGAAACCCTATCATATATAAAGATAGAATGGGTCCTAAGACCACATTAGCCTTAAATTAAAATGGGTCAAACCATGTAATGTTCAAAGGAAACATGAGCTAATCAAAATATGCCACTTGGTATAATATTGTGCATCCCATCCAGATAGCTTGATATTAAAAAAAAAGGCTAAATATATGAAATAATGCTAAGTGTCAAATGCATGTCAAAGTATAACACCTAAAAAAACATATATATCCATGAATCACTAGTTATAGGTATAAATTTAATGCTAATGGGGCTCATTTATGTGATTATAAATCCAAGTCACCATAGGGGAAAAGTCAAGCTTATGATCTGAAGACACGTGGATGAAGTAAGAATAGCAATTGGATAGTATCCAAAAGTGGATATTTGAAGTTGTTAGGAAAAAAAAAAGAGACACCCCAATTTTAATTTAAATAAACTAAAATATAATTTCCATTTATGACTCATATCTTATAGTTCAAAATTCCAAAAAAATCAAGAGTGTAAAGCTTTCAGTCTCAAGGCTTTGCACTCACTTTCAATTTCCATTTACTAAGGAACTCTAAAGTGTTCCTTATTTTTTATGAACTGCTTCTATGCATTTTTTCAAACATCAAGACAATCCATGAGCTCATCAATCAAAAATGCAAAATCCATGGCTGAAGTAAGAACATCTAGAGCTACCAAGTCAGAACAAGTTTAATTTCTCTATTCATGTGGAATTATTATAGTCTTTCAAGACATAAGTTTCAATTCCATTGAATTAGCCATAAAGGACAAAGACTAAAATAATTTATTATACCATGTGGAGAGGATGGAGGACTAGTAAATTGATGAGGAGGAAGATCCCAATGTTTTAAAAGAGAGGTATGTCATCTTGGCACTCAATTCTATAGGATTACACAAGGATGCATCCAACCTAGAGGTAATCCCATATGTGGACTTAGTCCACCAGATATTCATCTAGTTTAGGTGTGTAGATATCATGATCAAGTCTTTCAATTTAGGCAATGCCATCACTTTCATAGTTAGGTTAGCCTTTTAGGCTTATTATAATTTGCCTAAGCTAAAAAATATTTACAATCAAGAAACTATCATCAATGAATCAACACACACAACAACAAAGAAGTTTTGAGAAACTAGGTAGAAAACCTAGGGAGGTTCATTTTTAAATCAAAAATCAATAAAATACCCATCACCTAATTTAGGAAGGGGGTGAGAATAGGTATGGATATGATGAAAAAAGTTATATGGAGTCAAGGACATTGACCACATGGATAATAAGTGGGTTCTACTTCTGTCTATGATCATAGATGACTCCACTACTCCCCCTCTTGGAGAGATCATTTCTTACAAATTGGTTACCCAAATTAGAAAGACCATGGACATCAAAGGAAATCATTTCTATATGATGTCTTACTTGGTTGATGCCATCTGTGATACTTTTAAATTCTCTTAGTTTACCAATTAGGATCCAAAGATGAAATGGACCATGCCCCATGTCTTAACAAAAGTAATCATTTACAAGTACATGTAGGAGATGTGAGACATTTTTGATAATTTATATCCAATTATATATAGGACCATCCATGAGAAGACTATGTTCAGGTTATCTGAAGATATCAAGGAAACACTCAACACATTAGGGGCTTATAGGTATTATCTTTATTTCATAGTAATAAGAGTAGGGGGAATCAATACAACCCCATTTAGGTTTCCTACTATAGTGTAAAACAAGATGTTTGACTATGAGATTAACTTTTAGCTACTCATAAGAGTAGATGGATTATGCAAGAACAAGAAAAAAAGATGGGTCCATCCCTAATTAACCAATGTTAGTTGATTTAAGATTAAGAATTGGAACTCAGTCATGTCTACTACCAAATAAAGGTACACATTTAGTTTGGAGAAGGATACCAATGGATAATGGGACCCTACACATTTGATGTTAAATCACTGCATCAAACATAAGGTAACTCTTAACATTACATACCATCACAAGCCTAAGGATGGAGACTAGTTCTACCTTAATGCAACTAACAACACAAAGGTGAAGCTAATATTAAACATCGTTAGGACCCCATAGGTGAAAGGAAGATTGGATAATGTAGAGTTTTTATAGGTTTTAAAAGTATAAAATACTCAAGTAGAAGTATTGACATCTCAAATCTATGCCACCAGTGTTGTAGAGGAAAGGCCAACTAACCCATAACTCAATCATAAAATGATTTAGGTACTATCTCCTACTTTGGAGAAGGGAGGAACTAGTACAGGGAAACAAATTGAGTAGGCTTCTACCTAAAAAGCCACATCTAGCATCCCATACCAAATGTAAAGTGCTTCCTCAACATAGTCAACACCTTCAGTAAGGGCAATAACCACTTTCACCATAGAACTAATAACACTAGCATCATCATTTACTCCCCTTCAACATTCCATAAAATGACCAAGTATTGTAGGTTAGAAATGCATTTTCTTACCTCCTTTCCTCTATAAATGACCCCCAAACATATCTCATGAGCCCCCAAATCTAGACCATGTCAACCTCCTACCCTATAAGCCTCTCACCAGACTTGTAATCAAGCCTATGATCATGCCGTTACCCACCATTAACCCCTTTGTCATATCATCCACCTCTAAGGTCTTATTAATGGCCAATTTGCCCCTAGTTAGGCCTAGGCCTATGACTAGAGCTAGTAAATAACTACCTAAGAAGAGGCCCACTATCATCATTCCTTAAGTTCCCTTGTTCACAACTAGTTGTTCAACTAGCACTAGTTCTTCTTTATCACCTAGCTCTGTATTTATATTGATGACATCCACAAATAACTCCTAGATGTATGCTTTCTAAGGATTGACTCTAGCTTAGCCATTATCTCCATAATTATAGCCTTTAATTGATTCTTTAGATAAGTCACAAATTAAGAAAATGAAATTATCTATAATGGATAACCCAAATTTGGTCCTAATAAACCCTCCATAGGTTTCACTGAAGTTTGATAAGGAGGTGGGGTTAATGAAGAGGGTGACTAGGAAGAAGGTCACCAACTTGGACCAAACAATAATGTATGAGTTAGAAGAAACCTTATTTGATTTAAATAAGACATAGAAGTCTAGACCAAGACAATAACAATAGTATTAGTAAGAACCCCTCTTAAATCTTCAATAAACTATGAATGTGGCTATTAAACCGGTTAAAGGAATGAAACACAGAACAACTAACTTGGAGTAGCAACACAAGGAAACCTTACTAGAGCATACCATAACAAAAGTGGAATGGGCCATGGGAGAGATGTTTGATATGTTGAATACCTTAGCTCAATACAAGGTAAAGGGAGATGAAGTATACAATAAAGTCCTCAAGCTAGAAGTTGTATTTGGGGCATATGATAGTAATATAATCAACTTGATGAAGTTGATCAGAATGAATATGTTTGAGGAATTAAATATGATTCCCTTGGAGGACTTGAACATTTCTCAGTGCTATGTAATTGGTAGAAGGAAGGCCCTAAACTAGTGGATCAATGAAATGAGGTCCCTAGGCTACTCTCTCACATAAAAAGGTCACAAAGTCATCACCTTCTTAAAGGATGTTGAAATTATGCACCTTGCTAACATGGATGGATCCATTATTAGAAAGAATGCCTTCAAGGACAAACTACAAAACTTTGTGTTAAATTTTCAAACACAAGCCATGGCCAGAGTGACCTTCAGATAGGAGATGGTATATTTGACAACCTCTATGAATCAAAGGATAAAAAGGCTATGGAAATCAATGAAATTTTAAGACCTCTCCTAATAAAACCTCATGTAATGGTTAGATTTATAGTCAAGATGCTAAAGGATCCTATCATTGATCTAAAATTGAGTGATATTGATTATAAGAAATGCTTTAAATCCTAGAAGGGGAAAATTAAATCCCAAAAATAAACTACCATCATAAGAGCCATAGCCTCTTCAACCCCTATTAGTATATCTTCTTCTTTAGGTGGCACTAGCACTCCCTTTTCACCTAAAGTTGGTTCACAACCATCTTTCTCTACGAAAAATCTTCATCATCAACTAAACCACTGAGATCATATCCCATCTCTTTAGTAATGAAATAGCCATCTATTGGGCTCCTTCTAGACAAGAATCATGTCCCAAGTCCCTTAAAATCACATTGTTAAATATTTTCTTATTTTGAATAGGGAATATTCTCTAACTTTGGGGCATTGGAGACAATGTATATTGATAGGTGTCATATTATCTAATTCTTTTTTAACCATTTGAGGGATTCAATGGCCTATATATAGGGGTTCTCCCCCTTTATTTTTATGTAGAGATAGAATTTTGTGAGATTAATACCAAGAGATAGGTAATTCTTATAATTGAATCATTATTTTTTGTTATTTTCATCTTTTCTTATTTCTCAAACTTTTCTAATAATATCTGATCTCATTTATTCAATGGTTAAAATCTATAAGTAGTGTTTTGAATGCATCTTATTAATTTATGCTTTTATCTAAGCTCGCAAAGTATATTATGTATGATTTGTTTTATTCCTAATCTACTAATAAATGTGTTTAAAGCAATTTAATATGGGTAATCTTTTAAAGCATACTATTCAAGTATATCCATTATATTTATTGTAGAATTATCATTTCACTTATGACATTATGAGTCTAAGCACTAGGGTATCATAGTTATTAGTTTTATTTACATTATTATTAGAAAGAACTAAAGGGGATTTATTGGTCTTTGTTGTTTCAAAGGAAACTTTCTTTTTTGCCCTACCTTGCTTTCTCTTTTGAATTTTTTTAACATGAAACAATTTAGATTTAAAGCTCATTGTAGATATCCATTTGTTTTTTTAAGAGTTTAGGCATATTGGTAAATAAAAAGCAATTTATGTCATAATAATGAAAATAAATTAAGGTAGATTGTGTCACTAATAAGTTCCTATTATCCCTAAAACAAGGTCTGCTTGTATGTTAAAAGGTGGTAAGCACATAATCCCTTCAACAAAACTAAGTTAAGCCCTAAGGTTCTCCAAGACCTATATTGCAATTTGAGAAATGTTAGTTGATTGTTTGTATTATGTCCTTGATATAGATATACATCAACAAGAGAAGAAAGATGGTTCTAGAAGGAGGGTCTACCTATTCTAAGTAAATTGTAGTGTATTTTGGTTGAAATATAGCATAATCTCTTTAAATACACTAAGATTTGGATAAACACTGCATTGTCTTCTCATTTTTTGTAATATATTTTCAACATGTGAATGATCCCTTATGAAAATCATTTATTCCAAAAGGATCCTTTAAATGTTAGATGGTTCTAAAAGGATGGCCTATTTATTTTGAGTAATTTGCAGTGTATTTTGGTTGAAATATAACATAATATATTTAAACAAATAAATATTAGGATAAACACTATATTTTATTCTCATTTTCTACAAGATCTTTACAACCTTTGAAATATCCCTTATGAAAAGTGTTTATTCCAAAAGGATCCATTAAATGTTAGATGGTGCTAAATAGAGGGCCTATTTGTTTTGAGTAATTTGTAGTGTATTTTAGTTGAAATATAGCATAATTTATTTAAATAAATAAAGATTAGGATAAACACTATATTTTCTTCTCATTTTTTGCAAGATCTTTACAACCTTTGAAATATCCCTTATGAAAAGTGTTTATTCCAAATGGATCCTTTAAATGTTGGCTCAATTCTAAAGATATTCTAAAATTTCCCCTTTTATCTATTTAAATTTTATATAAATATGTTAAAGATAAATGTATCATCAAATTCTTTGAATAGATCAGGCTCTATTTAGTCCATGTTTACAAAGCTTTGCATGATTTAAACTAATGATTTTTAGTTTGTGACAAATAAGTTTAAATATCATTATCTAAGTAGATTATTATGTCAAATATCATTGGTCCTATGATTTAAATGCATAGTGTAATGTCCCTTTCTTAGGGGCTCATTTTTTTCTACAAAAGCTCTGAATTGCTTTCTATGTATTCTGAATTTTTGTATGAAATAAGAACAAATTGTGATTTTTGCAAGATAAATTCAAATAAACAAATAAACCACAGTAAATCTCTTAACTACCAAATCACTAATATTATTATTCATCTAGATGATTATAATAGATATCCTCTGTCATGCATATAAAATAATATTCAAATACAGTCTTAAGAACTTGAGTATTCTGCAAATTGGGAATAAAACCTGAATCTGGTACATCTCAGCCTGCTATGTCAAAAACACAGTCACCAACGTCAGTTATACTGCTGTTGTTAGTCGACTGGGGTCGTTAACATGTCGACGTCGGTGATAGGTCGACCAATGTCGGTCACTGTGGATCTATACCTGCTGATGTCAATCTCTGTGCGAATCTATACAGATCTTTATGGACTTCGTATGGCCACCAATAAAGTACACCCTGTTTATTAGACCCCTGATCTCAAGATATATGGCTCTAATATAGAAGATCTCTATCTATATAATTTATTAAATCAAATCTTATGAAATAAATACCTAAAATACTATGATAAATTTTGTGTGAAGTTATCTCTCAAAATACCTAAAATACTGTGATAACTTCTGTATGAAGCTATCCCTCGAACTGGCAATAGATCAGCTGGTATCTCACAACCTCTGAATCACACACACTAAAGAGTGGACATTCTCCAATGCAAATGGAATCCTGGAACCCTTGGCTCAGTCTTCACAGAAGAATTCTTAGCAATAATCAATATCAATAATCAAATCATAATCAATGGATGGCCTCCATGAGAAACCCTTATACCCTCAAAAATATGTGCTTGCCCTAATTAGGGTTTCTTAAATTAGAATTAGGGTTTCTTAATTAAAAATAGGCTAAATAATTAATATTTGATTAAATCAATCAAGTATTAATATCTTCCTCAATACAAGTTAGATCCTCAAACCGTTCAAAGCTAGTGAACCAGGGATTAATTCCGCACACGATCATGCCATAATAAGGGTGCTCTGCTACATGTCAGAAGTCCCTAAATAATAGGAGCTCAGACAAACATACCTAAAAAGCCCAAATGAATGCCAACTAAAACAAATTCTGCTAATCGAAGCCAAGCCAAGCTCCATCAAGACCCTCTATCCATCCTCTCAGCCTATGAGGGTCGCATAATAGGCTAATCATCAAGTTTGTTGATGTCCACTAAAAAAGGGGACATGACACATAGACAAATCTTGAAATTGCTTGTCCCCAATCAATCTCGAAACAAGGAACCACTCGATCCACCTGGATCCCAAATGTAGTTATGCTCTACACTATTGGTAATCAATGCAAGTTCCTACAATATCCTCTGAAATATAACCAAGAGGAATCCACAATCAAACTAGTGAATGCAACTCAACCAATCTCTAAAATCACAACTGCCTTGGATGTGTCAATATTGCAGTTTGTGTAACTTGCTACTACCAATTCCATCTATAGAAGATGGTGCCAATCCATCCCATAATGGATGGTAAGAAACTGGATCTATCCACACCTGTGTGAAATCAAATCATCTAACTCTAGGTTAAAAGGAAAATAATGAGCATATCTTACCATATAATGTTGGTAGGAAACCCCAAACTCCATGACTGGCTCACCATCACTGAACTGGGAATCAGTAGATGGCTCTAATCTCTGACTCTAAGTGGTTGTAGGCTGGATACGACCCTATGCAATCTGCTCAACAAATCCCACCTCAAAATCCCTGTGAGGTAGCATAGTAGAAAAGATCACTATAATCTCCCCACCCAATCTGCTTATAACACTAGTACCTCAGATGAGAACACTTTCTGTCACTTTATGCGAGTGTAGACAAACACATGCACTATCTAGCAAATATTCCATGAATGATTTAGTGCCGTAAAAATTATATGAGGAAGCATCAACATACTCCCCCACACACCACAACTGATCTCTATGTAAAGGTGGCACAACCAGCTGCACCACACTGTCATCTGTGTGAGAAGAATCAATCTGGAGACTCGACTCCACTGGTATCCCAAACTCATCAAGACTAGGTACTCCCAAATCCTGTACATGTGTGTCAGCCCCAACAATATGTTCCTTAGCAACAATTGTAGGAACTTACTCACCACCAACCACCTCACTATACAAATGAACTGGGTTTGGGGCTGGTGAAGACTGTAAATGATCCAACTCCATGGTCACCTCCTCTGACTAAAAGTACAACAACTGTAGATCTCATTATAAGTCATCATAAGAAGACCCTATTGTGACTCCTTTCTATCTCTCCTTGTTGGAGAGAGTGACCTTCCCTTTTATGGCTTAAAGATGCTGCCTTGAATTGGCAACCACTAATCTAGCCTCCTTGGCCTTTTGTGACCACATATCACATAAAATTTGGGTTCTTTCCATATCCATCCAAGTTTGATGTTCTTGATGTGAAGATGAAGGAGCAATATGATCATGCAAAGAATCCATACTCTTATTATCCATATCATTAGCATGCTCTATGCTGGTCTCCAATGTAGAAGTCTCAAGTGAAACTTCTTGCAAAGATGATATAGACAACTCATTCCCCATGGCTGTGCTCATATCCTTTTGAGTCAAATCAACATGTCTAACAACTAGTGTAGGGCTGCCCTCAACCCCTGTAGAGACCTCTTATTTTTCCTTCTTTCTATTTTGTGATGTGGACCCCTTATGAATGGATGCCAAATACCGTACTAATTTGTCTTTGAATGTAGGATCTAAAATAATTTCATTCATCCTCCTTTGGGTTTCAGCCAACGTATTCAAACTTTGTTTTAGCTTCTTCATATCCTTGTCCCACTATTTTTGAGTACTTGAAATGCCCATGATTACTTCACTGATTCAATGACCAAGCTACCCAATAGGATGGTAGGAATTTGGCTCTGATCTACCCAATAGGATGGCAGGAATTTGGCTTTGATACCACTATAATATCCCCTTCAAATAGGGAATATAGAAACACAAAAGCTTTGATACCACTGTAATGTCCCTTTCTTAGGGGCACCTTTTCTTCTACAAAAGCTCTGAATTGCTTTCTATGTATTCTAAATTTTTGTATGAAATAAGAACAAATTGAGATTTTTGCAAGATAAATTCAAATAAATAAATAAACCACAATACATCTCTTAACTTCCAAATCACTAATCTTATTATTTGTCTAGATGATTACAATAGATATCCTCTATCATGCATATAAAATACTATTCAAATTCAGTCTTAAAAACCTGAGTATTTCACAAACTAGGAATAAAACCTAAATCTGGTACATCTCAGCTTGTATTGTCAAAAACATAGTCGCTAACGTTAGTTATACTACCGTCATTGGTCGACTAGGGTCGTTAACCTGCCAATGTTGGTGATAGGTCGGCCAATGTCGGTCACTGTGGATCTCTGCTTGCCGATGTCGGTCTCTGTGTGAATCTATACGAATCTGTATGGACTTCATATGGCTACCAATAAAGTACACCCTATTTTTTGGACCCCTAATCTCAAGATATATGGCTCTAATATAGAATATCTCTATTTGTATAATTTATTAAATCAAAGCTTATAAAATAAATACCTGAAATACTATGATAACTTCTATGTGAAGTTATCTCTCAAAATACCTAAAATACTATGATAACTTATATATGAAGCTATCCCTCGAACTGGCAATAGATTAGCTAGTATCTCATAACCTCTGAATCGCACACACTAAAGAGTGGACGCTCTCCAATGTAAACAGAATCCTAGAACCCTTGGCTTAGTCTTCATATAAGAATTCTTAGCAACAATCAATATCAATAATCAAATCATAATCAATGGATGGCCTCCATGAGAAACCCTTATACCCTCAAAAAGATGTGCTTTCCCTAATTAGGGTTTCTTAAATTAAAATTAGGGTTTCTTAATTAAAAATAGGTTAAATAATTAATATTTGATTAAATCAATCAAATATTAATATCTTCCTCAATACAATTCGGATCCTCAAACCGTTTGAAGCTGGTGAATTAGGGAGTGATTCCACACATGATCATGCCATAATAAGGGTGCTCTACTGCATGTTAGAAGTCCCTAAATAATAGGAGCTCAAACAAATGTGCCCAAAAAAGCCCAAATGAATGCCAACTAAAACAAATTCTGCTATTTGAAGCCAAGCCAAGCTCCATCAAGACCATCTATCCATCCTCTCAGCCTACGAGGGTCGCATAATAGGCTAATCATCAAGTTTGTTGATGTCCACTAAAAAAGGGGACATGACACATAGACAGAATACATTCACATAGCATCAAGATTTTCTTTTCAATTTTTTTTCTAAGACACTTTTATAAGATTGATACATTAAAGTTTGTTTATTATATCTTGTCTAACATTGATCTTTGTAGGATTGAACTAAGTTTCTAAAAAAATAATGCAAGGTCTAAAGTTATAGAGGACCCAAGTTAGCGAAGGAAAATAAGACCAATTTACTTAAATTTGGACCCTTTTATAGGGTTTCCTTATGTTAATCTGGGCCAATATTTACCCTATTCTAAAATATTTGGTAAACCTTTGTAGTATTATTGATTTTTGACATAGATCCTTTTCATAGCATCATGGAGTTGCCTAGGATCCAAACTAGATCTCATTTTGAGAATAGAGTTACCCTTGGATCTTTTGAAACCCATCATAAGACTAGAGACAATTAAGTAAAATATGAGATATAAATCCCATCCTGCCTCTCTAGTAATCTAGCAATAACATCCTCTATTTTACATTCATCCAGTCATGGCATGGTTAGGAGGATCTTTCATAAATATGTCTGACCCTATGCATGATTTGCCTAGGAACACATAAAAATATCTCCCTCTCTTGAATATATCTAGGGGTATAAATACTGAATAACACATCAAGTCTTTCAAGGTAGATCTTAGGATCCTAAACATCATCCATTAAGACATAGCTTGAAAATTCTTCCCATTAACCTTCATGGAAGTAGATTATGACTAGTTCCTAAATTTACCAGAGGATTCTATCGCAAGATGGAACCAGTTCAATGATACCTTCATCACATAATTTATAAGGGTCATTAGTAATGGAATAGTTTACGAATAGTTTACCATCTTAAAGTGAGACTTGAATGAACCCATAAGAATTGTTAATGTTAAATTTTAAAAGATGTACAACCTCACCATAGCTCCCTACCATCCTAAAAATAACTTAACACTTATAATCTATAAGAATACCCTAGATCCAATGACTATTGTCTTTTTATGAAGGGCCATGAACATCAATACATTTTCACATGCATATACATAGGGTATACACATCAATGAGCAAATGCACTTTCAAAGGAATCCTTCCTTTTCTATCCCAAATGTCAACCTAGCCTTACTTGTTCTAAATTTAGTCCTAAATGTAAACCAAAATATTCCTACTTTGAAAAAAAATTATGGCCTCAATCAATTTCCATTAATCCATGTAGATCCTAGCTAATAATTAGGATTATTTAACCAATCTAATGTTAGGGCTCATATGTAGAATAATAACCAAAATCTAGTTCTTGTTAACAAATCTAACACCCAAGGCATTGTCTAAAACCCAACTTAGAACACTAAGCTTGAATCTTCAAAAGAATACTTGGAAGTAATTTAGAAGATGGTTCAAAAACCAGGTAGTGATTTTTTTGAATTATAAAAGGAAAATGGGGAACATGAGGGAAGGTTATAATTGAAATTACACATTTTAAAAGTACAACAAACCTTTCATTAGGTTTAATAATAATGAACCCTTGGTTAATAAAATGCCTGAAATAAATATCTCAAATTAGCCTTGCCTAATTTGTGTAGTGTCTAAAACATAGCCTGACATGGAGAATTAGACTACACAAAATTCTGAAATGCTTTTAAGATTTTCTAAGGTGAACAAGAAAGTTATGACATTATATTTGACAAACAAGACAATATTGATAATTTAATAAATACAAGAACACTTGATAGAGGGTCCAACTCTATTGAAATGGCCCTCATGGTCAAAATTATGAGTTTCTTCATCAAGAAGAAAATGACCCAAAAAATAACACAAATGAGATCCATATTTTCCAATAATACTATAAAATTAATTATGCCTTGAGAAAGAGAGCCCAAAAGGAAATTGAAACAACTTATATGCCACCTAACAAAGCTAACACTCCCCCAAACCATATAGCCAAAAATGATCCTCCTCCTACAAAGGGAAATGATACTCAACCTATTCTAGAGTTAGATGAACCTGGATCCAAAGGTGGATACAACATTATCAAAGATATGAAGAAGATTAAATCCAACCTTACTTTGCATGACCTCACCCAAATTACTGAGCAATGTGATCTTCTATTTAGTTCATTAACTGAGAATCGAGACAAAGGTAAAACCAAATCAATGAATGTGAATGTGGTAATGTATAAAAGTAAATATGAGATTCCCTCATTCTTGTTAACTGTTAGAATATTTGGGAAGAATGTGCATAATTGTTTACTTGATTTTAAGCATATGCTAACATAATACCCATGGGTATTTTTTAAAACCTAGGACTGACCCTAATCAAGTTTGATAGAGTTATTATCTAGTTGGACAAGTCAAAGGTCAAGGTGGTAGGGGAACTATTGAATGTTCATATGTAATTAACTCATGAACCATGGATTCAATAGTTCATTGATATTTAAGTCATGGAAATCCTAGAATAATATGGGATGTTATTAAGTAGAGGCTAGATGAAATATTTAAATGAATATATGTCCATGGACTACTGGCATATGTGGTTTCCTTGGAGGGGTGTACTTAACCAGATTCAAATTGAGTGAGATCTAAGGATTAAGCTCATGATAATGGAGTACAATGCCAATAATGAGAAGGTGAATTTATAATCCACTAATTTAGGCATATATGATGTTGATATTGATGTCTTGAATCAAAGTAGTACTATAACCAAGGATGAAGGATTTTGGATGATTTAGTTCAATTTTGAAAGAGACAAATAAGGCCCAGGGGCAGGTATCATATTGACAAATATAGTTGGTAAGCAATACTTCAATTTCCATACACTAATAATCTCATATAATACAAATCCCTAATTTTAGGACATTAATTTTCCATCAAACATAAGGTAATAAAGTTGTTAGTACATGGTGATTCAAATTTAGTCATCAAAATAATATGTATTTAATAAAATGCAAGCTTTGTTATCTAAGGAAATATAAATTTAGAGTATTGGATCTAATTAAAACATTTAAAGCATTTAACATTGCCTCTATGCCTAAGGATTGTTGGGCCCCTTTTTGCCTAAGTCTGGACCTATGACAACTCGTCATACATCTCAATGTGAGGAAATAATGTGGAATGATTGATATTTTGGTATATTTTGTGCCAAGTGGAGGAATCAATTCTCATCTTGTGCTAACTAATAGGTAGTTAACTAGCACCCAAATTTTATGGGGTATCTTCATGAGTATCTATACATGGAAATTAGAGAATAAAGGGCACAAGGTGATGGAGTTAATAGAATGATCAACCAAAGCTATAGTTTAGCACCCAATGTACACCTACCAACCTAGTGAGAAGATTTTCTTGAATTATATAAATCCAAGATTTAAATAATATGAAAATGATACAACTTTGACACAATGAAGCCTTGAAAAATTGGTTCTAGAAATTATGAAGTGATCACCATTAAAACTAGGATTAGTATGGATTCCTTTGAGGCTTTGCATTTTAGTGCCCAAGCTCACCTATGAGCATTTAGGCCTTTAGTAACTTTAGGTGATAATTTATTCTATCTCATTTGTTATGTAATATATTTATTTTAACTCTATTTAAGGAAGAATGGTGTTGTATCCACTAAAGTTTTGTCTAGTTATGTCTAGATTTTGTATTTAAATGCATAATAAATGTGATGAATATAGTGTTATAAACTCAATATAAATTTTATGAATGTTGGTTGCAATATTTTGGTTCATGATGTTCATGGCATCTCTATAATTATGATGATGCCAGCATATTATGTGGAAGTAATTTGAGTGTAGGAAAGATCTTCTACCAAGACATGATACCTATGCTTAAAGTGTTAACTCAACATGAACCATTAATCTAATATATTCCATTTAACCCTCCATGTGCCTAAAGGATGTTAATCATGATAAAACATAAGCTTGTGCCTATAAGACTACAAAGTAACCTAATATAGACTTGGGCCCATATGATCAGAAGTAGGTACCTAAATAGGATTTATGCCTATAAACCCTCAACCTAGCCTAGAAATGGTTGTGCCAATGAACTTGAAAGTATCATTATTACAAATGACCAATCCCCTAGAAGATTTAGTTATGTCATGGCATGACTAACCCAATGTGGGCCCTATTTCTTTCTCTAATGCACTTTAGGTGAGTGTATAAGGCTTGTGCCTTATGTGAATTTATGTTGATGTAGCTGAGTGATAAATGTTGAACACTACAAGATTAGTCCATGTTTGCACCTAGTTGTAACAAGTCTAGAACTAAATTGGACAACCAAATAAGTTCTTGAAAAATCAAATGACATTGACAACTAACACTTATCTATAACATTTTGGTTATGTTTTTAGGACCTATGTTGGATTTTGTTGTTCTAATGATGCCAAATAATAATGATCTAAATTTACCTTAAGAACATTAAGTACTAGCTAAAATAGGTGAAAGATAGCTTTACATTGAAGCATCCATCCTATAAAGAATAGAATCCAAGGAAGTACATAAAAAATAACCTATATGATGCTCTACATGAGGATTTATTTTACAAACTAACTGAGCATGTGTACTGATGGTTGGTTACCTATGAAATCCATAGAAGACAAATCTATAATACCTTGAGTGGACAAAGGAGTGCTTATAAAAGCTTGAGAACCTTGATTCCACTTGGACTAGAGCTGTAGATAAATGGTGGTAAGGAGTGTTGAATAGTTACATGCTTGAGTTTGTAGTATTCATGTACTCCTACCATGAAGAAGTAGAGTATAAATTCTTGTGTGAGTCTCGAGGAACATTTGTGAAATACTTTGGAACAAATCTTAGGAAACTAATGGTATATTATAAATTTTAAACTTTAATAATGGAAAGCTAAAATCCTTTCATGTATGAATAATATAACAAGGAAGAAGGGGATGTGTAGGTGAAGTGCAATGGAGGGGGATGAGAAGATTGACACTTGAGAGCATAGGTGATAGACTTATAATAAGAGAAAGTAAAGGTTTACAGAATTTATAAAACTTCAAAGTGCCAAGAGACTCATAGTGAAAGGGAAGGGCATGGGGAAGGATCTCTTAAATTGCAATAGTGTGAAGAGAGGAAAAATGAAGGCATAGATTAAGCTTAATTATTGATGGGTGAAGAATTTCTTGTGTCCCTAAAAAATTTGACCATTAAAGATACACTAGAAGTGCCTTCCAACTTTGAACCTATGGTGCTAGCTCATGTGATATATCTCACATGAAAATAAAGAAGAGTGATAATTGAACCTATTGTCCACATTAAATTTGACTAGTTTTTAGATTTAGAGTATAATTTTGTGATTAAACAAGTTATCTCTTATGAGGAGCTAAGTGAAGGTACCTCTAAGACTTTTGGAGATAGCTCAATAACATAGAACATGAATGCAATAATTATACTTTGGAAAATGTCAATTGTATAGACTGAGTAATAGCCCATAAGAAGTGGCCTGATACCACAAATGAGTAGCATCACATCATCGAATTTAATGGTGCCAACCATAACAATAGGGTCAATACCAAACCTAGTGAATGGAGGCATTAGAAGACTACTACCTCAGATGCTAGCACCACCCCATAATAAATATATTATGATATGGAAATGTACTTACCAATTTATCATGACATTGAAAATGTTGTAGAGTGTGTGTTAAAATGTGAGCTTTAATGGCATGCTTGGGGTATAACCCAATAAAAGTGCAAGGAAACATAATTCATGACAACTTTACTTGATCATGCTCATACCTAGTATAGGAAATTTGATCCTAATAGGCTATGATTGATTATGACACCTTGAAGGAAGTATTTTTTAAGGCATTCAACATACCCAAATTTGAACAATAGAACACCGTTGTGATCAAGTAAATTAAAAAAGGGATATTAGAGATCATGTGCTTATATTATGCTAGGTTTAAAACTCTTCTTTATATACTTATTTATTACATTCACCCCTCTCAGCATGCATAATGGTTAATTAGAGGATTATTAGTACCATTTAGAAGAATGATCTCTATGAAGACACTCATAGATCCTCAAAAATAGCTTGAAGCTATGATTAGATCCAAGGTAGTTGGAAGTTCTAAAACTAGGATTGACCCATTCATGGAAGTGTAGATTATATCCATGGCTAGCTAACTCTAAAAATTGATTGCTAGTTCATCATAAGATGCTTAAAGTGGATTATGGTACATTGACTGTGAGATGGAAGGCCATATCAAGAATAAATATCCTTGAAGGAATGTATTCACATTAAATCAAATCTATGAGGTTTGTAATGAGGTACATGATGTTCAAAAATTTCCTTTATTTCAATGTGCCAATTAGGTTAACACAAGCATATATTATCAGTTGTGTGATGCCTACACTCATACCACAACTAATTTCCATATAATCAATGAGGTACGTGAAAATATTGAGATAGGTGAATGAAAATTAACTACAATAGTTGGAGGTTAGGAAATATAATAAAATGAGGGATAAAATTATTAGAATGCAAGATATGAGATTTAAAGAGGTGCTAGAGGGTAGGGTGGAAGCTGCAGTAGAGGAAGATTCACACCATGATCATTTTACAAGTGTGGTTTGACCAAGCACTATCATTAGGATTGCCCTACATATCTAACATGTAGTTATTTTCAAGGAACACACACAAGGTTGAGTAATGCCCTAAATTGTGTAAAAATTTGACCTAAGGCTAGCTTGACACATATAAAGGCACAAGAATGATTGGGCATGATCTTAAAGTGAAGAAATAGAATCCAAAGGCAAAACTAACCTAGATTTAGCTAATAAAAGTATAAATAACTACACATAGTGGATTAACCACTTAGATTCTAGTTACACTAATACCAGAGTTATTCCTAGAATATGGTGTATCGAGTCATACTGAGTACATCATATAGCCTAAACCCAAAGTTGTGCCTTACCCTGACCCTATATGCT
This sequence comes from Torreya grandis, assembly GCA_037957365.1. NCBI lineage: Eukaryota > Viridiplantae > Streptophyta > Pinopsida > Cupressales > Taxaceae > Torreya > Torreya grandis. The sequence goes on from JARHVA010004673.1 coordinate 292,534, forward strand.
AGAAGGATATCTTGCAATAGGCCATGATAATTATTCAAAACCTATAAGGATAAATCTAATTAGCATGATATTTAGATGTATAAATTGATACTTCTTGGAAGAATCAAGATAACTAGGAGGTTAAGGTACAAGAGGTAATAGAGATCTTATGCCTCCTACAAATAGAAAGGATGCTACCTCTATTGAAGAATTTGTTTTTAGAGCATGCCAAGTATAAGCCAATTGAAATTGTTGTGCCATGCATTAAAAGGGTTTGAGAGATTAGGCATATATAGAATGAAGAGTATGATCAGTATCTCTTGGTGAATGCCATCATTGATAGATGGTCTATATATGAGGTCCTCATGGACACAGGCACTGAGGTTAATATTAACAAAGAATGAATTAGAAAATATGGGTAAGATAACATTGAGGCCTTACCCTTATTTAATTTTCATGGCCAATAAATCTAGGACAAAACCAATTATAATTATAAAAGGTACCATTTTAGATATTATGGGCACAAAGTTTTATGTTAACTTTGAAGTGATCAAGTTGGTTGAGTAAGATAATTATCTAGAACTCTTAGGCATGCCATGGTGGCATGTGAATAATGCTAACATGAGCTTGAATAAGTGTTATATGACCTATGAAAATGTCAAGGAGAGGGTTGTGATCCTCCTCTAAAGTTACCAAGGACCCCCTTATGTAAAAGGTGTTGATCTTGAGGATGAGATCAACCATATCCACAACATCATGATGTAAGGCACCAAAACTATCAACCCCAATGACTAGGGAGTGATTTCTTAGGATGATGGATAGTCAACCCAGGACATTACTAATGTAGCTTAAAATTGATGGGTTTAAGAAGATTACTAAACCAGTGGTCAGAGGTGTTGTGTAGTGAGTGCCAAGGCACCAAAATGTATGAGTATTGGCTAGGTCTAGATTGATCCCACTTCTCAAAGAGGGTTCCCTTATAATATAAATATGGAAAACATAGTGTTTCAATTAAGAAAAGTTATACTTGCATCACTTCCATAATACAAAGAGATAAATATTATAGAATAATATGTCCATGACCTAGAATCTTGCATCCTAAAGGAATTATATATGATAAGCACACTAGTGTATACTTTAATAAGCATTGTCACTTGTTGCTAGGTATCACAAAGGCCTAGCTTACCAACTTGGCAAGATGTAAAAGAAGCCATATACACCAAATTTATAAAAATCAATGAGGACTTTGACATTTCTCCATACTCTAGAAATTTAGACCCAATAGTGCACATATGCTGGTGCAAAGAAACATGGATCAACTATGATGGAAATGCTCTAATGAAATTATGGGTACACACCTTATATATAACCTTAAATATGTAGGAATAATCTTGGTATGTGGTCAATAAAACATTCCATTATATATCTAGTTGGGATGTCTTCAAGGAGAAGTTTGTGCACACCTTATCCTTTTCTTCACATAACATGGAATTAATCAAGCTATTACAAGTCATTTGAAAGGTAGTGTTTGAGAGGGGAGGGGGGTGAGGGCAACCGGTGAGGTATTTCCGTTGCGGCTCTGCCAACCCAGGTTCGATTATCCGTCCCCCCCGACCCCATGGTACCGGTATTAGTCATGTCTAGCCAGCGGCGCCGGTCACGGTAAAAAGTTTACCCGGCTTTCAATAAAGTGAAAGGTAGTGTTTGAGGACACTAAAATATTAGAGGATAACCTAGATATGTTTAGGGAGAAAGGATTAGTGATCCCAAATTTAATTGAGGAGTATGCACTCAAATAGTGACTTGGGTGATGAAGATACATATGTCTAAAAAACACAAAATTGGACATCCTTGATAGGAAAGAGGAAGATTATTCACCAAGTGGATGATAGTTACCTTGACAAAGAAACCCTATTCATCTCCACATCAAAATAATTAAAGGGAGTATGAAAGTTGAGGACACACATTAGGATAGGAATTATCCCTACCACATGCTACTCAAGACCACCTAGGTTGATATTAATTTAGGAGAACCATAGATGATTACTTTGGGTGCATATTGGTCTGACATAAAGCTAGTGCAAATTATGGAACTCCTGAAGGAGTTTCAAGATTTGTTTTCATGCAATTATCAAGACATTAAGGGCACCCACCCATCCCTTATAAAAATGAGAATAAATCTAGTGGATGGTGTGTGACATATCAAAAATCACCCTTAAAAAATGAACCCTAATCTCTGCACCAAGGTCAAAATGGAGATTTACAGTATGCTATCCATAAGAGTAATCTACCCTGTGCAAGAGTTAGAATGGGTCAGCCCCATGGTTTTTAAAATTAATAAATATGGGTACATATACATTTATGTTTATTATTGAATATTAAATTATACCTATGTCACTAAACCCTTTTGAACTCCATTTATTTACAAAGTTTTAGATGGAGTCATAGGCTACAAAATCTATACTTTCACTGATGGTTTCTCTAGATACTATCAATTCCAAATTAGATAGGAGGATAGGCATAAGATAACCATTGAAATATAATGGGGTTTTTTTACCTATAATATGATGCCATTTGGGCTCAAGAATGCACTAGTTGTATTCTCTAGAGTGGTCATCACTACATTCAAGGATTTTATCCATAAGTTCCTCCATGTGTACCTTGATGATTAAACTATGTATGGGATCATGAGAGACCATTATGATAACTTACACCTCATGTTTGATATGTGAAAAAATATATAGATATCCTTGAACCTTAATAAGTGAATTTTTATGACACCATTTAGAACCTTGCTCATGTACATCATCTGCAAATATGGTCTGCTTGTCAACCTTGTAAAGATTGCTATTATTCTATAACTCTAGATCCCTTCCATGTAAAAATACATTCACATATTTCTTGGCCATTTTGGATATTATATCAAGTTTATAAGGAGCTACTCAAGGATCAAAATGATAGTAAAGGAGCTATTTTGCAAGGATGGCCCATTACACTAGGGCATAGTGCAAGAGGATGCCTTTGAAACTCTAAAGCTCAAATTAGCTAGTGCACCTATCCTTCAATTTATTAACTAGATGAATCCATTCCACATCCATGTTGATTCATCTATATATAATTAGAGGTATTCTAGTGTAACCCAGTGAAGGTAATATGGATCATATTATCTTATTTTTAAGTCACAAATTGACCCCCATAGAGAAAAATTACACAACTAACAAACATGAGGTACTGGTTATGGTCTATGCCCTTCATAATTTTAGGAAATAATTTTTGGTCACCCCATTCATCATTTTCAAAAATTATGAGGCACTTAAGTACCTTATGAATAAGCCTATTCTCTATTGGTGCATTTTTAGATGGATAGTTTTATTTTAGTAATTTTAGTTCTTAGTTGTGGTGAAACTTGAGAAGCTGAACTTAGGATCCGATCATTTATCCCACCTCAACTTTAGTAATGTGGTAGTTCCCATTGAAGATGACATGATGGATGTGCAACTCTATAGAGTCCAACACATTCCCAAATACTTGTTAGAGATAGCCACATTTATAATGTCTGGGTTTGTACCCTAGACCATTACCACTAAAGATAAGAAGTAGCTCAACATTTGTACCGCCCACTTTCATATCATTAGTGGGGAGCTATATAAATTAAGTCAAGATGAAATATTACACTAATGTGTTTTTTAATATGAAAGACTTAAGTATACATGAGGCACATGAGGATATTGTAAGAGGCCATTGTGTTGGAGACATAATGGTATATAAAGTGTTACAATTAGGATTGTGGTAGCCAAACCTATTCCAAGATTTAAAGGATAGAAATAAGGTATGTGACATATGCTAGTGCATAGGGAAGACAAACTAATGGGATGATATTTTTCTCATCCCCATTCTTACCTAGGCAACATTTTAAAAATGGGCCATTAATTTTATTGGGGTGATCACCTCTACAATAACATGTATAGGCACAAGATATATTTTGGTATCCATTAATTATTTCATAAATTGAGCCAAGATAGTGCATACCAAAAATTTCACTACCACCACTACTACATGATTCATATGGGATAACATCATAAGTATCTATGGGTGCCCACCTAGTTTAACTAGAAATAAAGGCACACACTTTATTAAAGAGATTATGTAGATCCTATTAATAGAATACATGATGGTGCACCACTAGGCCACCCCATATCATCCCAAACCAAATGGAATTGTTAAGGCATTTAATAAGATAATAAGGATGTAACTCATAAAGATAAGAGATTTTGGTCACAAATACTATGATGATCAAGTATCAATAGTCATATGGGTATACTACATAACCTACAAGTGCCTAAATAAGGCTACACCACTCCAACTAGTGTTTGGTGCTGAGGTAATTCTACCAATGGAGTTATTGGTGCCATCACTATGTATAACATGAATTGGTCATTTGTATATCCAAGAATAATTAAGTGCAAGGTTGGAGGACTTGGATTAATTGGATGAGGTGTGCACCCAAGCAAGGTAGAGCTAACAGATCAAGAATGTGAACCAAAAGTTGTGGCATGATAATCGTATTAAGATCAAGGTACTAATTGAAAGAACATTGGTCTTATTCTATGACTTCAAGCATCTCAAGAAACTTGAAAAGATACAAATTAGGTAGATGGTCCCATATTTCATCCATAATATATTGGAAACTAGCACATGTAAGTTGTGTACATTGTTAGGTGAAATACTCTATGGGTATATCACTGGCAACAGATTAAATCTATATAGGTAAAATATGGTGTTTGCATCATCATAAACTAACTTCCTAATCATAATTTGGTCATGTTTCAATGAATTTAATGATTTTTGATTCAAGCCAAAAATTTATATTTTATGAATGTTGTTCTTGTGGAGTGACTAAATAGAGCTTTTAATCCCACAAGAAAAATATTTTGGTTCTTCTACACATAACTCCATCTGTGTGAATTGAGCATGGATGATTTTTAATGTTTCTAAGGATATAAACCTAACTTTATAAGTTAGTATAACTTTTTAGACTAAAAATATGAGTAATAATTAACAAAGAGAGGCATACAAGATGAAAATGTACAAGAGGTAGAAAGATGATGCACACTATGATCATGCACAAGAGATCAAAATTAGAGAGTGAACTGTTAGAGGGATAGCACAAGGGATTTTTATGGGGTAGGATAGGCTAGGTAAAATAGATGAAATTTCATAGAAATCAACCAAGATAAGAAATCATGCTTGAAATGAAAGGATAATAGGAAAAGAAGATGGAACCATAGAGACTAAATCATGTGCATTTGAGGCACTAAACCTAGGTTTCCATAAGTAAGTTAAAGGTCATGCCAAATGAACAAATAAAAAGAGAAAGATCTTTAAGGCATGATAGCATCCACCTAAAGTGAGGTGGGAAGTGACTATTTGAAATACACATCACTTCACCACAAATATTGTTAGAGGATTTATTGAGATGATGATGGAGACATAAAGATATACATTGAATGCATAGGTGGAAATGGAGTTCATAGAATTTTATGATTTACAAGAACTCTAGACACCAAAACACCATTAATAACCTATAATTAAGATGGTAAATGAAATTAAGGGTATAAAATAATGATAACCCAACTAGTTTAGGTTACAAACCTTGAGATGATTTGCACCCAAAATGCAAACCAGTGAACTAGAGCCAAATCTAGCAATTGCTACCAGAGTGAACACTTGAGCACCCATAGATGATAAAAGTGAATGATAGAATATAAAAAGGGATTGTGTTCACTTTAATATTATCATAGAGAAGTGTGGGGCATAAATTATGGTAAAATTAGGCCATAGAAAATTAGAGTGATACCAAGGCCACCATTAATGGCATACAAAGATCAAGAGCCAAAGTCATAATCATAGACCTCATGATTATGAGAAGCACCAATTAACATTAGAGGCCTCAAAAAATAAAAATAATCACACTTCAATACTAGCTGGTTTAGAATGGGAAAGAAGCACATGATTTCTAGTCCACAATAGGCATAGAAGGATGCCAAGAAGGCATAGATAGAAAAAGAGATGGCTTCTATAAACAAGGACAACCCATTATATGAGTAATTTTTAAAGAATTAGACATGAGGGTACTTTCAAAAATGTCATACCAAGTGATGCAATCTCCCCCAAAGGTCTTGGTAGGGGATAATTAGATGTCTTTCATGCAAACCTATTGATTGAAACAATATAAACACCATACCTTGAGCCATTCACAATATCTAACATAGGAATATATGGTGGAAATGAGGTAAAAAGTATAATTAGGCATGATGTTATTTTATTTATCTATCCAAGATAGACTTGTGACCTTTAGTACAACTCATCTCTATGAGTTTTCATGCTTTAGGGAGCTCGAGGAACTCGTACAGTTCCTCCTCTTGTGTGTCCATAGAGATCAAATCTATTTTTTAGTGAGGCACATGTGGATATTAGTATACATAATAGGTATAATTATTGAGCTCCTAGACTCTTTCATAGACATCCACTAGATGATGATGGATGATGCTGAAGTTGAAAGGGTCATGAAACTCCTTGGGTACTACAATGGAGGATTCACATCCCATATGAAAGATACAAAGGACCCCAACATAAGGGTGGTGGTATGCCTCATGATTCACATCCCCTATTAAATATATCAAGGACCATTATTAAATATATATGTAGGATTCCTAGTGATAATAGATGGAAACCTCTTAGGTTGGCTCAATCTTCCTTATATATTCACCATGAAATACTTAAGGGAGGCACTGTGAAGGATCCCCCATGCATAGTAACTAGGTATCTTAGTCAAGGATTTAGACTTGGAGAGGAGAAGGTTGTGGCACTAATATGTGCACCTAGGATGAGGAGGATGAATTGGATCACAATGACATCCATCTTCTCTAGAAAGATATGATTCTCAAGAAAATAAATATGGTTTATTATAAGATTAAGATAAGGACAAAGGTCATGAGCACCGAGAAGGATAATGGAATTCCCCTTCAAATAGGAAATGAATGGAATTCGATGATATAAAAGAAGAGTAAGTATCCACAAAATAAAAATGGGGAAGACATTTGAGGAAGTAAAAGAGTGCCTTAAATTGAATATTGCCTCTACAAATGAAGCAAATCCCTTTGTAACAAAGAATAAGCACATGACCTTCATGCTAGGGATTGATTCACCCAAGCAAAGGGAGAAGAAAAATAAGTTGAAGAGGCAAGATTCAATGCCCATAATAACCTTTATGGATATTGAAGCACAAGAGGCACATGAGGAATTGGAAGCATAATAAGTACATGAAGAGATGGAGAAGGAAGGAGGGATGAAAGTTTACATCATATAGAAAGAAGTAGTAGAAGAGCCTAGCACCAATGAAGTTTAGGATGACTTTTAAGGTAGAACTAATGCCATGTTTAGAGATGAAAAAAATCTTCCCATCACCTCATCCAAGGATCCCTTCACATAGCCTCTACTAACTGAGGAGGAAAAGAGAAGCTGGTGGAAGAAAATAGGCCTCAATGAGGAAGAAATAGAGATGGTGTTAAAGCTAGATAAAAAAGAGTGGCCATGAAGTCATCCAAGATGAGCCAGGAAGAGATTGATAAGGTCAAGGCTAATGAAATAAGAGATGAAGAATAAAATACCATGGTAATAGTAAAGAGGAGGAAGGTAGATAAAAATAAGGCCTAAGAGGAAAGGGTCAAGAAAGAAAATGAAGAGAATAATATTTATGCAAGCATAGAACTAATGGAGGAGAAAGTAGAAAAGGTGCCTAGTACCCCCACCAACATAGTAGAAGATGATGCACTAAAGGCATGCCCAAGTAGTGAAGGGGTGCATACAAACAAGGATGGTAATACTAGCACCTTGAATGACCAAATAGGGAACACTAAAAAAACCCAACAAAAATAAGAGGGTGAAGTTGGTGCTAAGGTAGAAGAAGAGATGGACCAAGGGAATAAGTTCAAGGAATGACCCCTATAGGATCAATAAAAGGAAACCTCAATGGGAAGCACTAAATAAAGTGATAGCACTAAAGAAGAGGAGCAAGAGAAGATAGAGCTGACTGTCACTGAGAAATAAGGTACTAAGTTGATCTTAAGAGAAAATGAGTAGAAGGGGTGTAATGATGAAGATTAATACATGTTTGATTACATGCCCCCCGTAACTACCAGAATAAGGACATACTAATAACTATCATTTCATTTTGATATTTATATAAATGAGACTCATTTTGAGGTGTCATTAAAGGCCATGTTGGGTTAAGAGACATTAGAGGAAGGGTATGATTCCCTTCTCATAAACCCCCATGCAATGAACCTAGTTAGGTTAGCCATTTCACTCATATAAATGGCCCTCAAAATATTATGGAAGAACATCATTAATGATGTTAGGGCTTCAAAGTGGAATAAGATCACACTAGAATTGGAAGAGGAAATAAAGTCCATGAAGTTAAAAATGCAATAGTTGGCTGAGTGCATAGAATAAGCTAAGATATCCCTCTTGGATGATATTGACACTTTAAATATTTTTGAGGTTGACAAGGTTTACATGCTAGTGGTGTAGATGCTCTCAAGGTTGAAAGTAGAACCAGTGCAAGAAAAAGAGGAGGACCATTGCACCATCATATAGAAGGAGATATCATATAATATTAAAGATGTGGAAGACCTCTTCATGAAATTAGAAGAAGGTGTAGAGGTAGTTGATGCCATCTTCATGAACTTCTCCAACCAATCATCGATCATCAATGTGAACCTAAAGTAGGAAAAATGGGATAGGGAAGAGTTGATGGTAAAGGTATACATTATTATCAAGATTAATCATGCATAGATCATGGTAAAGGTTAATACCCTGAGCACCTAAATCAAGAACTAGGATTAGAACCTATAATAACTCTTCCATTCCTTGTAAACAAAATCCAAGAATCAAGTGGAAATATTAGATGGAAGAGTGATGAGGACAAATGAAATGATAAAGGACTTTAAAAAAGAGTTAGATAAAACTTGTGTTCTCATTATTAGCACTACCTCAACAAAAATTGATAGTTCCATTAAAGAAATCAATCTCACCATAAAGGGATTTAAGGACTTCGACATTGAACTAAAGGATAATGCACTGGACTTATGCATGCATAGGGCATTGAAAGACCATTCCAAGGATGTACTAGTAATTTTTTAAGGGTTTATGTTAGGCCCATTTTTTCTTAAGTCTCAACCCATGCCAACTTATTAGACATATGAATGTAAGACAATCATGTGGAATGATTTGTAGTTTGGTATCTTTTATGCTAGATGGAGGAATCAACACTCATCTTGCACTAACTAGTAGGCAATTAACTATCACCTAGATTTTGTGGGGTATTTTCATGAGTATCTATACATGTAAACTAGAATGCAAAGGGTACAAGGTGATGGATCTAACAAAATGATCAACCAAAGATCCATCTCAGCACCCAGTGTGTGCCCTCCACCCTAGCAAGAAGATGCTACTGAGTGATACAATTACAAGCTTGAACAATGAAAATGATATGATTTTTACATAGTGAAACCCTATAAAATTGGTTCCAAACATTATGAAGCAACCACCATTAAACTTAGGATTAACATGGATGCCTTTAAGTCTCTAAATTTTAGTACCTAAGCTTACCTATGAGCCTCTGGGCCTTTAGTAACTTTAGGAAATAATTTACTTTATCTCATTTATTATGTATGTTTATTTGAACTTTGTTTAAGGAAGAATGGCATTGCATCCACTAGAGTTTGATCTGGCTATCTATGTTTAACATCTTTATCTTTTATATTGAAATACATGATGAATGTGATGAATATAGTGTTATAAACTCAATCTAAATTTTATGAATGTTGGTTGCAAGATTTTGGTTCATGATGTTCATGGTGTCTTTGTAATTATGATAATGTCAGTATATTATGTGGAAGTAATCTAAAAGTAGGAAAGATCCCATGCCAAGCCATGATACCTATGCTTAAATCACTAACCCAAAATGTATCCTTAAACTAATATATTCCATTTAACCCTCCAAGTACCTAAATGATGCTAATCATGATAAAATATAAGTTTGCACACATAAGACTACAAAGCAACCCAATATAGACTTGCTCCCATATGATTAGAAGTAGCTACCTTAATAGGATTTGGGTGTATAGACCCTCAGCTTAGCCTTTAAATGGATAGACTATGTAACTTTAAAATTCCATTATTACAAATGACCAATCCCCTTAAATATTTAGTTATTCCATGGCATGACTAGCCCAATGCAGACCTCAGTTCTTTCTCTATTGTGTTTTGAGTGAGCACATAAGTCTTGCACCTTATGTGAATTGATTACATTGGAGTTGAGTGATAAATATTTAGTGCTATAAGATTACTCGATTTTTGCACCTTGTTTTAAAAATTCTATAAATTACTTGGATAACTTGATAAGCACCTAAAAAAGTGAATAATTTAGACAACTGACACTTATCTACAACATGGATCAAAATCAGCTTGAAAATGTGTTGGCTTCTATATCAACTAATCTAGTCCCACCTAAGGACTTCAAATTGTATAAATTTATAGTTAAAATGGTATGTTTCCCTTACATCCTATAAAACATCAACCACTTATAGTAATTTTATTATGATAAGTAGATCATTGACTTCATGCCTAGTTCTAGAGTCTTTAAGTTACACATAATTGAAAAATGAGATGAAGAGTCTATAAAAGAAGTCAAAGATAATGATGATGGAATAATAAAATAAATAAGAATATTATTCCTAAAGGCGTGGTCTCTTTATAAAGGATATTTAATCAATATAAGACAAAGAGTTCCATCAAGGTACCCAATGTAAGTGGCAAAGATTACGAAAAATTGACCTAGGTTCATTCTAAACTAAAGAAGAAGTTGTTGAGGCCACTAAGATATTAAACATATTCAAGGATGTCCTTGCATGGTCCTATAAAGATATCAAAGTATTCAAAACCTAGGTTATTACTCATATGATCCCTCTAAATGAAGCATGTAAATCTATTTGACAAAATCAAAGACCCATCAACCCAGTGCCAAAGCCTCTCATCTATAAAGAAGTAAATAAGTTACTAAATGCAAGGATAATCTTCCCAATTAGATGCTCTACATGGGTATCTAACTTGGTCCTAGTTAGAAATAAAAATGGTGAAATCAAAATCTGCATAGACTTTTAGAACCTCAACCAATCATCAAAAAAAGATAATTACCCATTACCATCCTTGGACAAGATAATTCAAATGGTTAATAGTTCTCAGATGATGTCTTTCTTAGATGGATTATTTGGTTACAACCAGGTTCTAGTTAATAAAGAAGATAGAATAAAAACTACCTTAATGACCAAGTAGGAAACATTTGCATATGAAAGAATGCCTTTCAAACTCATCAATATTAGGGCTACCTTTCAGCATGCCATGGAACATGAATTTTAAGGATTGACAAGTAAGTGCATAATCATCTACATGGATTACTTAACCATTTTCTCTAAAAATAGAAAATACCACATGATGTACCTTCAACAAGTTTTGGAGAAATGTAGAACCTTTGTTATCTCTCTAAACCCTAAGAAGAGTATCTTTTGCATAATAGAAGGTTAACTCTTGGGACATGTAATCATGAAGGATGGTATATATATTGACCCTGATAGGATTAATTTTATTTTCAAGGTTTATTTCCATAATAGGAAAAATTAATTAAAGTCATTCTTTATAAAAATTAACTTTGTATGTAGATTCATTTTAGGTTTCACCAAAATTGTCAAACCTATGAATGCCATGTTGAAAAAGGAAATGAAGATTGACTGGATGTTCAAGGATAATAAATATTTCCAAGACATTAAATAAGCCACATCACAAGTGTCCATGTTGATTAACCTATATTTTGGTAACTATTTCTACCTTTATTCCTTTTCTTCTGACCACATAATTATTGTTATATTAACATGGAAGATAGATGACAAAGAACATCTAGTTTCCTTCATGAGTATGAAATTGAAAAATGTAGAATTAAGATACCCACTCTTAGACAAGAAGTAATATACCTTGGTAAAATTTGTAAATAAGCTCAAACATTACATCCTCCAAAACAAAACTCATGTGATTGTACCTAACCCTATTGTTAAGCTTATGATTAAACAAAATGAGTTAGGAAAAAGACAAGGAAAATGGATGACTAAGCTCCAAGAATATGACATAGATATAAAGTCAGCTAATATGGTATGAGGCCAAGGTTTAGTTTAATTAATCACCAATATTTATCATAGGATTGATGTTTTATAGGTGGAAATAAACTAGGTTTCACGTGTGGAATGGTACAAAGACATCATGTACTATTGTTGAATGGAACTTGCCCACTAAAATTAAAAAGAGAGAAAAGAAGATCACTTAGGATCAAAATTTCACATTTTATGATCAAAAGAGGAGTTATTGATATAAAAACTATGAAGGAATCTATCTAAGATGCATCTCCAAGAAAGAAGGTATAGACATACCAAACAATTTCCATGAGAAATTGGGAAGTGGAAACCCTTTGGGAAAAAACACTATCCATAAAATACTTAGAGCAAGCTATTATTGGTCTACCATATTCAAATATGCACATGCTCATGTTTTAGCATGTCACTAGTGTCAATTATTCAATAGTAGAGAAGTAAGGCCAACCATACTATTATAACTGGTGATTGAAACTAGGTCATTTTCATAATGGGAATTGGACTTTGTTGGGGTCATTGATCCCAATTCATCAGTAAGACACAAATTTATGTTGATTTTCACAATTTATTTCACAAGATGGACTAAATTAGTTACAAATAATAATTTCAAGGCAATTGATGTTATCAAGTTCCTAGAGGGAAACATCACAACTAGATTTGGGACTCCTTTGTCTCTGGTGTGTGATAATGGTTCAAATTTTGAATTTTTGGAATTTGTAGAATGGGATTATGATAATAATTTTTTTTAAATTTTTCCTCAAATCATTATCAACAAGGGATTGGTGTTATAGAGTCAAGAAGTAAAAACTTGATGATTGTAATAAAAAAATCAATAGCTAAGAAACCACAGGAGTGGCAATCATTATTAAAGTATGCTCTCTAGGTAGATCAAACTAGATACAAACAAGCCTTGAAGACATCTCCATTATTACCAGTATATGGGTAAAAAACAATATTTCCCATTACATTTTAGATACCTACTTATGAGTTCATGGATGAATACATGAATGCTGATGAAAGAATTTATTCTAGAATATTGAATATCATTCAGATGGAAGATGGCAAAGATGAATCCCTTAAGAACTTCAAAAATCACTAGGACATATTCAAAATGTGGTTTGACAAAAAGTCTAAAATCAAAATGTTCTAAATATTAGACATGGTTTTATTATGGGATAAAGCCCATGATAAAAAAATCCTATAATGACAAAGTCACACCTCTTTGGATCATGACATACCAAATTATAGAGATACTAGGTGATAATGTGTTCTGATTAAAGGACCTACAAGGAAATGACTTATCTCTATCAATGAATGGATAATACTTGAAGAACTACTTCTCAGATTCCATTTTTACCCCCAATATAATTTGGTGTTAGGTAGGAGTAGATTATTTTTCTTTATTCTTTGCTTTCTAATTATGTGTTTGCTTTCTATCATTTTCTTTCCTTAGACTAGTTGTGTGTTGTAGCCTTGTAATAATGCATCTTAGCAAGATCTTGAGTTTCTGTTGCATTGGTTAAAAGTGCTAAAATATAAATAATTAAGGTGTTGAATCTCTTTTACATCTCCATAAATGGTCTTCTAAAGTAAAAAACCATTCCATATATTGATTTAAGAAATATGGAAGAGTTTAATGATAAAGTTGTCATTTCATGGAATATGTGCTTATACTTTGATTATAATCCAATGCTAATAAACATACATTTGACTAGATGAAGGTCTTAAAATTATGGAGATCCATACATACTATCACTTAATTTCACATCATAATATTGCCTAGGTAGAACTTAGTTGTTAAAAAGTGAGCGGTTCTTGAGCAAAACTTATAGAATTCCTTAAAACCTAGCTAAGAAAATGGTTCCCAACCTCTAAATGTTTGAAAAAAATGAAAAAACATGTGTATCAAGTTGAAACAAACTTGAAAATATAAGATTCATTCCCTTAAATTTGATTTGGGAAAATTCTATCAGGGATATGGACACCTAGCTAGCAGTAGAGCAAGGCCTAGAGTGTAGCCAAAGGTATCTATGTCGAGGCTATAGATGCCTGGATGGTAGTATAGAAATTCCCAAGACATCCCATTTAAAGTTGAGAATAAATATATACATCTGAAAATCTATTAACCAAAACATATGTTCAAAACCATAAAGTTTAAAGCTACTAATTCTGAAACCCAAAGGTATGTTGGTCAATTAATTTAAAGCACACACACATTATTAATGATTTTTAGTTTTTTTTATTCTCTAATTATTAAAGTGAAAATTTTTTAGTACTATAGAACCAATTATGATATTTTTATGTTCTCCAAGGGGTGATTACTTAATTATTACACTCTAAACTAGAATATCTAAATTCTAACATATTACTATGTTTCTTGTAGAGGTCATCATTTGTTGAGTTCAACATGCCCCATTTTCCTAAAATGGGCACCCTATGAAATTTGGGTCATTTACACTAGGACATACCTTACCATTTATTCTACATGATATAAATCCCTTTGCATGATTTTAAAATTTTGAAAGTAATGTTGGTCCATGACAAATATTAAAAAATGATTTTTAAAATGTTTCATTAAATATTTAAGATCATTAATTTTATAATGATCTAACTTGTTTTAAATTTATCTTTTGAGGGGTTATAAGTCAAAAACCAAGGTATGGTCCCTAAAATATAGTTAAAATCACCTAATTAAGGTTTGAAATCATAATATTGCTTTGTCTATGTCAAAAATTACATATAATACTATGGCATACATTGGTTTTAAGTTTCAAATTAAGAGGTCCAATTCAAATTCTATACTAAAGTTTTATGAATATGGTCTTGCCCCCTTTTTTTATTTATCATGAAAATCACTAAATTTTACATCTTTTGCCATCACACAAGATCTTGATGCCAACTTAGCCTCAATCAATGCAGAGAGGCATCACATGCATTGGTCACTTATCATAAAGTTTGAGACTTAGTCATATACATTTTAGCCTTGAAAATGGTCATGACCCAATGACCTAACTAGAGCATGTCATTTAGAATACAATCACAACATTTTGAGTTCAAATTAAATTATGAAAGGTTTGAAACCCCATGATGCAATATGAGTCTTCCATTTGGCACTCAATCATGACATTTCTAGCTTAGAGATACATTATAAAAGGTCTAATAGCCAATGACTCCATCATAGCATTCCACTTGGCATCTAATTTAAATCTTCTAAAGGATCCTCCATCTTTCTCAAGTATCATGATCAAGAAACTCAATGGGAATGTGCCACTCATCATCTGATCATTGTATTTTAACCTATAAAAAAGGGTTACCCAATCGGGGCATGCCATGTAGTGTTCAATCATGGCCTTTTGAGACCCCAATTACTTTCAGGATCTCACAATAGAGTGATCCAACCACATAATTACACTTAGAACTCAATTATGCCCTTCATGCCCCTAAGGCTAAGATGTAAAGTTTAATTCTAACAACACTACAAGTACATAATAAGATGACACATGTCACTTAGTCACTCAATCTTGGATAACTAGATGTTACATAGAGAGATAGTTGAAACTATTAGGGTAATGACACATGGACCCCTTACCTTGGTAATACATGATCAACTAAAACTATGAAACCTAATGCAGATTGATCCAATTAAAAGATGACATATGACAAGTGTCATAATAGTTAGGTCCATCAAGATTTTCATATTAAAAAGCTATGTTATAACATAAGCCAATGAAAGCTTACCACTTAGTGAGTTAGAAGGGGTCCCAAGACCATATTAGTCCCAAAGCAAAAGGTGTCAAACCATGTAACATATAAAGGAGGTGTGAGCCAATCAAAACATGCCACTTGGTATAATATCATGTAGCCCACCTAGGTAGCTTGGTATTTGAATTAAAAGGCTAAATTCATGAAAGAATGCTAAGTGTTAAATACCTATCAAAATATGACACCTAAAAAACACATACCTATCCATGAAACACTGGTTATAGGTGAAAATTGAATGTTGATAGGGCTCATTTTAGTGGTTATAAATCCAAGTCACCTCAGGGGAAATTTTGAACCTATGATGTGAAGACATGTGGATGAACTAAGAGAAGTGATTGGCTAGTCTCTAAAAGTGGATTTTCAAAGCTGTTAGATCAAAATTGAGGAGACACCATGTTTTAAGTCAAATCAAGTAAAGGATACTTGACATTTATGACTCATATATTATAGTTAAAAATTCCAAAAAAGTACAAAGTTTAAAGCTTGTAGTCTCAAGGTTTTATATTTACTTTCAATTTCCATTTTGTAAATAACTCTAAAGTACTCTTTATTATTTGTTAAATACTTATCTGCATTCATTCAAACATTAAGACAATCCATGAGCTCATCAATAAAAAAATTTAAATCCATGTCTAAACAAAGAAAATATAGAGCCACCAAGTCAAAACAAGTTTCATTTCTCAATTCATATGGAATGAACATAGTCTTCTAGGACACCAATTTCAATTTCATTACATTGGCCACATAGGACAAACACTACAATGATTTATTATACCATGTGGAGAGGATGGTAGACCTAAACATTGATGATGAGTAGGATCTTAGTGTTATAAAAGAGAGGTCTAACATCTTGGCACTCAAGTATATAGGATTTCACAAGGATGTATCCAACCAATAGGTACTCCCATATGTGGACTTAGTCTATTAGATATTCATCTAGTCTAGATGTGTAGATAACATGATCAAGTATTTCAATTCAAGAAATGACATCATTTTCATAGTTAGGTTAGCCTTTTAAGATTATTATGATTTTCCCAAGACTAAAATTGTTTACAATCAAGAAACTATAAACCAATGCATCAATAGACACAACATTAGAGAAGTCTTGAGAAGTTGGATAGAAAAACTAGGGAGGTTCATTTGCAAATCCAAAATCAATTAGATCCCCATCACCCAGTTTATGAAGGGGATGAGAATGGGGATGGTTATGATGAATAGGTTGCATGGATCCAAGGACACTGACCACAAGGATGAAAAATGGGTTTCACTTCTATCCATGATCATACATGACTCCATCACTCCCCCTCTTGGAGATATAATTTCCTGTAACTTAGCTACCCAAATTAGGAAGACCATGGAAAACCAAGAAAATAATTTCTATATAATGTCTCACTTAGTTGATGCCATATGTGATACTCTAAAATTTCCCTATACTCCATCTCCTCATAAAATTAATAATTTACAAGGATAGATAGGAGATTCAAGCCATTTCTAAGAATTTATACCCAATTGTATATAGGGTCATCTATGAGAGGACTATGCCTAGGCTATTTAAAAAGATAAGGGCAACACTCAACACATTAGGGGTTTATTGGTATTATTATAACTACATATTAATAAGTGTAGTGGGAATTAGAATATCCCCATTTAGGTTGTGTACTATAGTGCCAAACAAGCTAGTTGAGTAGGATATTGTCTTCTAACTACTCATATGAGTAGATGGATTGTGAAAGAACAAGAAAAAGGGGCCAATCCATTTCCAATTAATCAACATTAGTCAATTCAAGATTGAGAATTGGAATACAATCATGGTTACTACTAAACAAAGGTCCACCTTTATTTTGTAAAAGGATACCAACAAAGAATAAGACCCTATGCATTTGACATTAAATCAATACATCAAACATAGGGTAGTTTCAACATTACATACCATCATAAGCTTGAGGATGGAGACCAGTTCTACCTTAATGTAGCTAATGACATGGAGGTGAAGCAAATACTAAAGGATAATGGGATCCCATAGGTGAAAGGAATATTAGATGATGTAGATTTTTTATAGGTTTTTGAATGCCAAGATACTTAGGTATAGGTATCAACATCTCCAATCTATGGCATTAGTGATGAAAAGGAAAGGTTGAATAACCCACAAATCAATCACAAAATACTTCAAGAACTACCTCCCACTTTAGAGAAGGGAAGAGGTAGTGTAGGAAAACAAATTAAATAAGCTTCTACCTTAAGATCCCCATCTAGTATCCCATACTGAATATAAAGTGATGCCTTAATACAAGAAACGCCTTTAGTAGGGGCAACAATCACTTTCACCATAGAACTAACAACTCTAACATCATAATTGCCTCCCCTTCTACCTATCAGAGAAGGACCAAGTATTATATGTCAAGAATACATTTTATTACCTCCTTATTTATTTTATAATTAACCACTAAACATATTTATTGAGCCCCAAACTTTGGACCATGTCAACCTCCTACCCACAAGCCTCTCACCAAAATTGTAATCATGTATGTGACTATGCCATTGCCTATCATTAACCCTGTCATCATGTTATCCACCTCTAGGGTCTTGGTAATGGCCAATTTTCCCCCAGTCATGTCTAAGACTATGCCTAGACCTAATACACAATTTCTTAAAAAGAGGAACACTATCATCATTCCCCAAGTACCCTATTTATAACTAGTTCTTCAACTAGCACTAACTCTTCTTCATCCTCTAGATCCACATTTGTATTGGTAATGTCCATAGATACCTCCAAAATGTTTTCTTTCCAAGGATTGAATCCAACTTAGCCATTAACTCTATTATTATAAACTCCAAGTGTTTATTCAAATAAATCATGGATTAAGCAGATGTAATTAGTTATAATGGAGAACATAGTTTTGGTCATAATGGGCCCTCCGTAGGTTACATTGAAGTTTTAAAAGGAGACTATGGAAATGAAGAGGGTGACCAAGAGGAAGGTCACCCACTTGGACAAATAATCATGTTTGAGTTAGAAGAAACCTTATTTGAGTTGACTAAGAGAAAGAAGGCAAGACCATGCCAATAATAATAGTATGAGGAAGACCCCATCTCAACTCTTTAAGTAAATATAGATGTGGTTTCTAAATTAGTTAGAGTATAATAGGGAATAACTAACTTAGAGTGGTAACACAATGCCACCTTACTAGAGCAGGCCATAAAAAAAGTGGAATGTGCCACAGGAGAGATGTTTGATATGATGAATACCTTATCTCAATATAAGGTAAAGGGAGATGAAGTATATAATAAAGACCTTAAGGCAAAACCTGTATATGGGGTATATGGTAGTAAGAATCAACTTGATGAAGTTGATCAGAATGAAGAAGTTTTAGGACTTAAATTTGATCCCCTTAAAGGAATTAATCATTCTTAGTCCTATGTAATTGGTATAAGGAAGGTCCTAAACCACTGGATCAATTAAATGATATCCCTGGGCTGCTCTCTCACATCACCTTCTTAAATGATGTTGAAATTACACACCTTACTAAAAATGATGGATCCATTTTTAGTAAGGATGAATTTAAGGCCCAACTATAAAACTTTGTGGTAAACATATGAAAATAAACCATGGATAAAGGAGTGACCTTTGAATAGGAGATGTTGGATTTAGTAGCCTTTTCCAATAAAAGTATAAAGAGGGCTATGAAAATTAATGAATTTAAAGGACCTCTCCTAAGCAAACATGATGTAATGGCCAGACTTATAATCAATGTGCTAAAGGAGCCTATCATCTATCTAAAATTGAATGAAAATGACTATAATAAATGTTCCAAAGCTTGAAAGGGGCAAATTAAATCCCAAAAAAAACTACCATCATAGGAGCCACTACCTCCTCAACCCCTCTTGGGATATCTTCTTCTTTATTTGGAACTAGTATTTCCTCTTTAGATATAGCTGATTCACATCCATCTTATTCTACATTAAGAGCTTCATCATCAACTACACCACCAAGATCCCATCATATCTCTTTAGGAATGGCATAGCCATCTATCTCCCTTTAGACAAGAATCATGTGCCAAATCCCTTTAATTACATTGTAAAATATTCCCCTATTTTGCATAGGGAATATTTTATAGCTTTGGGACATTAGAGACCTTGTATAATGATATTTATCATATTATCTAGTTCTTTTTTAACCACTTGAGGCATTCAATGGCCTATATATAGGGTTCTCCCCCTTAATTATAATCTAGAGACAATATTTTGTGAGATTAGTTACAAGAGAAAGGAAATTCCCATAATTAACTTATTTTTCATTATTTTCATGGGTTCTTGTTTCTCAATCTTTGTTAATAATATATGATCTCATTTATTTAATGATTAAAATCTGGTAGTGTTTTAAAAACTAAGGGTAACTCTTTAAAGCATATTATTTAGGTATATGCATTATATCTATTCTAGAATATTGATTGCACTTATGAAATTTTGAGTCTAAGCATTAAGATCTAATTTCTATTATTTTATTTACATTATTATTAGAAATAACTAAAGTGGATTTATTGGTATTTATTGTTGAAAAGAAAACTTTCTTTTCTACCATACCCTACTTTCTCTTTTGAATTTTTTTAATATGAATCAATTTAGATTAATGCTCATTGTAGATATCCATTTTTTGTTTAAGAGTTTGGGCTTATATTCTAAAATACAAAGTAATTTATGTCATAACAATACAAATAAATTTAGTTATATTATGTCACTGCCAAGTTCTCATTGTCCTTATAGTAGAGTTTGCTTGTAGACTAAAAGGTGGTAACGACATAATATATCTAGTAAAATTTAGTTAAGCCCTAAGGTTCTCCAAGAACTATATAATAATATGATCAATATTATTCTACTATTTTCATTATGTCCTTTATATAGATATACATAAATATAGGGTGCAATTTGGAAATGCATATACCTATCACTCGATATCATTTAATAGTCATGATTCAATAGTAGAGTTTTGTGTTAGTGAAAATTAGCTTAGATTTTAGATCTAATTTATATAATGAAAAATTTGGCTAAATTAATGTTATAATTGAACCATTATCAATCCATTATACTTTATATTTTACATGTGTATGCTGATGTAATTTATATAGATGATTACATTCCATGGTATATATGATTGCTTTATGTATTAGTGATTATACACACATGGGTTCTAGTTGATTTCTTAATATCCACACTATTCTTATCTACCCCTCTATAAAGGGTAAGGCTACTCCTAGTGGGGTGGTTGTGGGAAACCATTGGTTTATGGTTGGAGGTAAATCACTTAGATGAGTATTTCCCTTAGTCAGTTGTTTCAACCATTTGGGATCATATTATTGGATAATTGAGCTACTTATGAATCTATTTTATACTATTTTATACATTGTATTATATATTTGACTTGTATTAAAATGTAACATATTGTACCTTATTATTTTATGGATATTCAATATAGTAGTTTCTATGAAACTAGTAATTAATTCTAGTTATTATGATAATAGTGGCTTTAGGCTTATTTATGGATGAATTATGGATTATATTAGAGTTATATTGTACTTGATTTTTTCCACTATACATTTAGTGTGAGATATTGATCTTTAAATATGAATTAGGCTATTTTAAAACTAAAAAAATAATATCATTATCTAGTATGTTAATTAATTTCTATAATTAATGTTTTATATGTATTTAATAGCTAAACAATAATCTTATATAATGATAAATATGATTCTAAAATTATACTTTATGTATTGAAAAAATTAGTGTAAATTTTGGTTAACCCATTGGGGTATTAACATTTTAGTAATTATTGGGGCCACCTAGGTTCATGATAGGAGTTTATAGGTTGAAGTGCACCCAATGGATATGGTGTCCCAATATTTTAGTATGCCCTAAATGAGAAAGCTCCCTATCCCTAAATTTGTATATAGGAGGATTTAAGAGGTGAGACATATGAGGTTGGGTTTGTTGGCATGACATCCACTTGTGAGAGGGATGCCTATTACCTGACCAATTTCATAGGCAAAAAAATTGATATCTCATGTACAGGCTACTAGAGGGTGATGAGGATAGGCCATAGTATGAAAATAATAGATGAGCCATCTATAACCACCACCACTATAAGACCCCACTTGAGAGGATCTTGCATACTAGTAACAACTGTGAGATAAAGATGATGAGGCTCTAGTATATGTTGAGATGGAGGAGGATTTGGATGTCAATCATAAGGAGGTTTTAGATGATGAATCTAACAATGAGTGGGACAAGGTGGATCTAGGTATAATGTTACTTTACATGTTTTTTATATCTCATATTTCACTTCATATCTCTATTTGTATAACTAGTTTTACTGCCTCAATTTTTTACATCATCTAGAGTTGACATTGATTTACTTTCCTTTATTATTGTAGATAACTTGAGTGGGTAGAGAGGTATGATAAGGGATGGTTAGGTTAATATTTTTAAGCTAATTATTGGCTTGACCAAGGACCAACTCCTATCAAATGTTTGGCTTCTTACATTGATTGATCAACACATGGGTGTCTTTTTCCCAAACATGCCATGCATCTATGAGGTTGATAGAGTTGAGGGTAGAGAATGCCACCCTATTGGCTAGGGTGAGGAGAGTAGAGGCCCTGATGGATATGATGATAGGTGGATGGAAAGGATGATGAGCCTCTAATAATAGGACAAGGAGGATAATATTAGAGGGAGACTTGGGCAAGATTCAACATCCTAGATTCTAACATGTAGAGAGTGAGAGAATTTTAGATGGAGTTACTAACAAGAGACATAATTGGAACCACAACCCTAGACACTCTTCTACATCAAGACACTCTTATAGAATGAAGATAGGCTCCTAGGACTAATTTATGTATACATTTTACTATATCATTATATATTTTGATTATTTTTGAGATACCCTAAGGTATATTACCCCTTTACAAGGGTATTTTGTATTAGATACCCTTTTTGTATAAAATTGATAATTATAATATATATATATATATATATATGTATATATATATATATGTATATATATATATATATATGTATATATATATATATACATATATATATACATATATATATATATATAATACATATATATATATATATATATATATATATATACATATATATATATACATATATACATATATATACATATATATATATATATGTATATATATATATATGTATATATATATATATATATATGATTGCCTCTCAATGAATTATCATCCATGTGATGTGACTTTAATTTTCATGCCTTAATTTTTAGTTCATGCACTCTAGATGGCTTAGTATGTGATGATGTATATGTATATGTATCTCTTTTATTTTAATATGATACTGTGGGAAATGCATTTGTATATGTGGAAACAAAATGTATTCAAATGATGTACTGTGATAGATGAATATATGTGACTATAATTATATTAACATTTATGTTGTAGGTGATTACTTAGTTATTTTGTTTACACAACATATGATTTTCAATTTATACCAAGGGATGAAAGAGGAAATAGGATAAACATGAGGTGATAAGAAATGAAAATCATAAATCAAAATTTTCAAGAAAAAGGAAGATGACCTAATCCTTATGAGAAAATGGAATATAATTCTCTCTATATTTATATAAAACTAAATTTATTGGCTTCATATAGAGATAAATAGCCCTAACAGAGTTTCTAAATGGGAAAAGGTTACCCTCTTTAAACATAGACATATAATCAAGGTTTTTGAAGAATTTTATCTTTATAAACCTTTTTATTTGATATTGTTTTTACATGTGACTTTAAATTCTCTTTGTGACCCCATACACCTAGTCTCATGTGACCTAAAAGAAACATGGGCTCACCACCAAAGGTTATATGTAAGTGAGTAAGGGATATATCCCCCAATGCTAATCCCACACAACTAGTAAGATGCAAGATCTCACCACCAAATTCTCTCAAAAGGGTGAGAGATGTGAAACTTAAATTTTGTATTTGCTTAAGCATTTTTATTTTCACAAAAGTCTCTAATTTTATATTTGCAAATCCTTTACCCCAAAATATTAGCCCCATGAAAGTGGTCATATGTAAGGTATCATCACTGAGGATGAAGATAGGTGAGTAAAGTTACCCTTTTTTAGGCACCATAATTGGAAACTCTATCATAGACAAGCCCCTAAACTAAATTATAGGCTATCATATTACTAATTTGTTCAAGAAGTCATTGGGAGGATATGTGTACTCTACTTGTAAGAACTAAGATAATGACCAATGTAAAATTCTGATTTTGAAAATTATTTCTATAGGATGATAGGGTAATGTAAGATTGGGATGATGTGGTATGATAAACTTTTAAAGTTTCTATACTATGTGAACTAAAAACTAAATAATTATCTAACAACACATCTAGAATGCAGGAAAATATGCAAACTATGAAAATATAATGCAAGTGAGAATAATGTGATATGCAAGTATAAGATATATAATCATTTTAGATGTAAAGATTTCATGGACTCACCAAAATCCTTACATTCTAGAGTGTATAATTGATATTCTATATTGTTAAAGTCTTCTATCACTAGGTAGGGGCCTAACTAATTAGGTCTAAAATTCTAACCTTCTCCTTTCTTCTTGTCAATTGAAATATTAAGAATAAGGGAAAGGTATCCTACACGGATTAGGTAACTGAGAGCATAATTATGTATTCATAAGGCCATTGGTGGGGAAAGATAAACTATGGTTTCTTGACCATAATACTTGACCACAAGAGGATAAACATTTCCAATAATTCAAATACCCACTTGTTGTGAGTCCCTATTAGTGTAGGAAATATTTTAAGATAGTCTTATATCATACAAAATTGGTGATAATACATTACCTATTTTTCATATTATAATGCCAAGTTAAATTACATATGTGATGACTTATCAACATGTGTTTTATAACTAATTACTTTTGTGATAGGAGGAGGGTACTTTGATTTTAGAATGCTCAGTTAATCATAAGGATCAATTTAGATTTAAATGGTGCCTATAATTAAGGTGTGAACCCTTTCCTCAAGCATGGACATGGATAAGGGAAGACAATTTTTTGAGCTAGTGATCTAGGATTAATGGGGAAACATAAACTACTACCTATTTTTACGTGATGAAGCATCAGATGGTCATGATGGTAATGGAAGAATGAGTCAATGGAAAACACATCATCCTCTAATATTTATATCAAATGGATATCAATAATGATGGGAGATAATATGATATCAATGGATAATGTACTATCACATCCCCCCATATGAGTAGTATCTTGGTCATTATATGTATTGGGGATGAAATGATCTATCCTAAACAAGATTATAATATTAGATTTTGATATTTTTAGATGGGGGTAAAATATAAAAGATGAGGTAACCATGGAATTGGTAATTTTGTTTCTTTCCTTAAGGACTACTTCTATATAAACAATATTAAACCCTTGAGTGATCTTGGACACAATGGTTTTGTATAGCTGAAGGTATTTGACCTTCTTTTGATATACCTCAAAAACTTGGTTTGTGACTAAGTATGAGTCACCCTATATCTTTGGGTTTTAAATGCCCAGGCATAGTTAAATGAGAATATCCAATAATAAGGCTTCATACTTAACCCCATTATCTGTAGACTCAAAGTCTAATTAAAATCCAAATAGCATGACTCACCCTTCGAGAAAGATAAGAATGACTCCCACCCAAGTGCCTAGTTAGAAATTATCCCCATTGTAGTAAAATACCTATTATGACATGATATTTCACACTTATGTAGGATTTCTTTAGGTTCCCCCACACCCAATCACAATATGGGAACAACCTTAGGTTGTGGGTATCTTATGGTGGGGTTGAACCTCTAGAGAAGGCTAGATTCCTCTTGATGGATCACTTACACTAATTTTTGCACTAAAAAAGAGTTAGAAGGGGTAAAATGGATCCTAAGAAGGTTAAAAGGTGATTCAACAAATAAAACTAGGAAACTCCCCTAAGTTTGAACCCACACTAGATCAGCAAAAGATAATGCTAGCTCAAACAACCTCACAATCTAGCTTAGTGCATAAGTTTTTCACGGACTAGGTTTAAGTAGAACACTAATCCAGACCTGAAATAGCTTGAAAACACCCTAAATGAGGTCATAAAGGATGGTAATGGATGATGAATATTCTCCTTAATAATGCCATTATTCACAACTCACTCAACACAAATTCAAGGCAAGAGATAGGTGAAGAAAGTCTATTATTGCATCAAGAGGTAGTTCTTAAAAATTATTGATAAGGTTTAGCCTAATCAAGATGAGAATATTTTTAATATCTCAAAGAATCCCCTACTCTTTAATATCAAATATTCCTTGTGAGAGTCTAAAATCTGAGAGAGAGCTACAATGTGGAATAAAATAAGAGATATATGAGAAAGGGGAGAGAGGGGGAGAAAAAATTCATCCGAGATCATTAATTAATCTTCCACCTTTCTTAAATTCTAAACCATTTTTGATCCAATCAATATTAACCCTTAATCAACAAGATAACCTTAATTTTCTCTAATATTCTTCTTGTTCTTCTCAATGGCTAAGAAATATACTAGAAGATAAGAATATATTTTATAGATGATGAGTCATGATCTATTATGAATGAAAACCTTAAAGACTCTATAAAATAATTGAATTCTCCACTGTACTCTCCAATCCCTAAATCCCCTTTCTTTGATATTCTACACCATATCTCACTTGCTTTCATTATTAGGACAAAGTCATATCCATGGACTTGATAGAGCCATGATTAAGTCTCCTTTTAGTAGTTACAGGTGTCTATTTGTTGAAGCCATAGCTTTGCCTAAAGATGAGACACTTCAAACCTACCCCTACTTAAACCTAGAAATAGGTCATTACTATAGATTAAAAATTAATATAATTTATTAATTTTTGTATAGTCATTATATCGATGTAGATTTATAGGTCATTTAGTATTATTTTGGACTATCATTAAGTTTAAACAAAGCCATCATGATTCTATAATTTAATAGAATTGAGAATACATTGTATGCACATATACTATTTAAATAATAGTGAACATAGCCATAAAATAATATAGCAACCCCAAAAGATGGACCCTACATGTTAAAAATATTTGAACTAGAGGTTCATACTGAGCTTCAATGGTGTTGTAACTTTATCATTGATAACCCCTGACTGTATGACTGTCTTTTCAACTAAAATCTAATGGTGGCATATTCCCTTTGAAATACTTTCCTATTTGAACTTGAACCATGTTTGACCCTTATTTAAAAACTTTTGGATTCAAATTTTAATCTTGTCCATTAATTTTGATTTAGGCTTCTCACATTTATTCCACTTGATAGCCCTATATTGATCCTCTAGATGATATAGTCAGTCCATATATTTCTTCACTTGCACCATGTGAAAGTTTTGCATTCCTCCCTAGGATACGTTGACTCTTTGACCTCTCTCTCATCATTGATAAACATCCCCATAATTGGATGAACACCATTAGATATACTTTATTTCACACTATTGATCTTCCTTTACATGGATCAAATATATATCATTGATTTACCTAGCATCTACCATGGTCATGAAAATTGGTAGCTTCTCATTTATTACTATGATCCACTGACTAGTTGACCTTTCATTCATTATTGATCTACTTTGGTATGATGGATCATGCACCATTAGTTCCTTGGTCTACCAAATTGAATATAGACCATTGATATGCCTTGGAGTACACCATAATTAAGACACTTATCACCTCCATGTTTATCCTAGGTCTACTTACCTTTTGACTTGATGTTCACCATTGATCTTTGATCACATGATTTAATGTGCATTATTAGATATACTTGGACCCACTAGATTTTTCAGTCACTACATCCCATTAGATCTAATTTGAGATTTCATGATATTAACACTTATTAGATATACATTAAACCTAAATCTTGTTAACGATTTTAAATCTAAATGTCTACTTACTTTGGTTTAAATTCCATGTCTTCGGTCTCATCCCATTATGTTAGTTTGAATTTAAAGACTTAGATCTTGAGATAGAAAAATTATCAAGAACTCAAACTTACAAGAGATGACCTTGGCATAAAAAACATCATGTTCATGAATTTTTTTTTCTTTTTTTTACTTCTCAAATTCATTTATATAATGCACAACCAATCTTGCTCTATTTATTTTTATGTGATGTGCCATAACAGTCTAGTCCTTCCTCTTCATCAAGAAATCTATTCAGCTATTTAAACCATTTTTAGGCAAAATATTATTATGTGGGCCAAATTTGGCCAACATTTATGGTGACATCCTAGGGTTACATGCTTTTCATGCAAGAGACTAGTAACCTTGAACTGATCCATTGGGTACATGAAGTCATAATCATTTCTCTCAATTTATCTGAGACTAAATCAAGGCTAACCCTTTATTAAACTTCCTCTTGAAGCAAAAAATAACACAAAGAGTAAAACAAACAATTATGCCCAAGGTACTTATTGAAATGAAACACATAATAGAAGGGAAAATAACTACCCTAAACACAAACTAACCCAAAATAAACACTTCCTCCTAGATTAAAGGGGAAGTTTAAAAACCCTCTTGCATCATGGAATGATAAATTGAATGAGGCATGTAGCCTTTTGACCCTACACATTGATACCTCCATCTTATTTATCTTATTTTTCAACTTCTTTAGCATGATACTCAATGAAAACAAAACAAATAAAACTAGGTTATCTATACAAATGGACTATTATTTCATCCAAATATCCTCATCTTACTCATAGGATTATTAAAATACAACCTCCAATAGTGGTTCAAAAAATCATACCTCCTTAGTTTCCATGGTTCTCCCAATATTATTAGGTCTCTTGATAGCTATAAGTTCTTCTAGTTCATCAAGGAGTTTCTCATAGTCCACCCAATCTT
The DNA here is from genome assembly GCA_037957365.1 of Torreya grandis. Classification (NCBI taxonomy): domain Eukaryota; kingdom Viridiplantae; phylum Streptophyta; class Pinopsida; order Cupressales; family Taxaceae; genus Torreya; species Torreya grandis. The sequence continues at coordinate 321,505 of JARHVA010004673.1, forward strand.
GGTTACTTTCCTCTATGCAAAACTCTTTCTCTACCTTCTCAATTAGTTGACCTTCAACTTGGAAAAGATATTCAAGTTATTTAAAGTTCTCCATTTGTTACTACCAATTATCTAAGAGTGGTTCAAATTTAGGCTAAGGTATTGAGTCTTCTTCAAGAACAATAGCTTCCACCTTGGTTTCAATAGATTCTTCTAGGACTACAACTTTTCAAGGAATCACTTTAAATTACTATCCTTCATCCTTGATAGTACACTCCACCTCATGCTTGAGATGGTCATCCATAACTTCAAGATCAGATATAAATTATTATTTAAATACCTCTCTTTTCAAGTCTTGACCACATTCCTCATGGATAGCTATAAAAGAATCCTCAATATGTTTCTCTTCATTCAAGAAGGTTGAATTTCTCTTTTATTCACCAAGGGGAGTCCCTATGGTAATTTATTCCTCATAGTCACTCATGACATCTTATTGATTAACTATGACTTGATATCTTTCCTCTTCACTTATTTTCATCAAGATGGGTTCTTTTTCAAGAAAGGGTAAGGTAGAAGGTTGATGGATAGGCTCATGGATTTGAGGTAAAGGATGAGATGTGATGGGGGTTTGATGCATTAGAGATGGATTATGAGGTATGATGGATGGTTCATGGATGGTTCTAGGAATGGATGGAACCTTCTTACAACTTGAAACCTTGAGAATGCTTGAATATTGAAGAAACTCATATAGGGAAATAAAATTGAGTTTTGAAATGAAAGGAACATCTTCTTTATCAGATATAGCTTGAGATATTTCCTCTTCATTTACTTCCCTCAAAATGGGCTCTTTCTCAAGAAAGGGTGGGATGGAATGTTGATGGATAGGTTCACAAGTGTGAGATTTCTTGGGATGATTAGAAGGAAGAACACCTAGATAAGCATAATTTATACCTTTCCAATAGCCTCATTGAGGCTCTTCAACAAAAACATAGTAGTTTTTAGGTTCTTCATCTTCCTACATCATTACCCTATCTATTGAGCATAGAAGGAACTTTTTTGCCAAGTCTATTTGATCTTGGATCTCCCATTGGTTCCCTTATATCCATTCAAACATTTTCAACATCTACATATAACTTTAGGTATCACCTCTTAGCTATTCCATGATATGATCAAGGAGCACATCATACATATCATCCCATGTTCTCATAGTATCTTCATTAACTAGTAACTATGGTATGGATGCCAACAAGGACTTACTATAAGATGGAAGTAATGAAGGAGGGGTAGGTTAATGATGGGGATCAAGAGATTCAACTTGTATTTTAGCTTTTAATAATTAACAATTTTTATTGTAGTATCTCTATGTGAAATCAATAAGATTATCACATTCCTCATTACAATACTCATGACAGTCCTCTTGAGGTTGATAGGCATCATTATATGGTTGGTAAGGGTCACACTGGAATTAATAATAAGGCATTTATGGATAGGCCTCTTGATAACCTTCATTATAGGTATGTATTAAAACATGATTTCTATATGGAGAGGGAAATGGAGGACCATAGGGATGCCATGGTTCATAGTATTGATTGGTATTTTTATAGGACTACCAAGGAGTATAAATTGGGTTATAATAAGGTTTATAAGGAGGTTCATGATAGGGGTATTCATCATATCTATTAATATTAACCTCATATGTCAAATGATATGCAAAAAAATATTTAAAATATTTAATGAGACATACCTAGGATGCTTACAACCAAAAGCTTTGATTTGGAGTTGACATTGGTGTTAACTTTCATGCTTCCAAAATATGATTAGAGGAAAGACACACCAACAATATTTCCACTCTTTTGGATCTTGGTCCTAATAGGCATGATATAAACTATTATAATGTGAGATTAAACTTTTGTGGATGATCTCTTTAAGATCCCCCTGTCCGAATCATAATATGGTAATAACCCTAGGCTATGGTATCCTATGGTGGGATTGAACCTCTAAAAAAGGCCAGCTTCCTCTTGATAGATCACCTATTATAATGTTTTCACTAATAAAATGGTTATAAGGGGGTAAAGGGCTCCTAATAAGGATAAAATCTGATACACCAAATAAAAATGGTAAACTCACATAAGTTTGAACACACACTAGATCAACACAAGATAATGCTAGCTCACACAACCTCAAAATATAACTTAGTGCATAAGTGTTTCATGGACTAGATTTAGGTAGAACACTAATATAGACCTATAATAGCTTAAAAATACCCTAAATGAGGTCATGAGGGAGGACAATGGACTAGGAATATTCTCCTTCACAATGAAATCATATACAACTCACTCAACATAGATCTAAGGTAAGAGATAGGTAAAAAATGTCTATTATTACATCAAAAGGTATTTCTTATAAATTCTTGATAGTGTTTAGCCCAATAAAGATGAGAAATATCTTAGAGAGTCCCCTACTCTTTAAGATCAAAGAGTCCTTGTGAGAGTCTATAATCTAAGAGAGATATATAGTGTGGAAGAAAATAAGAGATATAGTAAAAAGGGGAGAGGGGGGGAACATGCCATTTAAGATCATTAATTTAGCTACTACCTTTTTCGAATTTTGAACCATTTTTTATCTAATCAAGACTAACCCTTCATTAAAAATATAACCTTTATTTGCTCCAATAGTCTTTAACATCTTCTCATTTCCTGAGAGATGCATAATAAGACAAGAATATATTTTATATATGATGAGTCATGTTATATTATGAAGGAAAACCTGAAAGGATCCATAACATAATTGAATTCTCCATTTTACTCCTTAATACCCAAATCCCCTTGATTTGATCTTCTATGATATCTCCCACTTGATTTTATTATGAAGACAAAGTCCTCATATAGATAGACTTGATAGAGCTATTCTTAGTCTACTTTTATGGGCTAAAAGTACATATTTGTCAAAGATATAGCTTTGTCAAAGATGAGACACTTCAAACCTTCTTATACTCCAACCTATACATATGTATTTACTATAGATTGAAAATCAATCCAATTTATTAGTTCTCATATAGTCATTATATCAATGAAAATTCATAGGTTGTGTAGTCTTGTTTTGGACATCATTAGGTTTAAACAAACCCATCATGATTCTTAACTTTGAGGGAATCAAGAACTCATTATATGTAGATATCTTATTTAAATAAATAGTGAACACAATCATATAATAATACTAAAACCCTAGAAAATAGACCCCACATGTTAAAAATATTTGATCTATAGGTTCATGTAGAGCTTTAATGGCATCATAACTTTATCATTGAGATCCCCTAACTTATGACTATGTATTTTCAAATGAACTCTAATAGTGTCAAATACCCTTTGAAACACTTGTCTGGTTCAACTTGAACCATGCTTGACCTCTATTTAAAAACTCATAGCTTTGACTTTTAATATTGACCATTAATATTGATATGGGATTCTCATATTCATTCCACTTGGTAGCCTCATGTTAATCCTTAGGATTCTATAGTCAGTCCATCCATTCCTTCACTTTTGCCATATGTTATCTTTTCATTCATCCCCGAGATAAGTTGACTCTTTGACCCCTCACCTACCATTGATCAACATCCTTATCATTGGATGAGCACTATTGGCTCTACTTTATTTCATACTATTGATATTACTTTAAAATATCATTGATTTGCATTGCATATACAAGGGACACTTGGTAGTTTCTCATTCTTTCCTAGGATCTACTGACTAGTTGACCTTTCACTCATCATTTATTTGCTTTAGTATGATGGATCATCCACCATTGGATCCTTAGTCTTATAAATTGAACCTAGACCATTGATATAATTTGGAGTGCACCATGATTAAGATATTTCTCACCTTTATGCTTATTCTAAGTCAATTGACCTTTTGACTTGATGTTCACCTTTGATATTTGGTCACATGATTTAATGTGCATCATTAGATCTACATGGACTCATAGGATTTGTTAGTCATTGCATGCCATTAGATATAATCCAAACTTCCATGATATTGACACTTTTTAGATTCGCATTAAATATGAAGCTTGTTAGGGATTTGTAAATCTAAAGTACTATTTACTATGGCTTAAATTTGACATCTCTACACCCATCCCATTTTTTTAGTTCAACTTTGAAGATTTAAATCTTGAGATAGAAAACTCATCAAGACCTCAAGCTTGTAGGAGATGAACTGGCACAAACAACATCATGTTCATGAAATTATCGAGCTTTAGTTGAATTCTCAGATTAAATTATGAAATTCATAACCCACACTACTCTATTCATTTTTTCATGATGTGCCATGATGGTCTAGTCCTTCCTCTTAATCAAGAACTTTTTTCAGCTGTTTAAACCATTTCTAGGCAAAAGATTCTTATGTGGCCCAAATTTGGCCAGCAAGACCCACTTATCATGTATATAAGGTGCGTATTCATCAAGTGAGGTTTATGGTCTTTATATATCTTAATAATATAGATATTTAAAATGTCATATAATCCCTCTTGGGGCCCTTGATTTTGAGATTTGAGAGGATAAAAAGCCATCCCCTTTTCAGGTCAAATATAAAGGCTTATGTAGGTATGAATGTCTTAGCCTATAATTATGGATGAAGGAAAGGGAGAGTCTCTTAGTGTTTCCATCGCTAATTCGCTTTCTACATTCAAAAGATGAATAAAGAAACTAAAGAAATGGACAAAGCTAGAAGTACCTGGATATAGACTGCGCACCGTAATCCAGACGCTTGTGAGCACCCCTCTTTGGCTGTGGAGGAATGACACCTACAAGAAAAGAGAAACTTGGACAAGAAAATGTTAGATGGATAGGTAGTGGGTTGCCAAGTGAAAGCTTGTTCCTGGGAGTGTGAAAACTTCCTCAAGGGAGGTCAACCCACTGATGACAGATAGATAAAATATCAAGGAAATATAGAATGCCAGAATACAGAAGTGATAAACAAATTAGAAAGGAAAGAAAAGACAAAATGATTACCTGAAGGAGTTGTCAGGCTGATGACAGTCGCCGAGGTCAGAAATGTCACCGGCGTCGGTTAGCTGACTGTCGACGTCGGTTATCCTGCCGACGTCGGTTGGGGAAGTGACCAGCGTCGGTCGGGGTTGTGTCCTATGGTCAGGTCTGGTTTGGTTTCTGGTCCATGGACGGGTCTGAGATAGAGTTTATGGACGTGCTTGAATGGTTGGGAGAATGGTCTGGGTCTGGTTTGGTTTCTGGTCCGTGGATGGGTCTGAGACAGAGTTTATGGACGTGCTTGAATGGTTTGGAGAATGGTCTAGGTCTGGTTGGGTGCCCTGTACAGGGTCTTTTGTTGGCAGGAGGGACGAGGAAGTTGTTTGGGACTAGATTAAAAGGGGGACAGGAAAGAGGAAGATGGACAGGGGACAGGTTCTGAGAAGGCTTTTCAGCCTCTCAGGGGAAGGACACAGCAAGTAGAAGACAGTAGATAGGATAGATAACTGAGACTAAATGAGAGAATGAAATAAAATAATGAAATTGCTTACCTTTTGGCTTGCTGACTGAAGAATAGAGGAGCTATTGTTGGAGCCACAAAAGACTTGTTGCAAGAAGAAATCCCTGATCTAGAGTCCCTGCCTCTGTTGCTGCTGTTGCACGAGGTCCAGAGAGAAGAGAGTCGAATGCCAAAGTGCTGAGAGGATTCTATTTGTGAGCTCAAGGGTCTAGGGGCTGCAACGGATGCAGAAAGGGGTAGTGAAGGCTGCCGAGCCGGCAGTTTCGCCGATGTCGGCCGAAGGGTCGTCGACGTCGGCGGTGGCAGAATGGGGACAGAGACTAAAAATAGCCTCTGCCCATTCTTGCATGCCGCCGGGTGAGGGGTTGTGGGAAGAACGGTCATGAGGATGCTTAAATGGGCGTGGGGGGAAGATAATGAGGAGATTTGGCATAATAAATGCTAGGAGGAAGGTGGAGGGATTCAAGGGAGGATCCAAGGTGGCAAGGGTGGGGTGGAAAGGGGGCCACTTAATTAAAATATTTAAGTTATTTTAATCAAATGAAGGCCAAGGGTTAAGATATGGGTTTGAGGCGAACAAGGGGGAGAACCAAGGTGTAGACACGTTTGCGGTGTCTACATTTGCCCCTTTTTGTCTTGTTGGTTGTTCTTGACGAACTGCAAGACAAAAACAGGAGTTGGTTGCCCCAGGAAAAGGATGAGGTGTTCCCCCCTCAAAGCGATAGTCGAGAGAAGGGAACCGAAGATCGAGTGTCGATTTGACAGAGAAATGGATAGAAGAGAGTGAGTGAAAATGCTACAATAGTCATGATTGCGTGTAGTCCACTTCACGGGAGGGTCGGGTCAAATTGTCGCATGTCGAGGGTCAAAGAGTGCCAAAATTAAAGTAACCAAGCCCCAACATTTAGTCGTCTGCTGATCGGGTCACTCAATCTAAGCTGAAGCTACAAATGGTCATCGTGTTCCAGGTATCCCAGGCTCAGGAAGTGCTCCCAGAGACATGAAAAAGCCACAAGTAGTAGGGATCAACTGGCTTGCGATCCTATACTTGCGAAGGGTCAAAAATAGTCTGCAGACAATTCTGCTAACCAGCCGTGAGGTAGCACACATGCAAAAACAACCAAGGCAACATTGGCTTGGAAGTAGTCAAAGGTCGAAGGAGATACACATGATCTCCAATGGTCATTGGTCAAGGGGATGGATGGACGAAAGGATGTGGCCGAGCTAACCTTAGAAAACATCCTGTGATCTGAGTGCTGCCTACATAGCCCTTGTGTGAAGGGCCTCAGGCCAATGTAGTTCTCCCTAAAAAGGGAGGAAGGGTCAAAGAGATTGATTGGTCTTGGTCAAAGGTCACAGAAGAGAAGGTTTGTCCATCAAGGAGACGAACAAATGGGGGTGGTCGAGCTAACCTCAGAGGATGTGTTATCTGAGTGCTGCCTACATAGCCCTGGTCATAGGGCCTCAGACCAATGTAGTTCAGACAAAAGGTCTGATTGATCAATGATTGGATGTGGTCAAGTGTCAAAACGATGAGGGTAAGATGATGCTACAAATGATGTATCTGTAGAATTGGTCGAGAGTCTTTCATCCCTAGCAAGTTTCCATAGCCGTGATGGATGTATGCTAAAAATGAATGGAAGTCTATTTATGCTTCAGCAAGTATTGGTTTATGCTTAACATAAATTGGGTCTGGTCGATAGTTTCCATGTGTATTGGTGTCCATAGAAACTATGTGAAATGGACTAGGATGGTGTCAGTTGAAAATGATGAAAATGGCTTGGTTAAAGATGAGCCAACAATTGATGTGGTTAAATATGACCAAAGTGTAGAGAAAAAGTGAAAGGCGAATTGCTCTTTCATTGACAAGGACCAGAAAGGGAGCATAGATAGGGGTTATTAGAACAAAACCCCCGTTCATGCATTACGTCGTTGACCAGTGTTGTGTTAGAGCGGTAATCGAATCACTTTGACATTAAAGTGAGCTCGAAGTCCCTTGAGCAGGTGATAGGAGGAGGATAGGGTGACCCAGTTTAAGAGCAGGAAGAACCTTGCCCCTTTTTATAGGAGACCCTGAGACAACTACAAGTCAAGTCCATGACTCATTTTTTTTTTTTTTGGGGCAGGCTGATCGATGCGGGAAGCCTACATAGAGATGTCTTTTAATGTATGGGTCATGTTGTGAAGCTGATCAATGCGGGAAGCTTCTAAGAAAGGTTGCTGTTTGTAGCAAGATTTAGTCATAGCCATCCTTCGAGGGAGTGGTCTATATTTTTGCTTTATATGTTTGATAAGTTGGCCTAGCTGTCCTTCAAGGGATCAGTCTAGTAATACAGAAATTGAGTAGTTATCCTTCGAGGGAGCAGTCTACATTTATAGAGTTTTATGACCTGGTATGATATATTATTTTTGATATAATTGTTGACTGAAGTTTAGCCATGGACGAGCTTGTAGAGGTTTAAGGGTTCCCTTTTATTAGGACAAAGCATTACTGCTTGACAAAAAAGGGTTGACAAGTGTTAGGAAGCAGGGTTGATAGGAAAAGGAATGACAATGACAAGGGGTTGCTCAAGGGACGAGCTCAAGTAAAACGTCAAGTGATCGAGCACTCGACTAACAAAAGAATGGTCGAAGACACAAGACACAAAAAGGGGTTCAAGATCTAATAAGTCCCTGGGCCATGCTTGTATGTTATGATAAGGTCTAAGTCAATTAGGAGCAAACTTGCCCCAATTTGCTTCTTCCGAGATTGGTCAGGTGTTGATTGATGGATGTGAAGTTGGTTGACATTGTCGTTGGTTGGTTGAAAAGGTTGAGTGTTTGGTCGAGAGGTCTGGTTGATTGATATTTGGTTGAAGTTTGGTTGAGATTAGTCGAATAATTGGTCGGGGGTTGGGTGAAGGATGAATTCCCCCAGTGGGTAGGGAGAATGTTTAAAAGATTGGTTAAGGTCGGTTGAGGTTTAGTGGTCAGATGGATGGTATTAATGTCGAATAAGGGGGTCAAAGGTGGCAAAGGGACCACAGTCTGGCGTGGAGATCCTGATTTAGGTGATGAGGTTGGAGAGGCATGGGTCGGGGTTGATGTTTTGTCGAAAAGTTGGTCAAGAGGATCCTTGATGAGAAAGGAATCCTTTTTCCAGTGTTGATGAGTGATAGCTTTGAGAGCACAACAATGCTTAGTGTCATGTCCTGGAGTGTGGTGATAGTGGCAGAATTTAGAGTTGTCGAACCAAGAGGGTCTTGATCCGAGAGTTGATGGGTGAGGCGGTGTTGAAGGTTTGTTGATAACGTGGGTGAAAAGAGAGGTGTCATTCTCCAAACATCGGCGAATGGCAACCTTGAGGGCATGACAATGCTCTGTGTCGTGTCCAGGTGTGTGATGATACGCACAAATGCAAGTGTCATCGAACCATGGTGGTTTAGGTCTGAGAGATTGATATGGTCTAAGAGGCGAGAGATTGAGGCAAGAGGACTACAAGAATTGCCGTAAGAGCAAGGCATATGAACCTGCTAACGGGTCGGGATGTTTTATTGCAGTGAGGGTTGGTGATGTTGGTTTGGGAGGTGAAAGAGGCATAGGTCGAGGGTTTGGAAGAGATGTATGTCTGATGGGTTGAGGGAGTAATGGAGGCAAATTGCCTCTATGAAAGATGGGAGTGGGAAGCACTCCTATTAAAGTGGATGGATGCGGGCCCAAGATAGAGGGCAATGATGAAGGTGGGAGATGAGTCCTCCGATGTGGTCTAGTGGTCTTCATTGGTTTGGGTTGAGGGCCACCATTGTGCGAGGCGAGGTTAGATATGGGTTTGGGTTTAGATGTGGACGGAGGTGCGCGAGATGTAGAAATCTCACGCAAAGGGCGAGAGGAAACCGTGACTGGGTCTTCCTCGGTTGAAATGGGTGGAGCGACTGGTTCTTCTCTTGGTGGAGAAGAAATAAGAGAGTGTGTCTCCTCAAGTGGGCAGAGGGCATGGATGATCGTGCCTTTTACTTTTAGTTGAGGAGTAGGCAAGGTAGGGTCTTCGGATGGAGATGGGCTTAATGGCGTTGATGTGGTCAAAGCGTCCTCCAATACAAGAGAGGTAGATGGAGGACTAGCAGGAGAAGAAGGTTCTTCATCCTGTGATAGAGAAATAGGGGAAGAAGGGTATTTCACCTATGAAGGAGGTTGGTCAGGGACAAGAGGCAAGATAGTGTTAATCATGTGAATGTCATGGTCTTGAGGGTCATTGGTTGAAGTCAGGATATTGTTTTGAGTAGGCAGATGATTCGGAAATGGTTGTTTGAAAATGTCGATATGTTGGTTAGGAGGGGCGTTTGGGTTATCTAAAATGAGATCCCCCTTGTCGATCATGTCTTGGACGATGTTTTTGAAAGTTCGGTAGTTGTCAATGTCATGGCCTTGGATGCGATGAAAGGGACAGAAGTCGGCCTCCCTATACCATGTAGGGATGGCTTTTGAAGGGTCAAATTGAGGTGGTCAGATTGGAGGGAGATTGAGGACCCCCTGCTTGAGTAGTTTTTCCAAAATGGAAGCGTATGGTTCTCCAAGTGGAGTGTAAGAACGCTGAATGTACCATTGTTGGAATTGTTTGGTGATGCTTGAAGTCGTTGAAGGTTGAGAGTAATTCGTTGTTGTCGAGGATGGTGATCTAATGACCACAGTATTGGCCACTCCTTTGGACTTAGAGTTGGCAGAAGAAGGGGGTCTGGAAGAGGAATGGTCATTGGATTTTGCGTTGGTATTACGCAATTTGACCTTATCTTCTTCAAGGGCGCAGAGTTCAAGCTTTCGAGCCATGATGAAAGCTTCGTCAAAGGTGCGAAATGTCTGAATCTGCAAAGTAGAAGAGATGTGTCTGGCACATGCTCGAGAGAAGAGCTCGATGAGCTCAGGTTGAGGCAAAGAGAAGGAGAGCTGGTTGATCAGACCTCTCCAATGAGTGACAAAGTCAACTATTGATTCGTCATCAAATTGCCTGATGGAGTAAAGGTCTGTGATTGAGACTTGTTTGGTGATGTTGATTGAGAAATGGTCAAGAAATAGTTGGGCAAGTTGAATGAATGAAAAGATAGAGTGTCTAGCAAGAGAACTATACCAGTCAAGGGTTGGGCCAGAAAGCGACATAGGGAACGTGCGTAAAAGCAACGCATCGTCATGGGCAATAAGATAATAGGCATGTCTAAATGCCCTTAGATGTTGCTGTGGGTCTTCCTTACTCTGAAAGCGAGTGAATTTAGGAAGCTCCCAATGGTTAGGGTATGGTCGAATAGGGACGGAAGGATGGATGGGCTCATTGCAAATTTGCTCATATGACAAAGTATTGCTTGAATCAAAAATGGAGGTTTTGAGACTGGACATTTTATCCATCAGCGTCTTGATGATGTCTGCTGACGGATTGGTGGATGAAGCGCCCCCTAGGTTGTAAGGTGCTTGAAGGAGGCTAGAAGAGGTATGCGACGTAGTTGGTTGCACTTGTGAGGGCGCAACGTACGGATGACTAGTCGCAGAGACAGAAGTGGAGACCAAAGGTGGTTGAGTTATGAAGGTCGAAGGTATAAGTTGACTGGGCACCGCCAAAGGTGGTTGAATGGCGGCACTGGTAGAAAGATAGGTTGGCACCCCTACATTTGTGGGCGCAAGAGTATGAGGGGTCGAGACAATCAAGTTCTGATATGATGTAGAACTTGGTTGAATTGCAGGTGGTTGAGGGGGTAATGGAACCCCGATGAAGGTCAGTCTAAAAATAGACGGGGAGGCCAAACTTTGCGTATTGGCCATGGTTGGGTTAATAGTTGAGGCGAAACGCTGAGTCATAAAGGGTTGGGTGGTGAATGGTGTGGATGTCATCGCCACGTCACCCGAAAGGTCTCGCGTTGGGTTTCTCGTGAGATAGTTTTAGAGGGCTGCGGTATTGAGGTCCAAGAATCTCTCGAAATCTTGGTCCCCTTCAGGGATGATGGGAATTTGAGTCGGGGTCAGGGTCGGGGTCGGTCCTGTAGGAGTTCTTTCAGTCTCTGAGTGTAACTCCATGATAGGACTGGTTAGGGACGGGATATATGGAAGCGGTTGTTGGCTAAAGTGGTTAAGAAGAGAGTCCTGGTTCCAGAAACTGTGTTCTTGCAGTCTCAGAAAACCAGAATGTGGTTTTTGACAGAGAAGGGACAGGTTTTAGGCTGCTGGTTTTGAAAAAAAAGGATAGTGATAGAGACCGACGTCAGTTTAAAAACCGATGTCGGTAAGGCAGATAGCCGACGTCGATAAGATAACTGATGCCGGTAAGAGAGGAAACCCGACGTCGATGACAGAACCGATGTCGGTGACTGTGTCTTCTAGAGAACCAAAAAATTTTAAGATTCTTGGAAAAACAATGAAGAAATCATCCTTACTCACTCAAACAAACAGATGAGAAGAGAAGAACTGAGAGAGACAGACAAGCCTAAGTGATAAATCCTAGGAATTAACCTTAGAATCTTGTGGCTTATGCCTTAGATGAATGTTTGGGGAGATTGGCTGTAAGAAAGGTCCTAGAAGAGGCAGTCTAGAGCTGGTTTCGGGTCTTGTTTTAGGTGCTCAAAAATCTGTGTTAGGGTCTGGTACGTGGCCTGGTGCTAAGGAGCAAGCTCCCCTCACTTCACGATTCCAGTGGTTAGCTGGTCTCGCTTAGCCAAGATATACCTCACCTAGAGTTTATCCTCTGCCAGAGAACGGAGTGGGCTTCCCCCTTGGTGATGAAATCCAAGTAGGGTCATCGGGACGGGTAAGGTATCCACTGGGGGATGAAATCCCAGATGGGCCTTGTCTCAAGTAAGTTTTATGTTCGTTTTAGTGCATGTGGTTTGGTAGTGTAACATCAAGTGTCTACGATTTATTCAATATGCAGATTTAAGTTACTAGATGCAGACTAATGCAAGCACAAGCAGAAATGAAAGTGCGATACGTTTTAAGCCCAAGTCAAAATGTGAGATTTGTTATGAAGACAAGTTTGAGAAAGGGTTAAGAGTATGACGTTGGACTAGTCTAGAATGTGCAAGAAAGAAAAGAAAGATTCTTTTTAAATTCCTGCTTATAGTGTCATTGAGAAGAAAAGAAGGAGGAGGAAAGGTAAGAACCTAATGCTCCTAAATGAATGAAGAAGAAAAGGAACCCAGGAGGAACCTAGGGTCCCACCAGGCATGCCAGAATGTTTCTATCGCTAATTCGCTTTCTACATTCAAAAGATGAATAAAGAAACTAAAGAAATGGACAAGGCTAGAAGTACCTGGATATAGACTGTGCACCGTAATCCAGACGCTTGTGAGCACCCCTCTTTGGTTGTGGAGGAATGACACCTGCAAGAAAAGAGAAACTTGGACAAGAAAATGTTAGATGGATAGGCAGTGGGTTGCCAAGCGAAAGCTTGTTCCCGGGAGTGTGAAAACTTCCTCAAGGGAGGTCAACCCACTGATGACAGACAGATAAAATATCAAGGAAATACAAAATGCCAGAATACAGAAGTGATAAACAAATTAGAAAGGAAAGAAAAGACAAAATGATTACCTGAAGGAGTTGTCGGGCTGATGACAGTCACCGAGGTCAGAAATGTCACCGGCATCGGTTAGCTGACTGCCACGTCGGTTATCCTGCCGACGTCGGTTGGGGAAGTGACCAGCGTCGGTCGGGGTTGTGGCCTGTGGTCGGGTCTAGTTTAGTTTTTGGTCCGTGGATGGGTCTGAGATAGAGTTTATGGACGTGCTTGAATGGTTGGGAGAATGGTCTGGGTCTGGTTTGGTTTCTGGTCCGTGGATGGGTCTGAGACAGAGTTTATGGACGTGCTTGAATGGTTTGGAGAATGGTCTAGGTCTGGTTGGGTGCCCTGTACAGGGTCTTTTGTTGGCAGGAGGGACGAGGAAGTTGTCTGGGACTAGATTAAAAGGGGGACAGGAAAGAGGAAGATGGACAGGGGACAGGTTTTGAGAAGGCTTTTCAGCCTCTCAGGGGAAGGACACAGCAAGTAGAAGACAGTAGATAGGATAGATAACTGAGACTAAATGAGAGAATGAAATAAAATAATGAAATTGCTTACCTTTTGGCTTGCTGACTGAAGAACGGAGGAGCTATTGTTGGAGCCATGGAAGACTTGTTGCAAGAAGAAATCCCTGATCTAGAGTCCCTGCCTCTATTGCTGCTGTTGCACGAGGTCCAGAGAGAAGAGAGTCGAATGCTAAAGCACCGAGAGGATTCTGTTTGCGAGCTCAAGGGTCTAGGGGCTGCAACGGATGCAGAAAGGGGTAGTGAAGGCTGCCGACACTGGCGGTTTCGCCGACATCAGCTGAAGGGTCGCTGACGTCAGCGGTGGTAGAATGGGGACAGAGACTAAAAATAGCCTCTGCCCATTCTTGCACGCCGCCGGGCAAGGGGTTGTGGGAAGAACGGTCACGAGGATGCTTAAATGGGCGTGGGGGGAAGATAATGAGGAGATTTGGCATAATAAATGCTAGGAGGAAGGTGGAGGGATTCAAGGGAGGATCCAAGGTGGCAAGGGTGGGGTGGAAAGGGGGCCACTTAATTAAAATATTTAAGTTATTTTAATCAAATGAAGGCCAAGGGTTAGGATATGGATTTGAGGCGAACAAGGGGGAGAACCAAGGTGCAGACACGTTTGCAGTGTCTACACTTAGAACTAAAATTTTTGCCTTCTATGAACCAAGTCAAGATAGGTAAGTGCCTCTAGAAATTTTAAGGGTTATTTGCTCGACCTTTTCTTTGGGGTGGTGTTGACCCCTTTTCTGCATAACCAATTTGTTTTTCCTCTTCAGTTGATTTTCATTCTTCCTTACTCATTTTCTATGTTTGGGCCTCTGTTCTTTTGGTATTTCCTTGTTCTGATTTCCCTTCATTATTTTCTTCCCTCTTAGTCTTTTCCTTTAGACAAGATTCCATGGTTTTTTCCCTTGGTCCTTGGTTTCTTTCCTAATTTATTTTTCCCTTTGCTTTGTTTTGCCTTAGCCCCTTTTTTGTCTTAGCCCAGAAGTTCCCTTTGGAAAAGTTTTTAAGGGCCACTTCCCTTTGAAGTTCCCTTTAGAATTTTTTGAAGGCACTTCACTTACCTTGTTTTCCCTCAAGTTTCCCTTTAAATTTTTTTTTTAAGGGCACTTCTTTTGTCAAAGTGACCCTTCAAAAAAATTCTAAAGGGCACTTTTTCATGTAAGTGTCCCTTCAAAACTTTTCCAAAGGGCACTTTTTTCCCAAGTGTCCCTTCAAAAAAATTTAAAAGGGCACTTTTTCCTTAGTCATTTCTTGAATGCCCCTTCAAAATTTTTCTAAAGGGACATTTTCTATCCAAGTGCCCTTTTGGAATTTTATCGAAGGGTCACTTTTTGTCCCATTCTTCTAAGTTACCCTTTGGATTATTTTTGAAGGGATTTTTCCCCAAAGGGTTCCATTTAGAAAAGTTTTGAAGGGCCATTTTTTTTTTAAGTACCCTTTAGAAAAATTTTGAAGGGCCATTTCCTTTGGAAATGCCCTTCAAAATTTTTTGAAGGGGAATTTTATCCCTTCTTGGGTTTCCTTCAGAACTTTTTTGAAAGACACTTTCCTACGAGTGTCCTTCAAGAAAAGTTCCTAAAGGAACATGTTACCCTTTGCCAAAAATCTTGAAAGAAAAATTACTAAAGGAATTTATTCAAAATTTTGTCTAAAGGAATTACATCAAGAAAATTGTCAAGCCATTGCCTGAGCATAAACCTAACTTGATTGCCCATGATGTTCCATAGGACATCAAGTTTAAAGAAACAAACTAGAGACTGGGTTAATGTACGATGTAATATAGGACATCAAGTTTAAGGTGGAAAACTAGCCATTGGGTCAATGCATTATGTGTCATAGGACATCAAGTTTAAGGTGGAAAACTAACCATTATGTCAATGCATGATGTGCCACAGGACATCAAGTTTAAGGTGGAGAACTAGCTATTGGGGTAATGGTTCATGATGTGCCAAAAGATGTCAATACAAATCAGGTTTCCCAAGGTTCTTTGCTTATAAATTTTTATAATTAAAGTAGGTAAGAAAACATGAATGGTTCTACAAGTGAAAATAAACTTTAAGAAAGTACTTTGCTTATAAATTTTTATAAGTGAAGTCATTCAAAAAACTTGAAAGGGTCTAGACAGAAGTAAATTTGATTTTTGGAACAACTTAGCTTATAAGCTTGATCCAATGGCTGATCAATAGCACAAAACCATTATCAAAGTCATTCCTTAAGGACCAATCAAAAGGGAAAGACAAATCTAAACTTAATGAAAGCAAACTTTTCCATGCCATTGAACAAATCAACAAGCCAAGGAGAAGTGGTTAGGGCTGAAAGAGATTTCTAATAGGTGGCTCCATTGATAAGGACCATTTTTGTACCTTCCCAAAGTACCTCATTTTTTTTAATCAACCATTGGGAAGCATACTTATAGGTGCAAGCCCATGGAATCCAAGAAGGTGACATAGATCAATTAGAGTGCCTTAATAAGCATCATTGGAAAAAATTAGTTGCAACTAAGGAAAATGATTTCCAATAGATTTGATTCCTCTCTTTGGTGAAAAGGACATCTCTCTCTCTCTCTCTCTCTCTCTCTCTCTCTCTCTCTCTCTCTGATATAAATAAGACCCTTGGACTATTTTTATTTCATCCACATATATTACATCAAAGCCCTATTAGAATGTTTTGCCATTTTCTTGCCTTTGAGCAAAGAACCATAAGTTTGTTTTTTTCTAAGTTTTGGAGATTTTCCTAGGCATATAAGAGACACTGAGTGACAAAAAGTGATGTTTTATCCTTTTATTTTCTATCCTTCATGATTTTGAGCAAAAATTTGATCCAATAGGTCATGCAGATTTCATTATAGCTGTATGAGATTTCACATATGTGTAACCCTTTTTTGGACTATACAAGTTGTTTTTCTAGTTACTTACCTTGTGTGATCTCATTAATTTTATCTCTAAATTGAAATATTTATGTTGGAATATTATAGAGATTGAATAATATGCTTGTATTATTTTTTATTGTGCAAATGTATATGACATACATGTGGATAATAACTTTTGGTGTATCACCATTTTAGACTAGGCTTTTCATTTATGCAAATTTGTGACCCTTTTCATCCAAACAAGCTAGTTCAATAGATTTTACTACACAAAATCTTATACAAGGAATTATTCTTTTCAACCTAGAGGTTCATTTCGACTTATGGGCACACCCACAAGACTAGAAATGTCCCAACATTTCTCAAATTTGGAGGAAGCTTGAATAGCCCTCTTCTAGGGTACAAGATTTGGAGACAACAGGTGGTAAGTATGATAACATAATTAGGGATTAATTTTGGTGTGGGGAGTATAATATCATAATTAAGATTTGTATTTGATGTAGGATATATGTGGTTATAGTTATATAGCCTATAATACTATGGGTAGGACATGGGTAATATCATTTATCTTGTTGTTATGTGCCAAAAAGCCTACAAGAATTTGATGAACAACTTATTAAGGTATTCTACTTTCATTATGGGAGAAAATGGTCATTATTTATGGATACTACTATGTTCTTAAACTATAGTACATCTAGGGATATGTGTGGACATATTATAGCTTACACACCTTCATATTATCTTGTTGCATTTCTATATGTTCTTAGTATGGTTGGCATATGGAATAACCTTGATTAAGTAGAGTATATATAAGAGGTAGTGGTTACTATTTTATCATCATATTATGAATTTGTTATTATTGTATTGTTGTGGAGGTTTCCTGCTTGAAGTGGCTTAGCCATAATATTCAAGTATTTTACTCTTTCACCATTTGTTGTTGTAGATCTATTTAAACTACTCTTAATTTTGTGATATGTAATTTTATTGTTACCAATAATCTAAGTAATTTCATTACAAGTGGTATGAAAGCTTCAATTTGGGTAAGTTTTTATGACATATTTTTTTTGGGTCTGACATCCTGAGCATTGTAAGGCTAAAAAAACATAACTTTTGATCTGGGAAGAATTGAATTTTTTTTCATCATTAAAGTTTCATTTATGAGGTTTTTTACCAAAAAGATAAAAAATCAAGTAAGAAAAAAAATCTATAGTTTTTTTACCTTGTGAAAATTAGTAGTC
This sequence comes from Torreya grandis, assembly GCA_037957365.1. NCBI lineage: Eukaryota > Viridiplantae > Streptophyta > Pinopsida > Cupressales > Taxaceae > Torreya > Torreya grandis. The sequence goes on from JARHVA010004673.1 coordinate 339,120, forward strand.
ATTGGATTCATCTTAGTGAGATGATGACAATGGTATATTTTAATGGTACACATTTTTGGGTTGTAAATTTTCATCTTTGTGTGCATTAGTAGTCATTGGATTCTTCTTGGTGAGATTATCACAATGTTATCATCTATTGATATATTTTTGGGTCACCACCCTCCTAGGGTTTGTTCATGGTAGGGTTTAACACTCATGGTCACAAGAAAGGTAAATAAATGTCTAAAACTTGTCACAAATATGACATGGAGTTAGAAACTTCTAAATTAAGTATTTTAGAGATAGTTCAACAACTTAAGTCAGAGTTTCAAGGTATGGTTTATGGATATCACAAGTTTGAAAGGGGACCTAAATATATTTTGAGATAAATTGAAACAAATCACTAGCTAATTGGCTAACTTTTCAACTCAACAATTTCAATATAACCCTCCACCACCCCAGTTTGGTTTTTATCCTCTAAACAATCACAATGCCAACCATGGTGCAAATTTATTATTTCCAAAAGTGGACCATCACATTTTTGATGTTAATGATCCATTCACATGGATTACCCAAATTAGAAATTTATTTGATCTACAATAGACTCCCTATTCACAAAAGGTGCTCATGGCCTCTCTATATTTAGAACTTGAGAATTTTATTTGGTATCACTAGTTGTGTGATCAAAATAAAAATAAGAGGTCTCTTGGTTTCCTGGTATATATTTTTTAAAGAACAATAGCTCCATTATCATAACAATGTCTTATAAAACTACTTCAACTAAGTAGACAAGTTATACCAAATTAGGATAGTAAATGATTACATTAATAAATTTTAGAATCTCTGATTATGTTTGGTAGACATCACTATGAAAATTTTAGTGACCTATTTTTTGGTGGCCTCAAATATAAAATCTAATTTAAGGCTCACATGTTTCATCCTAGTAATGTATCTGAAGACATTTCAAGGGTACATCTAGCTGAGGAAAAAGTGTTGATCAAGTGGAGAACTTTTACTAATGTGCATAAGTGCACCTTACCAACACCATCATTTATATAGCCTACTAGATTGAAACATCAACAAGTTTAAGAGAAACATGAAAAAGGTTTGTGTTTTGGATGTAATAAAAAATGGATCAAAGGACATCAATGTGCTGAAAATAGTTTATTTTACATTAAAGGCACCAATGAGGAGGAAGCATATGATGAGGCTTCAGGGGTAGGTTTATAAGAAACTAATGATGAATTTGAAGACTCTTGACCTACTATTTCCTATCATGCACTTTTAGGCATTATTACTCCTTAAACTCTTATGGTGGTGGATTTATAAAAGAATTAGAAGGTGACTATGTTAATTAAATCTAGGAGTACACATAATTTCATCAATATTAAGTTAGATACTCATTTGAACTATTTCACTTACCCAACTCCATAATTTTAGGTCATGATTATAGATGGTGGCATAGTCAGCTATTCTAAAAAATGGCATAACATTAATCTTGTTATGGGACATTACTTTATATATTCCCCTATGTTTATTATTCCTATAGGAAGATCTAAAATTATTTTGGGAGTATAATGGTTCACTGCTTTGGGCACTATTGAGATGAATTTCTAATAACTACTCATGAGGTTCCATTTATAAGGTAAGACCTTTAAAATGTGTGGATTATAGAATAAATATCCATAATTGGTTAGTTCCCATCAGATGATGAAGATTCTTAGAAAAGGTGTAAAAGGATTTGTGGCATTTTTATTTTTCACAGAGGTTTAACCAAGGAGTCTACACATCTTGATTTGTAAAGGGTGTTGGATGACCATTTTGTTTTTTTCGTGACATGTTAAAATAACTTCCTTTAGGTTGTGTGTATGTTCATGCTATCAAGATCATTATAAGAAGTACACCTCCTAACATTAGACCCTACAAGTATCCCTATACCTAGAAGAATGAAACTAAAAACATGGTACAAAATATGTTCAAGGTAGGAATTATCCAACACAATTAAAGTGAATATTCCTCCTTAATGGTCATGGTGTGGAAGAAGGATGATAGTTAGAGGATGTGTCAAGACTATATAAAACTCAACAAGTAAACCATAAAATACAAGTATCCTATTCTAGAAATTGATGACTAACTAGATGAATTTCATGGTGCTATTTATTTTACCAAGTTAGACCTTCGATTTGGGTTTCATCGGATTCATATCTATGATGAGAACACACCTAAAAAAACTTTTAGAACTCATGAAGGCCATTATGAATTTATGGTCATGAATTTTTGCCACACAAATACACCATCTACATTTCAGAGTTTGATGAATAATATTTTTAGGCCATTTTTGAGAGAGTTTGTATTATTTTTTTTGATGATATCCTCATCTACAACAAAAAATTGGAAGACTATTTAAATCATGTGAAATAGGTACTTCTAGTTCTAGAATACTATCATATTTATGTAAAACCTTCCAAATATGTTTTTGGTGTCCAAGATGTGGATTATTTTGGTCATACTATTTCACATGGAGTGAAAGTTAATCCTAAAAATCCAAATGATGATGCAATGGTAGGCTCCCAAGACCCTCAATAACCTTTGAGTATTTATAGGGATAACTAGTTACTATCATAAATGTGTCAAAAATTATGATAGCATTAAATCCCCAATAACCTCTTTGTTGAATAAAGAGTCCTTTTAATGGCATAATTCAACTACCAATTCATTTCAATAGTTAAAAATGGCTATGTGCACAACTCTAGTTTTGATTACTTTTAATTTTTAAAAAACTTTTTTTATGGAGGGTGATGCATAAGGATATGGCATGGTGGTTAAGATCATGTAAAAAGGCATACCATTGGCATGTGAAAGTCACCAACTAAAGGGAAAAAAATAGTATCAAACCAATATATTAGAAAGAGATGCTAGCTATTTTTCACGTAGTGAAACAATGGAGACCTTATCTGATGGGTAATCACTTTTAGGTAAATACTAATCATGATAGATTCAAATATTTTTTGGAAGAATTATTTTCATATAAATAAAAATAAAAATGAGTGATTAAAATGTTAGGTTATGATTTTTAAATAGTGTATAAGAAAGGAAAAGATAATGTGGTGGTAGATGCCCTCTCTCAATGGGATGAATCAGTTTAGGCATTATTATGTTCCATGACCATGTGGTAGGAATATTAGCTAGACGAATCAAGATATAAATGACAAAATGATAGTGTTACCAAATATTTGATTCAAAATCTTTAGCAGGGTTCTAATAAATCTAAAAAATTTACTTGTAAGTGTAACACATTATGGTATAAAGATATATTATACATTTGTAAGCATTATCTCTTCAAACATAAAATTCTTCAGGAACTTCATGCCTCTCTACTTAGATGTCTCTCTAAATTTTTGAAAACATATCATAAAATCAATAAAGAGTTATTTTGGCAAGGAATCAAGGGTGATGTCTATAAGTATGTGTCTGAAAGCATGGTATGTAAATGAAATAAAGGTAAAACCATTAAGACCTTAGGTCTTTAGCAGACTTTATCCATCCCTAACCAGCATTGGGAGGAGGTTTCCATGGATTTCATTATGGGATTAATATGGTCTAAGGGTCAATTTTTTATCATGTTAGTTATGGATTGACTCACCAAGTAAGCTCATATTTTATCCTTATCACATCAATTTTTGACCAATACAGTAGCTTCTAATTTTCTCAATACAATTCAGAAATTGCATGGTACTCCAAAGTTCATTATAAGTGACTGAAATCCCTTATTTACTAGTAATGTTTGGACTAGATTACTTGTATGTTTGGGCACCTAGTTGGCTCATATCTCATACTATAATCATCAATTTGATGAAAAAATATAGGTAGTCAACAAATGTAGAGAAGGATATTTTTGTTTTTTTAATTTCTAACAAACAAGACAAATGGGTTCATTGGCTATCAATTTTTGAATGGTGGTATAACAGTTATTTTCACACTTTTTTCCAAGATGTCTCCCTTTGTGGTAATGTATGGGTATCACCCCCATCCATCACTTAAAATTTTATAATGCATCATAAGGTTTGATTTATTTATGAACACATTCACCATCAACATGAGGTGCTATTCAATTTATGAGAGAATTTAGCAATATAATAAAATATAATGAAGCAACAAGTGTAGACACCTAAAATTGGACACTAATGGATTCATACTAGACTTTATAATAATTATTAAAAACCTTTCAAAATAAAGCCTAATAATCCATAAACATCTTAAATATGGCTAAATAATGTACAATTCGGCTTATAGACCTATTAAATGGGGTAAATTCACACAACTTAATTCAAATCTTGTAAAATGCTAAAATACCTAAATATAATTAATTAAAATTCAAAACATAATTAAATGCCTAATTTAATTATCCATGAGTAATTAATCAATTATCAAAAATAAAATTAAAAAATCAAAGAATATCCCAAGAATTCATAATTACCTTTTTTTGAGTTGTCAAATATCCTAAAAAATCTCAACATGCCTATTCAATGCTAATAATGACAATTTGACACCTTTTAACTCTATTGGGGTTAATTAACTCACTAAGGTTATGTTTTAGCCCATTCCATGACTAAAATATACTATAACTCACCTTAGGTTGGTGTTAGTCTCTAAACCTATAAATACAAGCATTTGCCTCTTCATTTAGAGATCTTGAGCATAGTAAAGTTATAATGCAGGATTTCGTGCATGATTCAAAGATATAGAGTTATAATGCCAAAATGACTAGCCAAGACATCAATAGACATCAAGAATTAATGAGATAGACAATGGTTCCAAGGAGAGAAGGAGACACAAAACTCCATTTTCCAAATATTTCTTGAGCACAAGGTGAGCAAGCCAAATGAACACATTGTTTGGAGCATTCAAGGGAGGTAAGAAATTTGTAAGTTCTTTGAATTATAGTTGAGATTTGTCATTTGTTGTTTTTTCACTAATCTCCCCCTTATGATATAGTCAAGTAAGTTTTATGCATGTTAGTGTGTTTTTATTCAATTTTTATTACTTGTTTTAACACATGATCTAACCACCCTTCTTGGATTCATTGATCACAACAATCAAATTAGCATCATAATGATTGAGATTTTGACATAGGTGATTGGATATTTATGAATTTACAACAATATAAGTATATGTCTCTAAAGAAATAGAGAAATGATATCAAAATATTACCTAAGTACTATGGCCCTTTAAAAAAATTTAATAAAATTGGTAGTGTGGCTTGCAAGTTATAATTACCTCCATCCATTTGCATACATATGATATTCCATGTATCTTACCTACATAAGGTAACCTAACATAGAGTTTCCACTCAAACTGAGTCACCTAAATTATATGAATAGTGTGACTCATTTTATATCCTAAGGATATCCTTAACACATGCACTAAATAACTATGGACCAAATCCATTAAGGAGTATTTGATCAAATAGAAGAACCTACATTCTAAAAATGTAACATGGGAGGCTGAAGTGTTCCTAAAACAACATCCTAGTTTGATTCAATGTTGAAGATAGAATTATTTTAAGGGGGAGGGGCATGTAATTCCCTTAACATTTATTGCATCTAGGTATATGTGTGGCTGACTTGGGGATTACACACATTCATATTATCTTGTTGTATTTATCTATGTTCTTATAATGGTCAACCTATACAATAACCTTGGTTAAGAAGATTATATATATGAAGTAGTGGTTAGTATTTTATCATCATATTATGAATTATGTTATTATTTAATTGTTATAGAGGTTTTCCCCTCAAATTGGCCCAGTCATAATATCTAAGTATTCTGCTCTTTTTCTAATTACTATTGTGGATCTATTTATTATGCTCTTAGTTATATGATATATAATTTTAATGTTGTGAATTATATAATTAATATCATTATAGATCCTTGGGTGTTCATGGGTTATAATGTTAACCTCTATCCTTCCTACCATCATGATACAAATCTTCTCCTTAGGTACTTTTTATCGGTCTAGATTATACTATTAAGGTAATCTTTTTTTAATCCTACCTCATCCATTTGATACAATGGGATCATCTCTAGGTGTGGGTGGCCTAGCTAATGAGGTGAACCTCTAGATTTGGGACTAGATCCCTTGGTGCATCAATTATGGCTTAGTTATTAAAACGTACTAACTTTTTGATGAAAAGGGATGGAGATATGCATGAAATAAAACTGAAGCTAAGGGAGGTGATGCACCAATAATATCTTATCCACTCTAATCAACCCTTCAACAACACTTATGAAAGAAACAAGGACCAGTGACTATAACATATTATCCAAGAGACTCCTAAGAATTATCAATTAACATTAGGGTCATGGTATATGGTTTCATATTTAATATGATGGATGAGAGGTATGATTTAGGACACTAACAACTATATTGCACTTCAAGCACAGTCACTAGCACTTTCACACATTATATGACTTATTTCAAAAAAAATCGTAACAACTAGGTGAGAACAAGGACCTATAAGGGAAGGAAAAACTCACACTTATGAAAATAAACCAATATGGAACATACTATTATAACATAGATAATCTTTAAAAAATCCTTTTATTGATTCAAAAGGTTATAAGGTACAATTTGGGTAGAGTTTCTTCATACCCAGTCAAGGGATGCATACAATGGCATTTTAGCCTTAATTTATAGTACAATAGAGAGAGGGAGGAATAATATGGTCTGTAAGATGTCATAATCATCCTAATATACTCAAAAAATAGTTACAACCTACATAAGGATCAATTATAGCTCCTTGACCTCTCCCATGCACTGTCTTGGATGGATAGTGGTATTGAATGAGAGAATGGTATAGGAAATGGTCTAGTGGAGGCTCTTTTAGTTTTGTTTGACTTCATTAAAAAAATTCATGCCAACCTAATAAAATATCTCTCCTTTTTATAGTTACAAAGGTAAAACTGTGGTCCATCTTGGCCTCCATGAAGCATTAAGTAGCCTACCTCTCTCTTACATGTCAATAATGCTTGAAAAACCACCCTCCATAATAGACATATAATGTGCCTCATCACCTCCATGATGTATTTATAAGTACGTTTATTACTTTATATTTACTCCCTCAATATCCCTCTATGCTAGTATTCATCTTCTCTTATTGATAAAATAAGCCTACTAGGTAACTAGGCCTTGTCATTTGGTGCTAGTTGATTGGATGGCCATGAGACCTAAATAGAAAATTAAGAATAAGTAAGTGAGAATGTTTTAGGTATAAGAAATAATATTAAACCATGAATTATTCCTATAAAATAGTTCACACTTATAAATCTATCTCATTTAGGTGACTCTGAAGCCAAAATAATGCATTTTAGTGTAGATTTTAAAAAATCTTTCCCATTAGAGTTTTATTAGGGTTTTATAGAGGTTTAGGGAGATTTATACTCTTAGTGATTTTTCATATCTCTAAGGGATTGAACTATAATATTAATTCCAAGAGAATCAAGTATAAATCCCTCCCCAATTTTCCCTAGTAGATGGGATCCCCATGTAGATCCTCTATATAGTTTTGAGCATAAAAAGGTGCTCCTTGGGTGATTGTTTTGCATTCTATGCACTCTCAAGGAATTTTTAGGCCAAAAATGACCAATTTTGAGATCTCCTCTACAAACCAATGTTTCTTGCACATATGGAACTCCTTTAAATATGCTTTCATGTTGGTTTGAGGTTCATTAAGCCCTTCTTATCCTCTAACTTTAGTCTTCAAGTATTAATGATTTGAGAAGGGTATTAGGATAATAGACATAATGATAGTGTTACTATGTTTTTCCTTCAAAATATATTTATGAGAGAACTTGAAAACCTCTAATAGTATGTGTTGTTCCCAAAATCAATCACTTGTTTTTATGGACAACATACTAACCATTTTGGTCCTGCAGACCAAAACTCTCTCTTTTCTTTCTCAAAAATGTTCTGAGCAATTATGTTTTTCAAATATTCAAACCTTTTCAGCTAAGGAAGTCATAGGTTCAACAAGTGGGCTTTCTCAAAGGCAAGTTCAAAACACTTAAGGCATTTCCTTGGTGTTTTGAATATGGTTCAACGATGAGATTCAATCAAAAGACTTAACGGTGGGCTTCAAAAAATTAGAATGAACCACTTTGAACCATTAAACCATTGAACGCCACCTCTAAAAGGTTTAATGGTTCAAAGTTTCAAAGACTTTGGTGGACTTAAAGAAAATAAGGCTTCGAAGAGTTAACAATGAACAATTGAACCTTGAACCAAAATGGTTCAAAGGTTTAAAGAGTTCAAAGTTTGGAAGGAAGTTTCAAGTGAATGGATGAAGTGGAAGATTCTAGAATGAAGTTCAAAGAAATGGTTCAACCAAAGAAGAACAAGAGAGTGAACATGGCCCTTTGCAAAATATTGGATCGATGAAATGTTGAACCATTGAACTATTGAACCTTCAAACCAAAATAGTTCAAGGTTCAAGGTTCAAAGAGGTTAAAGGTGACAAATTACATCCCCATAGATGTCAATTTTAGGGTAATGGAATAACCGTTGGTTTTCAAAAGGACTGAGAATAAGCTCAGTAACTAACCCAAAAAGAAGCTGAAAGAGCAGCAAAAAATGAGAAGATATCCCTGAGAGCTCAGATTGCCAAGGAAAGACAAACGTGGAAAAGAAAGAGAGAACAACTATAGGAAATCTACAAATATCTATAGGAGAGTTATTTCCAGTAGGTAAAATAGTCCACTAGGTGGACATTAGGGAACAAAAACATTCAAAAACATGGCCTATTTTTCTTCATTGAGTAAAGACGAATGGACAGCCATGTAAGTATCTAAAAGAAGACCAAACAACCCATGCTGAGGAAGGGACATTGGAGATAATTCAAAATGCCAAAGTCAAGGTTGATGACCTATTATAGCATGGCCCTTTCATAGATATTCAATGCATTTAATTCATCATGGGCCATTTTTATGAAAATAAGCACCCAAGTCTTTCTTGTGATGCTATATATTGTAATCTCTCATTTTGTACAAGTGATAACTCTCTGTTATCAAAAGTGAAGCTCTACCAAAATTGAAAGGAAATCCTAAGACTTTGAGCTCAGACTGTTATCATATTTTATTAAATGAATGAGAAAGCAAGTGACCTTTCAAACTTTGTGTTGGAATAAGCTTGTGTCATCTAGGAAATTCTTCTTATGTATGTTTCCTAAGTACAGTCTTGTCCATTTAATCAAACAAGCAGAACTAGTGGAAGTAAGCTATAGGATGTCCTAAAGCTAACTATGGGAGAATTTGTGATACCATAAGTGTCTTAAGTCTATGTTTTGTGTAAAGGATACTGAGAGACTTTGATCTCTCTTTATTCTTCGTAATCCTTTACTTTGTTTTAGTTTTAGGTGCAGACTTTGAGCTGCACTTAATCCTATTGTGTTACTTTGTTCTAATTAGTAGGAGAGACAATGAAAGACTTTATGCTTTCTTTGGGTTTTTGTGGTTTTTGTTACTACCCAAGAAGGATCCTACTATTGGTTGAACATCAATTCTAAAAGAAGAGAATTGCCTTCAATAATTACACCATAATTCTCCTCTATTCTATGAACATCATCTCTGAAAAAATAGAGATGGATGGTATCATTTCACCCCTATATGTATTTTAAGCTTGTGTGTGTGTGTGTGTGTGTGTGTGTGTGTGTGTGTGTGTGTGTGTGTGTGTGTGTGTGTGTGTGTGTGTGTGTGTGTGTTATAGTATATAATAATTATAGGGAACCTCCCTTTGCTGAGAGGAGAGATTTGTCCCAATCTTGCTATGGTCACCACACCCATTTTTTTGTATAAATATCCTTATTCTATGGTTCATGCACCTATTTTGATGTCAATCAACTGGTGACAAAATATTCACCCAATAGAATCTGGTGACTCCGCTGGGGATTGACTAGCATTTCCAGTCCTTTTCTAGTCTATTCAAATTGAAGCATTTCATATCACTGGGGAATGACGTGAAGTAGGAAAGAACACTGCCAGCTTCATGCCAATAGTTTTTTGTGACTCTATTAGGCAATAACAAGTAGTTTGAAGCCTCAAGCTTCAAATTGAAGTAGTTCTAGTTCTTTTCCATATCTATTTTACACTCTGGCAGACCCATCGTATATACGAAGCCAGAGAGCTCAAGGTATTGTTGATTTTGTATTCAATCTTATGTAGCTAAGTAATTTTGATCTTTCCCCTCCATAAACTCACCTTCAGTGAACCAGGAGTTTTCCTCCTACAAACATTAGGTCCCCAGTACCACACAAAGATACTCTTTCCTCTACTAGTAGAGATTTGTCTATACATATCCCACATAGATTTATTATCCCTCCTTTCAATAGCCATATCATGGCAGTCCAAGGCCCCTGGGGTAATACTTTTAGTCCTCTGAATCTAACCCCACCTCTACATGAGCTACCCCATAGCTCAAGGAAAATTTTCTCCAAGTTCTATGGTGATGAGAAGGTTCATCCTGATGAAAATATTATAGCCTTTTGCATATCTTGTGGTGTAATAGGTGTTAAATATGGAGACATTGTAGTCAAACTATTTGTGGAAACATTGCAAGGAGCTATTACAGACTAGTTTTATCATCTAAAAGTACAAATTGTGACTAACTAGAACACTCTCAAGGCCAAATTTGAGTCTAGATTCAAACCTATAGAAGATGCATATGCCCTGCTAGCTTAGCTTACACAAATGAAGAAGGATCCTCATGAACCCATGAGAGACTTCATTGCCAAATTAGACAAGTTGAGGAATAAGATTCCTATAATTACTCAATAGATACTTGAGAATCTAAAATGCTTCTTCATCATTTCTCAGCTTCCTGAAGTAAGTTTTCTATTGAGGTGAGCTGGCCAAATAGATCTTGTTGCAGCTCATATTTTGGTGACTAAGGTTGAAGATGACCTTATCTTGGCAGGAAAGATAAGAAGAGATCCTAACCGAGGTAAATATTTGTCATCCTCTAAATATTCTTATATAGACACCACTGATCTTATGGTACAAAAGATAGCAAATGAATTACTAGCTCTCAAAAAAAATGGCACAAGGGATGTCTGCTCCTCCTTATCAGGATATACTAATGAGGACATTTCCAAACTACTCATATTAGGGCAATGCTGCTAGAAATCAAGGGTAACCAAATCACCTTCCTCCCCCACTAGGGAAGCTAGCCATTAAAGTAGCACCAACTAACTTAGTAGTTGGTTATCTTAAAACTGAACATGATTTTTCTTTCCAACCTGAGTTGAACCAAGAAGATGAAGTTGATCTCTTTGTATAAGACCAAGAAGAATCAACTGGTGACTCTAACATTAGTTTTCTAAATTACTAGGATGAAACCATAAGTAAAGGTGAAGCATTTGATGGATCATATGTTGTATTTACTAGGTCCTAAAACTAGTCAGCTCAACAAGTAGATAAAGGAAAAATAGAGGAAGAATCTCGACCAGCAATTTCAATTGCTAAACGAGGTACCTCACTACCTTTCCAATAAAAGGACTCGGTGATCACTAAAAAAGTAAGTACCTCAAATATTCCTTCACCTTTTGCTTCAAATTTGAAGACCAATCCTACACCCAACAAAAACAAAATTGATGGACTACCTCCTTTTATCTCTAATTCATTTTAGTCATTTGATATAATTGACCATGCTAAGAAAACAAAAATTCAAATGTCTGAGTTTGAATTCTTGCAGTCTAACCCTGAGCAATTGGATAGACTCATTAAATGCATCAAAAATTAAACCATCCCTGTAGGACAAGATTTTTTGAAAGTAACTCATGTTCTCCTAAAGAACACACCTATCTAAAATAATCTTGTGATTACTTCTTTAGCTGCCATTGGGAAGACATAACCATTTTATGTCTCCCTACTGATAAATGGTCATCAACTAAATAGCTACATAATTGATTCTAGTGCATCTGATAATGTCATGCCCACTAAGGTGGTAGAATCTCTTAGTCTCATGCTAACTAAGACCTTTGGGAGATGTTTCTCTATGGAAAACAAACAAGTGCCTTTGCTAGGACAAATCAAAGATGCTCAATTTGCATTTGTGGCCTTCCCAGATAAGAGAATCAAAATGATAGTCCTGGTGGTTGATGTCCTAGCCTCCTATGTAATTCTTCTTGGGCAAATTTTTTGCAAGGATATTGGTGGAGAATTGAGTATGAACCTATTTGAGGCAAGGATTCTTGTCAATGGCATCATGCAAAGGCTACTTCTTGAGAAGGAATCAAAATATATTGTCACCTAAACATCAGCCCCTAAAGCTCAAATTCTATTTGAGTCTTCAGGCTTGGGTAACTACTTTTTGACTACTAAAGACATTGTATCATGCTGACTAAGACCTTTGGGAGATGTTTCTCTATGGAAAAAAAATAAGTGCCTTTGCTGGGACAAATCAAAGATGCTCAATTTGCATTTGTGGCCTTCCTAGATAAGAGAATCAAAATGACAGTCCTGGTGGCCGATGTCCTAGCCTCCTATGGAATTCTTCTTGGGAATTTTTTTTGCAAAGATATTGGTGGAGAATTGAGCATGAACCTATCTGAGTCAAGGATTCTTGTCAAGGGCATCATGCAAAGGCTACTTCTTGAGAAGGAATCAAAATATATTTTCACCTAAACATCAGCCCCTAAAGCTCAAATTCTATTTGAGTCTTCAGGCTTGGGTAATTACTTTTTGACTACTAAAGATATTTCTATTTTAGCAAATGCATTTTCCATAGGTGAAAATTCAAAAAAATTAGATAAGACATCAGAATAATTATTAGGGTGTAGTACCCATGAAAAATGTTCTTCTCTTCTTGATAAAGAAAAATCTGAAAGAAGATCAAATTTTGATGATATTTGGATTCTAGAATTTGATGGTAGCAACTCTTCTACTGGTTCTAGAGCTAGAGTGGTTTTAATATCTCCTCAAGGAGATATTTTTCCATATGCATGTAAGTTTTAGTTTAGCAACACTAACAACACTGCCGAATATGAATTGGTGCTGCTTAGATTAAAGGTTGCTCAAGATAAAGGTGTTAAACTCCTTCATGATAAAGGTGATGCTAAACTGGTAGTTTGTCAAGTGAGGAACCTGTATCAAACTAAGAATTAGATATTAAGACATTATCACAATTTGGTGTGGGACTGCATTGAAATATTTGATTCTTTTAGCATTTCTATTGTGCCCAAGAATTTAACAGTCATGCTGATGCATTGGCCATCTCTACAACTCTCTTGGTCCCTCACAAAGACTTTAAAGAAGATAGGTACATTATTGAGTTGGCCTTTTGACCAAGTGTACCTAATAATGCTAACCATTGAAAAGTATTCAATGGTGATAACCAAATTATTTCTTTTTTTGAATAAAGAGAGATTTGAAAGGCTTCAATTTGAAGGTAGTGAATCTCCACTACAGGAATCAGCTCTAGAGACAAATTCAAAAGTTGATGAAGAGTTCCTTCAGCTCAAAGGAAATAAAATTGCTAAAGGATTAGTTTCTCTTGAGAAACTATTTGACAAACATGATAGGTTTATCAAGGAATAATAAATACATTCAAAATATTCCAAGGACTTTGATCAAATCAAATAGAGTACTAAAGACAATCCAAAAATGGTCAACATTGGGAATTATTGTACCCCTGATGAAAAAGTCAAATTTATCACTCTACTTCACCATTACATTGATGTTTTGGTATATTCATATGATGAACTGAAACCTCTCAGACCTAAAGAAATCAAGCATGAAATTTCTCTCAATATTGGGTCACTACCTCACAAGCAAAAGCAAAGGTAATACAAACCCAAGATATCAGTCACAATTTTGTCTAAAATATAGAAAATGCTGAATGCAAAAATTATTTTCCCAATCCATCATTCCACTTGGGTTGTAAATATAGTCCCTGTGAGAAAGAAGAATGGAGAAATTTGCCTATGTGTTAAATTTAGAAATATGAATCAGTCATATTTAAAAGACAACTATCCCCTGCCCATCATGGATCATCTGCTACAAATAGTAACTAGCACTGAGATGTTATCAATGCTAGATGGCTTTTTAAGATATAATCAAGTGGAAGTTGGTGAAGCAGACCAACATAATACCACCTTCACGACACCTTGGGGTAATTTTACATATTGTAGAATGCCTTTTAGCTTGATCAATGCTGGCACCACCTTTTAAAAAGCAATGAATATTGCTTTTAGAAATGAAATGGGTAAGTTCATTGTGGTATACCTTGATTATTTGATAGTCTTCTCTAAGCATCATCTTGATCATGCATATCATTTACAACAAGTGCTAGAGTGATGTAGGTAGAATTTTATTTCTCTTAATCTTAAGAAGTTAATTTTTGGGGTTATAGAAGGTAAATTTCTCAGTCACATTATGTCCCAAGAAGGCATAAAGATCGACCCAAAAAGGGTCAAATCCATTCAAGAGCTTGCTCTTCCTGATAGTAATACTATAGTTCACTCTTTCTTTGGAAAGGTGAATTTTTGTGATGGTTTATTCCTAAATTCATAGAGAAGACTCACCACATTGTAAATATGATGAAGGGAAAAGCCACTTTTAGCTAGACTGAAGAGGGAAAATCAACATTTCAAGACATCAAGGAAGTTATCGCCCATGCCTCAATTCTAGTTTGTCCTGATTACACCAAAGACTTCATGATGTATAGATATGCTTCTAAACATACACTTTCAGCTATCTTGGTTTAGTAAAATAAATAAGGTGTGGAATCTCCCATCTCCTTCATGATTTGTCCTCTCAAAGATCATGAGCTGAATTATTCAAACATGGAGAAGCATGTTTATGTTGTGGTGAAGGTGGTAAAGCACTTCCATTTTTACATCTTGAACTCACACACTATTACTCTGGTTCCTAATACAACATTCAATTCTATACTAACTCAACAAAAGTTTGGAACCAAAAGGGGCAATTGGATTGCTAAAATCTAAGAGTTTGATCTTGTTATCAAACCAATGAAGCTTTTGTGGGGAAGGGGCCTCTGCCAACTAATTGCTAATAATGTACTAGAAGAAGTAGAGTATGAAGAAATAGAAGTTGAAGACACACCAATAGTTCTTTTTGTCACCACTACAAATGAGTGGTATTCAAGTATTGCTCATTTCATTACCTATGGTGAGTGTCCTTCTCACTTGTCTCAGAAAGAAAAGAAGACTGTTAAGTTGAAAGCTTTCAACTTTGTCCCGTGGGAGAACAGTCTGTAAAAGAGGAACCTTGATGGGGTATTCCTTCTCTGCATGGATAAAGTACAACAAAACAAACTTTTGAAGTCCTTCCATAATTTGTCTTTTGGAGGACACTTTTTTATGCTTGTAACTACCCATAATATTTTATGAGCTAGGTACTATTGGCCTAATCTATTTTAAGATGCATACACTTTGGTGTGTAGATGTGAGCTGTGTCAACAGTTCATTGGCAAACCCAAGTTGGCTACATTACCTATCAAGCCTGTGGTGATAGAAGAGCCATTTTAGTAATGGGGAATTGATTTCATTGGCATTGTAAATCTTTCCTTGAGTGCTAGACATGATTATGTCCTCACAGCCACAGACTACTTTACCAAGTGGGTGGAACCCATTCTAGTCAAGCATGCTACATCAAAATTAGTATGTAATTTCCTCAAGGAAAACATAATTTCTAGGTTTGGGTCCCAAATAAGATTGTAATAGATAATGTATCTTGTTTCTCTTCTCATGAGATCACCTAGTTCTGCTACTATTATGGGATTATTCTCTCCCACTCTTCTGACAATTATCCGCAAGGAAATAGTCAAGCAAAATCAAGCAACAAGAACTTAGTTACCATTATCAAGAAGCTGGTAAATGACAATCAAATAACTTATCATAAAGCATTGCTTGATACTTTATGGGTAGACAAAATTACACCCAAGAGGGAAATTGATATATCCCCATTTCAACTTTTGTATGGTCTCAATGCATAGATACCAATCACCCTAGAATTACCAACATTAAAATTAGAAAAGGTAGTAGAAGATTCAACTTTTGAAAGTTACATTGATAAGAGGATCATGTGCTTGACTAAACTTAATGAGAAAAGAGCTATGCTAGTGGACCAAATTGCTACACATCAAAGTTTGGTGAAGAAACTCTTCGACCAGAAAGCAAGAATATGTGATTTTTAAGTTGGAGATCAAGTATTGTTGTGGTATAAGAGGAGAGAACCAAAAGGAATGCATGGAAAATTTGATTCCTTATGGAGAGGCCCATTTTCCATTCATCATTTAAATGGTGAAAATAGTTTCTTGCTGAGATATCAAGAAGGAATGCCATTTACTCTACCTCATAATGGATAGCATCTAAAGCACTTCAATCCTTGAAGTATCAGATAAATTTAGTTGTACATATATATATTTGTATAGTCTCTCTTTGTTTTATGTTTTTCATTTGTTTTTAGGAACATTAGTTTTTGGTTCCTTTCTTTTTGGGTAGCATGACTCTATAGCCCAATGGCATAGATGAAGGCACTAAGATTCTGGATTCTACTCCCTTTGATTGATTCAATTTCAATTGATGGAAGTTCCCCAACTAGAACCAGTTGTTGTTCCCAAAATCTATCACTTGCTTTTGTGGACAACATACCAACCATTTTGGTCTTGAAAACCAAAAATCTCTCTTTTATTTCTCAAAAATCTTTTCAGTAGTTAAGTTTTTCAAATATTCAAGTCTTTTCAGCAAAGGAAGTTGCAGGTTCAACATGCAAGATTTATCAAAGGGAAGTTTAAAACACTTAAGGCATTTCCTTAGTGTTTTGAGGATGGTTCAACACTGAGGTTCAATAAAAATACTTAACAGTGGGCTTTAAATAATTATAATGAACCACTTTGAACCATTGAACTCCACCTCTAAAAGGTTCAAAGGTTCAAAGACTTCAATAGACTTAAAGAAAAGAAGGCTTCAAAGAGTTAACAATGAACCATTGAACCGTTGAACCTTGAACTAAAATGGTTCAAAGAGTTCAAAGTTAGAAAGGAAGATTCAAGAGAATGGATGAAGTGGAATATTTTAGAAAGAATTTCAAATAAATGGTTCAACCAAAGAAGAAAAAGAGAGAGAATATGGCCCTTTACAAAATATTGAATTGATGAACTGTTGAACCATTGAACCATTGAACCTTAGAACCAAAAGAGTTCAAGGTTCAAGGTTCAAAGAGGTTCAAGGTGACCAATGACATCCCCATGGATGTAAATTTTAGGGTAATGGAATAACTGTTGGTTTTCAAAAGGATTGAGAACAAGCTTATTGACCAGCCCAAAAAGGAGTTGAAAGAGTAGTAGAAAATGAGAAGATAGCCTCGAGAGCTCAGATCATCAAGGAAAGACAAACATGGCAAGGAAAGAGAGCAAAAATATAGGAAATATAGAAATATCTGTAGGAGATTTATATACATTAGGTAAAATATTCCACCAAGTGGACATCAAGGAACAAAAACATTCAAAGACATGGCCTATTTTTCTTCATTGAGTAAAGGTGAATGGACAACCATGTAAGTATCTAAAAGAAGACCAGACAACCCATGCTAAGGAAGGGACATTTGAGATAATTCAAAATGACAAAGTCAAGGCTGATGACCTATTTTAGTATGGCCCTTTCATAGATATTCAATGCGTTCAATTCAATGTGGGTTATTTTTATGAAAATAAGCACCCAAGTCTTTCTTTTGATGTTATATATTTTAATCTCTCATTTCGTATAAGGAAGATCTCTTTGTTATTAGAAGCAAAGCTCTACCTAAATTGAAAGGCAATCCTATGACTTTCATCTCAAACTGTTAATCATATTTTGTTAATTGAATGAGAAAGCAAGTGACCTTTCAAACTTTGTGTTGGAATAAGCTTGTGTCATCTAGGAAATTATTCTTATGTCTATTTCCTAAATATAGTCTTGTCCATTTAATCAAACAAGAAGAACTAGTGGAAGTAAGCTAGAAGATGTCCTAAAGTTGAATGTGGGAAACTTTTTTCTATCATAAGTGTCTTCAATCTATGTTTTGTGTAAAGGATACTAGAGAGACGTTGAGCTCTCTTTATCCTTTGCAATCTTTTACTATGTTGTAGTTTTAGGTGCAGACTTTTAGCTATGCTTAATCATACTATGTTACTTTGTCCTAATCAGTAGGAGAGATAATGAAAGACTTTGTGCTTTCATTAGTTTCTTGTGGTTTCTGTTACTACCTAGGAAGGATCTTGCTATTGGTTGAACATCACTTCTAAAAGAAGAGAAGTGCCTTCAGTAATTACACTGTAATTCTCCTCTATTCTATGAACATCATCTCTAAAAAAAGAGAGATAGATGGTATGATTTCACCCCTATGTGTATTTTCAGCTTATATATATGCTATAGTATATAATAAATTATAGGGAACCTCCCCTTGTTG
This sequence comes from Torreya grandis, assembly GCA_037957365.1. Taxonomy (NCBI): domain Eukaryota; kingdom Viridiplantae; phylum Streptophyta; class Pinopsida; order Cupressales; family Taxaceae; genus Torreya; species Torreya grandis. Next base: position 357,558 of record JARHVA010004673.1, read on the forward strand.
AGAGGAGAGATTTGTCCCAATCTGGTTGTGGTCACCACATCTATTTTGATATATGAATCTCCTTATGATGTGGTTGATGCACCTATTTTTCCATTAGTCAGCTGGTGAAAAAATATTCACCCAATAGTATGAAACCTATCCCTTAGATAATTTGGATCACTTTTTTAGCTTGGTTAAGCCATTTACTTTCTCTTCATTCATACACAGTTAGCTAACCAAGCACTTAAACATGTCTGTAAGTGATCATCAAATGTGGAGACCCCTGGTGGTTGTCATTATGCATAATTTTTGACCTATTCATACCTATCACTCTTCACACTTATGTAAAACATGAAGACTCTCTCTAATTTATTTTACATAGGCTTATAATAGTCCTCTCTAGGCCTATAATAATCTTCTTTAGGCCTAATATGTACACCATACAATATACATGTGCCAAGTAGTGGGTCATTTAGGTGTCTATGTGAACTAATAAGACTATAAATTCCATTTCAATACTCAACTACCTTATTTTAAGGCATTTAAGGCCAAAAGTTCTTCATCAAGTCCTTATCAAGGTTTAGGAAGGGTTTTAGTGGCCTAGCATCTTAACGATTATTCATAGAGTACATGCCTTAGATATAAAACTTATTACCATGTATGTTTATCCCATACACCCCTTAAAAAAAACTTAATATATCTTGTTCCCATGCACTTTTTAGGGTGTGTTATGAGTAAAATTCAGCATCCTTTGAGCCTTTGTTAAGCATTTGTAGTGGGTTGGCAGTGTTAAGGATCATTCATAAAGTTAAACTCCTAAATGAAACTCTTTATTTCATAGATAGTAATTAAATATGGTCCCCTAAATTTCCTTAAGAGAATTGGGACCCACTCATATTTCCATGTAAGATATGAGAATTTTATTTGGAAGCTTAAAATGGCAAATTTGGGTGATGGAGCTCGAGAGGGGTAATGAGACCAAGTTGACCTATTCCCTACCTTTCTCTATTTAAAATACCTTCCTCAAGACCTATATCATAATCACACACTTTTTCATTACCTTAAGTCTTCTTGGGGGGTTTGGATATGTCAAAATAAGTAATTTAGGGTTTTGAGGCCTAAGGAGGGTTTTAGGCATTATAGGCATAACTGAGCCTCAAGACATTGAGTCACCTGTAGATGCATTGATTAATTCCAAGCTATATTAAAACCCTTATCCATCTAATTTAAACCTTTTTAATTTATTTTTATCTACTTATATCCATATTTTTCCTTCTTTCTTGTAGGTCTACCATGAGCATCATTTCCCAGTCTGAGTGTTTGGATTAGTTGGTGATAGAGACCTAGGTAAGACTTGTGTCTTTATCATCCTCACTGATGGTATAATTAGGGGTATCATGTAACATGATATTAGTTTTAAAAAATTCTTTGAACTATATTTCCCCTCAATTATACTCTCAAAACTCTCCATATAGTCATACACATAGGCCTATGTGTCATGGATGTTTAATCAGGATTAGGTAGCTTTCTCAATTTGGTTATACCTTTAGAGGTTATGAGGAAGATGGATGGAATCAAAGGGGGTTCATCTAAGAATTTTTATCCAATGTAATTAAGTCATTTATACACCCCAAATGACTATGCAAACTTTTATATAATTATCTCACCGTTTATGCCCAAGTCATCTGTTCATCTCTCCTTTCATGTCTCCTTTGCCTCTCAACAACGTAGTCTCTATGTTCTACCTCTCTACTTGAGATATATATTTCATGTGCCTATATCATCTCATATTAAATGTTAAAAGTAAAATACCTTTAGTCTTATAGGTGGTGGTCTAAGTGTTTTGACTATCAATGGAGTTCATTCATAGGTCCATGAGCAAGAGGAGGGTTTTCACACCATGTTGGGAACCTTAGATGACCTGGTAGAATTATGTAACATTTGTCCTTGATTCCATACCTTAATATTGGGAATAAGGGATAAAAACTATAGGTGGTGATTATACATTCCTATTAATTTATTAATTTTGGAAATCAAAGCCTACTATGGGGTAGATAAATCCTTATAAGAACATTACACAATATATACCATTTGAGAGGTTTCATATGGACTATTAATTATTTTTCAATACCACCTATGGGGACCTTGGGCACCCTTATATATATAATCAACAATAAAAAACATTTCTATCTAGTTATTAATACATATGGAGGGAGAAACTGAAACCTAAGATTTCACAAAAACCTTAAACAATGCTAATGAACCTTAAACTTTGCTAAAGAGGCCTAAGAAAGCATTGGGAGCTAGTTCATGATTTTTTGGTCTTGAGAGACATAATGAGGCTTATTAATTTTGAGAGATGGAATATTCCACATGTTTAAAACACATCTACTACCTATATATTTTTCTAATGATCTTAAACATCTATTGACCATGAAAAACTTTACTCACACTTGTAGGGAAGGTTAAACTACACAGGCAGTCCCACTTATAGACAAGATCTTGGAAGAGTTGAAGGTTAATTTATGACTCCATTATGATAAGGTGGATGTAATACCTGAATTCTTATAATAAACCCATCATCCAATCTCAAACCACTACTTAATTTAAGATATATGCATTGAAGGCCCTTCATCATCAAGAAACCACTTCCTATAACTTGTAACTTGTGGAAACATGGAGGTTTATTTCTCCCATGGGATTAAAAATCTTAAATAATGGTGGATGATGTAATTTTAGGATAGTGAGTACTTATATTATATATATAAAACCATATTTTTCATTAAAAAAAATTCAAAAATGCACTAAAACCATTCTAAGATTGACCTTGTGTAGATGTACAAGACCATTTTAACTACCTAGGTTCTTAACCATTGTTCATAAAACATGGGTCATCAATATATAGAATTATGTCAATTATTATAATGCCATTATACCCCCTTCCTATTTACAAGATCTCATATCACCATTTTCTCTCTCCTACCTCTAGTAAGTAAGAACCTAAAAGGCTATCCAAGGTTGCCAAGAGGAAAAATGAAGAGAAGGGGCTAGTTTTTGATCTTTTTAACTATAAAACTCATGGATTATCTTATCTAATGTCTAAATTTAGTTACCCATAAATATTAATAACATATCCTAACCATGACCATACTATATAGGTCTGTACAAGCCTAAAAACACTGATAAAACACTACAATCTTGCATTTTCTCAGGTTTTATATCCTAAAATGCTATTGGTGGGCAAGAGGAGGGAAATAATGAGCCAAAAAATGATTTAAAACAAGGAATATGGGTGGAGAGAAGGTGAAAATTCATTTTCACATGTGTGGGCCCTCTTAATGATGAATAAAAGTGTTTGACTTATAAAAGGAGATTATTTTGCATATGAAACCATATTATGGTGATATTGAGACCCCTTTAAATGAATTTTACCTTTTATAAGGTTTTAATAGTGACCTAGGGGCTATATTGATACTATTACCATGGTGTGAATACCTGTTGAAGGCAATATGCATGATTTTAAGTGAAATATAAATTGGAAGTTACCTTGATACTTGTTAAAATACCTTAAAACATGATAAGGATTTTATTAAGGTCATCACATTTAATTCATACTAGCTCTAGTCCTTTTATTTTTTTCATTTCTTGTGGGTTGTCAACATGCTTAGATGTGTTTATAATAGGCCATGAGCTACAACATATGGGTCAACTTCAATATGAGTAAGTTTATATCATTAGGACCACCTCAAGACCTGTTATTGGCTATTATACATAGCTAACACAAAATAAAAATTTGGTACAAGCTCAAATAGGGTGAAAAGATAATGAACATAACATTAATTGACATAGTATACCACTTAAACATGTTGCCTCTAACTTAATGACAAGTGACCCCTTCTTGAACTACCCTAACACTTTAAAAGACATAATAAGGATACTAAGGTTGAGCCTAGGTGTTCATGGTCATAGGTTGACCCTTTTTAAGCCCAAGGGTAGAAAAAGTCAATAATACTAGTATGGTGAAGGGAGAAAGAATAATCTGGTTGCTGGTTAGTGCACTTGGAGCATGACAAAAATAAAATTGGGTGCCAATCAAATTAGGATGACTAAAATTTCTAGATGGATTAGATATAATGCATTAGGTAATTTATAAAATTGGTGTGGCCTTATCATTGTATGATCTATGAGCATATTCTAAATTAGTTTTTAAGTGACAAGGGTAGAATGTGAATCATGAGTATCCTCTATATGATTAAACATTGGATGAAAGCACTAGTAGTTTTTAATATGGTTATTTTGAAGGGGTATCTTTTTATTCTTAGACACTCCCATCATGAAAACGTTTGGTAAGCTAGATAACCCCTCTTGGGTATATTTACCTTGAGGTATATATAAATTATAGGTCCTCAACCCTCATGGGTTGAATGGGATGATGAGGGGAGTGTCCTCTAAAAGTCTAATAATTATTGGTTGTAGACATAGTGGATATTATTGAATTAGTGATTGGTTCTGGGTCAACAACCTTTTAAGCTTTTATCATGGTTTTTTCTTTTGATTTATCCTTTAATAAAGCCTGGGGTATTTTCACCCTTAGGATGACCAATTTATATTTTATGGATCCCATAATATTAAATAATTATGGGATTTTTGTGACCCCATTAGTTGGAAAATAGTAATAAATGTGTAATTCTAGTTGCTTATAACATGTAAAGGGTTTGAGATATCCCTGAGCCGTGAAGACATTTCATAGGTGAAAGAATAATCATATTTATTGGAATAAGGTTGAAGGGATGACCTTCATCATATGTATCTAAGGCCTTCATAGAATCATACTATAATTGGTGTCCTTCTCTATAATGTAAAGCTCTATTACCACTATCTTGGGGACCAAAGTGATTGAGAGCATAATGTTCCATATGGAAGTAGACATGAGGCTACCATAGTATCATAGGGTATTATGTATCATGGAATAATTGGTTTCCTCATAACCTAATTATTTTAGGAAGGAAAAGGGGATGATGTTTATAACCACTCCATCATTAACCATGGATCTTTTCACATAGTTTTTGTATATCCACACCTATAGAAATAAGGTTAGATCTACCCTCCTCACCATCTTAGAGTTAGGTGGAAGGCTTCATAAATCTAATAAGTAGAGAATGTCTCATGATTCTTGACTTAGTTAAAACATGTCCAAATCAATATGGTTGATTTGAGATTATGGAAGAGGAATGATAATATATAAATTCCCCAGTCCTAGGATGTCAATTAAGGCTAATAGATGAGTTAAATAGTTCTTGAGTATGTCTAAGAATGCTATTTTAGAGAATTTTTAGGTTAAATAATAGATTAAATAATAATTCTCTATGGGTTTAGGAAAATTTTCTATTTTAATAATGTTTTAGGTATGGAGGGCCATACATTGATACTCTCTAGTGTGAGTGATGGTGTTTGAAACCTCCTCAAATTCTAGTTATATGACCCCTTTCATTTTAGTTTTACCTTTCATTCCTAATTAAGGAACTACAATAGTTTTTTTAATCCTAAAGATGGATGATTTGTCATCATGGGTGTATGCTAATTTTGGTTGGTTATGTTAAACAAGGTGGTTTTTTGGTCCACCCTATTGTTGAATTTTTATAATGTGTGTTTGGTGATTAGGGAAGGGGTTATGATAGATTTGGAGATTCTAATTTTTAGGGGTAATAAGACTACTTGAAAATACTTAGGAGCTTATCTTAATGTTACCTAAGAACATGTGTATGAATGTTTACCACTGATCTTATGGGAGTTTTTCTATGGTTTTTTTTATATTAATTATAGTATTTAGTGTTGTGACCAGTAACTTTATGAAAAAGGCAATAGACATTGGGATCATAGTCCCTAGGTCTCATGTTCTACCCATATTGATCAAACCCTTATTGATTATTTCATGGGTAATATTTTTGGTTATAAAACTAGGGGTATTATTGTTCTAGTTGGTATTGATTTTAGTTATGGTTCTCATGGTGTACATTATGTGGGTGTGGTTAGTTGAATTCAACCACAAAAATGGTAAGATGGGGATTATAGTTTCTAACCCCATGTTGTTATTGGTGTTTGTGTTATTTACAAGCTAATATTGGTTGTTGTTCATGGGGTTTGGCTTCTTACTCTAGTCAATGATGCCATTAGTATTGATATTCCTATTTTGATTTAGGATTTTGGGACCTTGATTTTTGTCATTTTTTGGACTTGAATTTTGAAAACCTCCTTATTTTGGTTTGGGGTGATAATAAACCTATTACTTCCATAAGTCTGATGACCACTATCAATAGTCACATATTCATTTTATAAGGTGATGTCAAAGGCTTATTCATAAGATTTTTATGGGAAATTATACACATCCTCCCTCATATCCTTTGTTAATGGAATGGAGGAAGAGATTGCATAATTCTCATTAATCCATATTGTGTGTGTTGGTAGAGGAATATAAGATCTAACACCATCTTGTGATGAAATGGTTAGTTGATTCATTATGTTATTGCTTGATGTGAAATAATTTACGTATACTAGTCTTAAGGATATTTTTCATATCAAAAGCCTTGACAAACTTGGGCATGAGATTGTGGAAATAATGTATAAACCTCTTAGGGGGGTGATAATACCAATTGAGTGATATCCCTTCTAAGGTTTTAGGGAAGTTTTTTTCAACTACCCCATCCCAAGGGAGAATATCCTTAAGATATAATGTAGGTTTTGATTTGTGCATTAGGATCCCCTTCCCCTTTGAACTTGGTAAGGTCTAGTAGGGGATGTGGGATAATAACCTCCATATTTTGTCATTATGGAGTTTTCTGAGGTGCTCAATGTAATTCGCAATGTTGTTAAAGTCTATCATTACTGTAGAGAGACTAAAATTAAAATATGGGGGTCATATAGGGGTTGGATTGGTAACCAATAGAATTAATTAAATAAACTTGATAAGGTAGGATGGAGTAGGCTAAACATACTTATCTGGCTAAGTGGTGGAATATTGTTAGATGCAGGAGAGATGGTGACTTATTGTGGTGGGGTGTATGTCATTTATTGTGTTGGGTTGTATTTGGTTTATAAGTAAATTAATGATACATAAGTTGGGACATAACTCACCTGCATGGGGGGATGTAACTTGGAAGTGTAAATAACAACATATTATTATTCCCCACATCATTTTTTAATAGTGGAGCATAAGTGTATATGATTCCCATTGGGGTTTTAATGGGTTTCTAATAAGTGGAATTGATTTTAGGGGTGTTAGGTTTGGAGACCTTGTTAGTGAAGATATCCCTAAGGGGTTGGTGAGATACATGGTTTTGTGGGGGTATATGTTCTTACTATGGTGGAATCATATAGGTTTGTTGTTGTGGTGGTGTAAGGGTTATTTACTAGATGAGGGAAGGAGAGAGATGGGTCAAGATGAGATAATTTAGGCCCATCCCCTAAACCAAAGTTTATTAGTTTCTCTCTAAGTCTTAAATGTAACCACTAGGGTGTTAATGAGTTAGTTTAAACTATCATTGGCATTAGGCCTAACTAACTCCTATATATGAGGGGTATATATGATATGGGGTGGTAAGAAGAGGTTGGCTTGGGATGGGAACCCCAAGAGTTGTGTTTGGAGTTTTTACTAGTGAGTTAGTCATGTCATGAATCCTAATAGGAAGATGCATGGTATTTTTCATATGGTTGGCCCCATTATCTAAGTGATATATCCTTATTATTTGATGATCATATTTGGTTATGATTTCTACATATGGGTTTTTTAAGCTAATGGATGCCCTTGTGGCCATGTGAGGAGTGTTCGTGCCTCCCCCAGTAAGGGTCATAATGTTGGATTTATGGTAGTTACTCATGGTTTTAGATACATATTGTATTTAATAAATGGAAACCCCACTCCTTGTTTGAGTTTTTATATGGTATTAATCATAAAATAGATAGTCTATATTAGTTACAAATGTTGGATTGTTCTAAATCATCAATAAAATCTCACTAGAGTTGAGTTGGCTTCTCATATAGCCTTTTAGGCCAAGAGATCCACCTATGTCTTGTATAGACATATTTCATGGCTGTATGAATACCTATAGAATAAATAGGAGGGAATATGGATAAAAAATAAAAGAAAAGGAAGAAAGGGATAAGAAAATGATGAAACCCTTCACATTAGGTTCACTAATTTATATGCATGCAAATAACACATGATAAACTATGTACTCAAATCCCTGAGGTCAGGCTGAGGGAGTCAACATAATAGATGGGATATGAATTTGGTTGGTTATTAGGTGGAATGGGATTCACAATGGGTGGTGGAAATGGGTTCTCATGATAGTACCAAAATGCCTCAATAATGTCTTAATGATCATTAAAAATGTCAAGCTGAGCTGAAATAAAACTCTATGGTCCTTTGATTTCTAATATCATAATAAGGAAAATATCTTGGTCAATTTCAAGATTAGGTAAATGGGGAGATGTAGATGAATGACTCATTGAAAAAGGTTTACTAGATCAAGTTAACTATGTCTAGTCAATGTTATCTATGAAAAGAGAAAGATATAAGATGAGTTTAGACTTGAGCAGAAGAGAGAGGTATGAATGAGAAACTAGGCCCAAATGATGTTATAGTGAATTATTTTGTTAGAGAAGAATTATGATGGTTGGATTGAGAATAATCTCATATTTGTCCAAGTCAATCAAGGAATCAATAATAAGATGAAGAATCATAGTGGAAAGGAAAACCTCATGACTTAACTTAGTGTTAATATTAGAATATATGAAAACTATAGGACTAGGTAATCTAACCCTAGGGAATAAACCATGATGGATAAGACTAGGTGTGCTGGGAAGGGTCATCCGAAGGAGGTTAGGCAAAATCCATGGAAAATGTATATGAGATTATTTAGGTAATGGCTTATTATGTGTGCTTGCTATGATGTTTGAATCAAGGATTTCTATGGGATGATTTAAAATATGATCAAGGATAAAATGGAACATGGACACTTTAACATTTTGGCAAGGCTTCTAATGAGATCAAGGTGCTTATGTGTGTTGGAAAAGCCTTTTGAAACTAATTTTGTTGAGTTTTTATTACTTTTGTGTTGTTTTTGGGTTTTCTAAAATAAAAAATTACTTACTAAAAATGAATATCTAAAAGTAAAGAAATAAAAAATATAAAATTTAATGAAAACAAAAGTTATTTTTATCTTTTTATCTTTTATACAAAGTGCTAATTTATCTCAACTTTATCTAGATGAAAACTATGTGATGATATTTTTGTAATTTTTATTTTGATTATATGAAGTAGACTAAGCATGAAAATTAGTCATTTTAAGAATTAAATGAATTAAAAATATATCTAATATAAAACAACAATGTCACAACACTTTCTTTTGACCTTCTCTATCTAAAAACAAGTTAAACTAGCCTTTTAACTTTCTTAATTTGTTGTAAACAAGATTTTTAATTGATTTTATAAAAGAGAGATAAGTGTAAAATCTAATTTATATTTTCAATATAAAAAATAAAATAAAAAATTATTTCAAAATAACCAAAATCAGAGATATGCTAGCACTATTTGTGTGCCTATGATTACCTAAGTTGTTGTGGTTGACTAGTTGATTATTTGGAATGTAAGAAACTTGTTTTGATCTTAGAAAGGAAATAATATGTTGGATAGAAATGTATCAATAATTCACTAAAATATTCTTATGAATGGTTTGTCAAATGTTTTTTTAATTGAAAGAAAATAAATCTACTAAAATGCAAACACAATAAAAACTAACTACTTTTTTGACAATGAAAAGAAATAGACTGTTTTCCCTATCAATTTTTTTTTATAAATAAATAAATTAATATAATGTAATAACATATACACTAATATAATATAACAAATAAATAATAATAGAGATCAAATATTATTCCAACCTAACCAAGGTATATATAATTTATAATATATGTAGTATGTTTATGATAAAATCCTTAATATATGAGATCATTTAATCCTTGTGTCAATTATGGGAACTCTCTGATTAGAGGATGCACAATATCTAGAAAAAATAAGGAAAGAGAGGAGACACAACCACAAATAGAGAGCATATGAATAAAGTTTGGCTAATACTCTAGTTTTCAAAGACTAATTTATTAGACCAATAACACTTCACCTGTGGCAATGTAGTCAGCATAAAAACTATAGAGGTTTCATATTCAGGTAATTATAGAAAGACTATGGTTGTTATCGATTTAAAATAAAAACTTCTAAGGGTAATTTTTAGATATGAAATCAAACCAAAAATGGTCTTCTTGTAGAAAAAACTAGGAGCTTGCATGGGGAAAATAAACTAAGTCTAATGGGAGTTAAATTTGAGAAGAACTAAAAATGAATAAAAATAGAAGAGGGAGGAGATAGACCTATTTTAAATCGAATATAAGATGATAAAATTAATAAACATGACACTAAATATGTAAAATTTATAAAAATTAGAATTGTAGGAGCTAATTTTGGATGATGTTTAAACTATGATGGAGCCACCCCTATTTGTAGGGGTGTTTATGAAACCAATACCCTAGAGGATAAAACCACCCTATATTTAAAATGGAACTTCCCGTAAATGATGGGTTTTGTAGGGTAGTTTTCATAACTACCCTAATGAACCCATCATGGATATGGTATTTTTGTAATTCAAGAGCATGGTTTTATCACTAGAAAGGGTGTTTTTGTCACCAATGGGGAATCCTAGAGATTAGAATAAAGTAAGATACAAAGGATCATAAAATGGGGCTTTGGAGTTCTTAAGGGAGATATGAGGAAGAATAGGTAGAGGGAGAAGAGCTAAAGAGTTTCTTATGGAGAACAAAATAAGAGATCACTAAAACATCATCAAATTTGTATCAAGAGTGTTGCAGAGTGTAAATTTTGGGTGAATACATATTACCCCTTAAGATGATGCCATGTCATGAGTTGACAAATTTAGTCTTGAGTAAAGGCATGTGGAAAGGAAACAAGAGGTTAGGAATACTTACATTACTTGAATAGTAAATCAAAGCTAGCTAGGAATATACATAACATGTGAGTAGAAAATATGAATTAAGTGCAATTTGACAATAAAGTATAAAATAAGTAATGGAATCATAGTGTAGATAGGAATACTTACCATAATTGTATTTACCGTAATGATAGGCATGCCATTGATGAATGGAACCATTACTTGCATAACAAAACCTCCACCCTTTATAAGGTGGTAGTTATGTAACAACCATGGTGTTAGCATAACTACCATAACATGGTTATGTTACCACCCTCCTAAGGTGGTTTCATAAAATCCACATGGCAGTTTCATAACCACCAACTATAAATGAGGGAGGTTTTGTAAAGTAGAATTGTGAAGGAAATTTGACTTGTTTTAAGAGCAAAATTGGTCCCCAAGCTAACTTAGGGTCTTTTGATATTTCATAGCACTTATATATGATGGATAAAATCTTAAGAGTATGAGTGGATCCCTATAATCTTAGTAATTTTGATGGCTGATGAGTTGGTCATTCTCAATCGAGCAAAGATACTAATGATAACATGAGCAAGGATCATCCCCACCTCTTGTCTTTTAATATGTGGACTTTTGACTTACTATGACTTTAAATAAAACACATTCATGTTCTCCCAAACCATAATATAGTGAAAAATAACTCTCTTATATGTATATTAGATAATAGTCCTTCCTACATTAGGTTAGTTAGCAATTATCTAGGTGTTGATAATGATTGTGAGGCGTAGAACTAGGTTGAACATTTTAGATATTTTGATGGACCTAATTTAAGTGTGAATTTTATCATGAGTATTTCTTATGTTAAGGGATTAGTTATCCCCAAACTTAGGAAATCCATCATTGGTATCTTTTCCTCCTAACTAGTGGTAGAAAAATGTATAAATAGATTATTATATAGCTGGTCATCAATCATGTGAAACATTGAGGAGAAAGGGTCACACTACTGCTAGAGCCAAGGGATATTATCATAAACCTATAAGGATATATGCAAAGTGTCTCCTTTGGGATGCCTTTATATTAACCACTTGACTATTGTCATGGGTTAGGTTTATGAGAGGATGATTTCTTAGTAGAGTGGAGTGCTAGTTGGGGTACTAGGAGATATTAGGGCCATGAGATGGAGAGATATGACACCCTTTCATTGTTTTCATTATGATTTAGGGTATTTAATAAAAATATATATAATTACCCTACCCTACCAAGACATGGTTTAGAAAGGGGTGAATGAGAGAGCCTAACTCACAATAACCACTAGGGCTACCTAGGTTTGGGATAGTATTTTACAAGTTAATGTACACCTTATGGATAGGGTACCTTAATAGTTTGGTATACCCTACATGAATAACCTCCATATACTTAAATTTGTATATAGGGGTATTTAAGAGGCTCAATAGATATGAGGTTGGGGTAGTTGGTGTGGCATCCACTTATGAGAGGGTTTCCTAATACCCAACCACTTCTACATGTAAAAACACTTGTACCTGATGTGTAAGCTATCAAAAGAGGAGGAAAAGCAATAGAAATAAAATAGTAGATGGGTACTCCTCATCCACTAACACCACCACTATAGGACCCAAGATGTTACATAATAATAGTAGACAAGATATGAATATGGTGAGGTTCTAGTATATGTTGAATTGGAGGAAGATATACATGTTGATCTAGAGGATGTTAGAGATGATGAATTTGACCCCAAGTGGAATAATGGGAATACAAGTATAATGTTTATTTACATTTTTTTGTTTATATCTCTATTTCACTTTATATCTCTTTTTGTATAACTAGTTTTACTACTTAAAATTTTGACATTGACTAGATCCAACATTATTTTTATCCTTTATGATTATAGACACCTCAATTACATGGAGAGGTATGATCAGGGATGATCTAATTAATATTTTTCAATTGAGTATTGGCCTAACTAGGGACTATATCTTGGTATATATTAGGCTTCTTACAAGTGTTGGTCAGCACACATACATATTTTACCTATCATGCCATACATCTATGAGGTTGATAAAGTTTAGGGAAAATAATGCCACCCTATTGACTAAGGTGAGGAGAGTAGATGCCTTGGTGTACATGATGATATATGGATGGGTAAGAGGACAAGCCTCCATTTATAAGGAAAAATGAAAATGTTAGAGGGAGGTTTGAATATGAGTGAACATCCTAAATTATGACCTATAGAGAGTGGGATGGCTTGAGAAGTATGTATTATCATGAGGCTTAATTAGATCCTTAAACCTAGTCACTCTTCTACATCAAGACCCTACCACAGGAGGAGGATAGGCTCTTGAGACTATTTTGTGTAGATATATTTTTTTATTTATGTAGAGGTTCATTATTTTTTAGATACCCTAAGATATATTTCCCCTCCATGGAAGTGTTTTGTATTATATATTCTTGTATAAAATTGATAAATATTATGATATATACATTCAAATTTATTTTGGATTACCTCTTATTGACTTAACATTCATGTAATGTGACTTTATTTTTCATGTTTTACTTTTTAGTTCATAAAATATAGATGGCTTGGCATGTGATGATGTATGTGTATCTATTTATTTGTCATATGTTATTGTGGAAGATGTCTATGTATATGTGGAAATATAATGTATGCAAATGATGTAATGTGATGGATGAATATATGTGATTGTAACCATGCTAACATTTTTTTAGATTATTACCTACTTATTTTGTTTACACAACATATGACTTTGAATTTTAATCAAGGGTTGAATGGGAAAATATGATAATTATGAGGTGATAAGAAATGAAAACCATAAATCAAAATTTCATAGGAAAAATGAAGATGACCTAATACTTACAATCAAAGGGGAAAGTATACTTATTTCTAGATTTATAGAACATTAACTTTATTAGCTTAATGTAGAGATAACTAGCCCTGGAAGAGTTGGTACATGGGAAAAACCTACCCTATTTAAACATAGACATGTAGGCCAACTTTTTTAAAGAATTTTATCTTTAGACACATTTTATTTTGGTATGGATTTTAAATTTGAATTCCACATATCTTTGTGAACCCCTAGAACTAGTCTCATGTGACTAGGAAGACATATGGGTTGACCACCAAAGGCTAGATGTAGGTTAGTAAGGATCATCTCACCCCAATGTTAACCCCACATAAATCGTAAGATGTGATGTATCACCATTTAAGGTTAGTGAAGTGGTGAGACATTTGAAACATGAATTTTATATTTTCTTAATCATTTTGATTTTCACAAGAGTGTCCAATTTTATTTGTGCAAGGCCTTTACCCTTGAATATTAGCCCCATGCAACTAGTAAGATTCAAGGGCTCATCACTGAGGACTAATATAGGTGAGTAAATTTACCCTATTTTTAGGCTTGATAATGTTCTATTTTTAAAAGGAATAATAATGGGAGACTCTATCATGGACAATCCCCTACGTTAAAATATTGGATAATGTCTTTCTAAGTTATGCAAGAAGTTTTTGGGAGGATAGGTGTACTCTACTCATAATAAATAAGACAATGACCAATGTAAAATTCTATTTTTTAAAATTATTTCTATAAGGTGATAGGGTAATGTGTGGGATGATGTGGTATGTTTTAGTTTTAAAGTTTTTATATTATGTGAATCAAAAACCAAATAATCATCAAATAACACATCTGAAATGTAAGAAAATATGTAATTTATGAAAATTTAATAATTAATAGGCTATATTATTAATGTCTTCTGTCACTAGGTAAGGGCCTAACTAATTAGATATAAACTTCTAGCCTTCTCATTTATTGTCAATTTGAATATCAAACCTATGGGTATGGGTTTAATTTTATAATTAATAATAAAATTGGTGGGATATGATTAAATTTATTTTCTTGACCATGGTATTTGATAATAAGAGGATATTCACTTTTAATAATTCAAATACCCAATTATCAAGAGTTCCTGATGGTGTAAGAAATACTCTGAGATAATCTTACATCTTACATAACTACTGATAAAACATGATCTATTTTACATCTTTTAATGCTAGGTTAAGAACTTACATGATGGATTATCGAGATGCATTATACAACTAATTATTTATGTAGGTAGAGGAGGGTGTTTAGATTTGAGAATGTATGGTTAATCATGGGGATCAATGTTGATTTTGTGATCTAGGAATTTGACTCAAGAGAGGATGGTTAGTATGGTTTTAGTTACAAAATGAAAGAAACACACTAATAACATAACATCTCTATTCTTAAATGATAGGGAGATCTTAGTTAACAAAAAAAAAATGAAAAACACAACTAAAAATTAAGGAATAAAACACAAAAATTCCTTCACCTTCCTTAAATGCTCCAAATTCCTTTATATTAGTGGCTTGCTTAGCTTGTGATCATGAAGTCCTTGGCAATGGAAGCTTGGCCACGTCTATCTCTCCTTGGCACCTTTGGCTTGTGGCTTGGTTTGGAATCAATTTATCATAGTAACACTAATTTCATGAAGCTTTTATAACCAATACTGAATTATATCTTTACATTCTCAAGTCTTTTGAATATATGTGATCATAATAATTTTGCACCAAAATAGCTTAAAAATGATGTTTATGGCCTCTCTATTTATAGATTTTTGTAAATGTCTAGAATCAACCTAAACCATCGATCTTGAGATTGAGATGTGTAGTTGAGGATTAATTCAATTTTTGTAATTAAGTTTCTAATTATCCTCATCATGACATTAGAAGAAGGGGACATTAAGAGGCATGGAAGGATTTGATGATGCACGGGAGGAATGAATCCTAATATTTATGGCATTTATGGCCTAGGGATGTCTTCCTAGGAAATGAGGTCACCTAATGATGTAGATATTTAATATTCATTTACAAAACCAAGTATTCAACAAGTTTCCATGGAATTTTTTATCAGGCCTTAATTTGGGTTAATTATATCTTAAGCATGATTAAGCACTTTGTGCACAAATTACTCGAATTGATCAGAATGCCTTGTTATTGGTCAAAAATTTGACTAGATTTGAATTGGAAGGAAATTTCAAATATGTTGGATCCATATTCCCATTTAGGATGTTACCAAAAAAAATAACAAAGGAAACATGTCTTGTGTAGAAGATTTGATAGGAAAAAGCAATCTAGAGTGTTTAGGTCTAAAATTGGCATTTTGACTTAAAATGATCTTATCAAAGTTAGTTGACCCATAAATTACATTGCCCTATTTAGGGATACCCATGCTAAAATTGGCACTTGAATATGTCAATTTCACATCATTTAGTATGTTTTAGTGTTTTTAGGCCAAATTGTGCATTTTAGGTGGAAATTGGTCAAAATCCTAATTAGAGGTTATCAGTGGCCATATTTAGGTGTTTATAGTTTGCCCCTATTTGGAAAGGCATTTTAAGCTAGTAACATAGTAACATCTTCTCAAATAATGAAAAGGTCCTATATGATTACAACTACAATGATGATAAACTAACTGTATGATGCCTCCTTGAGGGAATGATTAGCACAAGTATGTCAAAAAATGGTCCCTCAAAAAGGAAGAAATGAAGCAAGGGGACCAAAGAAATAAAATATGATGGGGTGAAAACATAATGAGACTAAAAAAGTAGTCAAAATCATTGATAATGCAAGTGAGATGGTGTACAATGGTTTGTCCAAAGGTGGTTATAAGCATTGTACCCTGATAGTGGTAATGTGGTATGATAACACAATGATTTGTCTAAAGGTGGTTATAATCATTGAGAAGATGGAGTTTCTCTAGTTAGGATAGATAAACAAGATAATAACATACCCCTATATAGGAAAAAAAAGTAACATGGTGACAACACAATGATTTGACCAAAGGTGGTTATCATCATTAAGAAATATAGGTGGGACGGTGTGCAATGATTTGCCCATAAGTAGTTATAATAATTAAACCTTGATTATGGCAAACATGATAAAATTGAATCATGATGATGATAAATTAACAGAAAGGGTAATGATGAATTAGAGAAACCTAATGGTAGGGAGATGTTATTTCAAACTAATAAAGGTTAAAATTCTTTCATGGTTAATTACTCTATTTGGGATATGATTGGGATTGAATTGAGATGTTGGTGACAAAGAGATGTTGATGTCACCATTGCTGAATATAAATATTGAAGATGAGGTTTATTATAACACATGTCAGTAGGCATCATGGTATAACATCATGAGTACTTGGCTGAAATATGCATGAGGACTTACTCTCATAATCCAATACTCAATAGAAAATAATGCACCAATGATAGAAGCCATGATGGAAATATAAAAATATGAATATGGATGGATTCAAGTGTAATTTTGGGCAAGTAATCACCCAATGAACACACATAAACTAAATCAAGGCAACAATGCTAAAAGCAAACAAATAGATAGTCAAACAAAAAAAATAAGTAGAAACAAATAATGCAATAGAAACCATACAAACATTTCCCCTAGAAAATAGGTGACAATTGAATAAATGAAAAAAATGGGGGAATAGAAGAAAAGTAAGGGGTGGTCGAGCTATCTCCATATGCACTAGGAAAGTGGATGCTACCTACATAGTTCCATGGATGTAATGTCTAATAAAAATATCAGGCCAAATGTAGTTTCTCTAGGGAATGGGAAGAATGTGATAACTAATGAAAACAAATAGAATGGATGTGATAGAAGAAGATAATGGTCTTCAAAAATGGTAAGTGCATGAGAGAAAAGGATGGGGAAACTAAATGACAAGTGATTTGCTTGTAACTTAGTAAGGGTTCTCAAAATCTTTAAGGTAAAGAAGTGGTCAATGTTTTTGTTCTTTTCTAACAATTTTTCAAATGTTTTTGGAATTATTTTGGAGTCTCTCAACTCAATCAAGAATGATGAAACACTAAATGGTTTAATCTCACAAAATAGTGAGTGTTTAAACTAAGGTTACTCATAAAATGACGAGAGCATGGTGGAGAAGGGTGACTAAGCTAAAATCAACAAGTATCAAGTGTTGTCTACATAGTCCAAGAGTAGGACCTCAATTCACTATAGTTCTACCCTTACAGTGGAGGAATTTGATTAGTGTAGTAGTCAATTCAAACAAAATAGGCATAGTTTGTAAAAAGGCATAGTATGAAATAGGAAGTGGCAAGTTGGTATGTCAAGGATTAATGTTACCCCTAGTTTACCCATTGGTGGTTATAATTTGGACACAATGGCATATATCAATGGCACTAATTTATCTAAAGGTGTTTATAATTAGTAGCAAGATTGCTGGTAGGAAAGGAATAACAAACAAAGGATGCAACTTCTGAAACATCCATCATAGTGCTCCAAAATATGATCTCTATCTATATTACTTGAACCAACTAATGAAATTGATCAGATACCTCGATGTTAAAAATGTGTAACAAATGGAAAAAACCAAGGTCAAATGGGCTAGGCTTTAGAATACAATGAGTTGATAGAATGTAAATAGAAAGTGGCTATGGTGAAGAGGACAAATAGGGATGGCATTTATACAAATAAGAATAATGCTAAAACAGCATAACTAAAATGGTCCTTATAGATAATACACCTTAGTGCTAAAGCATAGTATCACTTGAGATGAATAATATTCATTGAATACAAAAGTTCATCTATGTTTAGTGTGGTAAACCTATATGCTCCTAATCCATAATCTGCAATAATGATGAAAGACCCTATCTAGTTTGTTTGAATTTCCCTTTATGCTTCTTCTCAGTTGTGGTATTCTTTTGGTTTTATTTAAGAACAAGATCACCAAGTTCAAATGTTTTATAATTAACACATCAATTATAGTGGCTTTTGAGTCAATTCTGATATTCATTAATATTGTTGATCATAACTATGCATTTATCATCAAGTAGGTTTAGCTCTTGTAGGATAGCTACTTGATAGTCATGATCATCTAAGACATGCTTGAAAGAGATGTGCAGTGAAGGCAATTTAACCTTAATGGGAAGGATGGATTTAGTACTATAAAAAAGTGTGTATGGAGTGGCTCTTATGGGGATATGATGATTTTTATGGTATGCCCAAAGGGTAGGGAATATCTACAAGTGCCAATTACAACCAGAATCATTGAAAATATTTTTGAGGATATTGACAATGGTTTTTTTAGATGCCTTAGACTGGCCATTACCTTGAGGGTAATATACTATAGAGAAATATTGCATGATTTTATATTTGGTACATAGCTAGTCTACATACTTATTCTTGAATGATCCTTTATTATCAGATATAATGTCAGAAGGGATACCATATTATCAAATGAGATGGTTGAAAATGAATTTGGAAATTTGCTTTCTAGTAATGTAAGTGAGGGGTATAACTTCAACCCACTTAGAGAAATACTCAGTGGTGGTAAGGATATGCTTATGGATATCAAATGAAGTGGGGTTAATCTTCCTAATAAGGTCAAGTCCCCATGTATAAAATGGCCATGGTGTCAACATCAATTTTAGAGTTATGATAGGGCATGAATTAGATTAGCATGCCATTAACATTTTTCACACTTATTTACATATGTAGTGGCATCTATGTCCATTATGGGGCAATAATAACTAGTATACAAAATATTTTTGGATAGGACTGCCATGCTAGAATGAGATCCACATACTCCTTCATTAACTTCTCTTAACGCTAGTGTAGACTCTAAAGTTAAATAATGAAGTAGAGTTATATCAAAAATATGATGGTAAAGGGTGGATCCAAGTAAATTATAATGAGTGGAATGATGAATGAAGGATTTGGTTTGTTCTCAAGACAAGTTAGGTGGAAAAACATGGTCATGAAGGTAGTTGTAAATGTCTAAGTACCAGATAGAATTAGGACCAATAATATCACAAATCATGGTAATTGTTGAAGTTTCATGAGCTGGTGCTAACAAATTCTTGATGAGGAACTAATATTCTCTTGCTTTATCTATTTTTTGAATCAAAGAACCAATAGTAGCCATGGCATTTGTAGTTTTGTTACTATCCCTTGGTATGTGCTCAAACTAGATGTTGATAATTTGTTATTTAAGAGTGTCGACCATGGCTTTATATCGAAGCAACTTTTCATATTTGGTCTAAAAATGATCTATGACCTGATTGATGATCAATTAAGAATCATCATAAACTTAGAGATGAGATATATTCCAATGCACTGCTTGTCAAATTCCTAAAACAAGTTATTCATACTCAAAAATGTGTAGCAAATGAACCATCAAAATATAGCTTCTAGGGCTACTCCTCAAGGGGTGTGTTAATGATGATCATTGTGGATTCATCAAGAAATTAAAACATGAGTGGTTTTGTGTCTATGAGAGGCACTTCAACAAGTTGATGTGTAAGAACTTATCCCTTAATTGAAAATTATTGGCATAATCTATGCCAAACTCACTGAGAAGCATGATCCATTTAGCCATTCTACCTTACAAAGATATTTTAGATAGTAGATACTTGAGTGGATCTACTTTTAGAATGACCATGGTGTTATTATTCGACATGTAATGGCATAGTTTTTGAGCTACAAAAACCATGGCTATAAAAGCTTTTTCAATAGGTGCATAGTTTTGTTCATATGTAACCAAGGTATGTCTTAGGTAGTATATGGTGTGCTCCTTTATATTGTCATCATGTTTAGCCACGAGTGACCCTAGAGCATGGTTGGTAGCTGATAGGTATAACAAGAATGGCTTTCCTAGTATAGGAGGTAATAAAATAGGTGGATCAACAAGATAGTATTTGAATTGTTGAAAAGCTATTTGGTAGTGATCATCTTAGTGAAATGCAACTCCATTCTTTAAAAGGTAAATAAATGGATGGCACTTACCTACTAACTGAGAGATGAAGTTTTAGATTGACTGGATCTTACCCTATAAATTATGGAGTTACTTTAAATTGGTTGGTGGTGGAATCTTGGTTAAAGCATGGACTTTAGTTAGATCAAATTCAATACCTCTATGAGACATTATGAAGCCATTTAGTTTGACTAAAGTTACACTGAACACACATTTCTTTGGATTGAGTCTAAATTTGTACTCCCATAATCTTTCAAATATCTTACGTAACACTGCTAGATTATTGGCCTTGGTTTTGGATTTCCTTGATATGTCATCGGCATAGTCTTCAACAATATCATGGAATATGATAGTCATATCCCTTTGATATATAGCTCTAGTATTCATAAGGAAAAATGACATTATCTGATAACAAATTGTTCCCCATGGAGTGGTGAATGTTGTTTTATGTTAGTCTTTTGGTGATATTGTGATTTGGTTGTATCTTAAAAATCCATCCATGATTGAAAGCATTTCATAACCTATCATATAGTCAATGGTCATGTCAATATTAGGTAAGGTAAAATCATCTTTAGGAAAAGCTTTATTGATGTCTCAAAAATCAATCCAAATTTTGATCCTTTTAGAAGTTTTATTAATAGGTACCATATTAGAGATCCATTTTGAGTAGTCAATGGATCAAATACATCTTGCTTGTAAGAGTTTTTCCAACTCTTTCTTTACCAATACAATAATTCAAGGATGCATCTTATGTAGTTTTTATTTTACCAATTTAGCATCAGGATTAATCATAAGGTTGTGTAGAACTAAGGCAGGGTCTAAACCTAACATGTCAGAATAGTCCCATATAAAGATATATATAAATTCTCTCAATAGAGATGTAAATATATCATGTTCCTCCTCAGTGAGAGATGCCCCTAATTTTATCCATTTTAGGCCTGGTGGAGTTTTGATATTTACCTCTATTGTAACTTTAACTAGAAGGGTCAAACTATCTTATAAGATAGTAGGTAGCAAATTGAATTATTGAATTATGTTAGGGTCATCCATTAGGACTTGATTTTCAAACTCTCCTAGGAATGATGAATCTGAGTCCCCTAATCAGAGATCTGGCCATGTAACAAAAATAGTTAGAAACTCTTGAAGAATCTGATTAAATACTTGTTATTGCTCAAAGTTGAACTCAGATCCACAAGCAAGTTCATCGTTGGTGGTCACCTAGTCTAAATTTAAATAATAATGAACACCCCCATCTAATGGCACCTAAAATAGGTTTTCACCACTAGATTGGCCTTTATCTTTACTTTTTCCTTGGTCAGAAAGTGCCTCAAAGAGGTTTTCACTTTGAGACATAAATGTTTTACTTATTTATTTTTGGCTAAGGGTGTTTACTCACTCTCCAAAATAAGTTGCAAGATCCAATGTGATTGAGAATCTTGATTTGTGATCTCCTAATGAAACATTATCTCTAAGGTCTAAAAAAACATAGAATGCCTCATCATTTTGGAACTCATCAATCAATAGATTGGATTCTTTTTGGTCCCAATCTATCAGTTGGGGATAACATAATGGAAAAGTGTTGTGGTGAATGACCAAGGTAAGGGTAAAAATGGAATTTCTATCAAATAAGTTAGATTTAACTAGGTTATCAAAGGTGAGGCTATGATCAAACTCTACTTCACTATTGACATCATCATCACTAGTCATTGGTGATGTAGTTTGAATAAGATATTTGGTGTCACCCCCAGGTGGTTTAAATCCAAGTCCATAAGGTTTTTCATACTTAGTCATGGAAATTTGCTTGATGTTTCCTTACTAATTTAGTCTGAGGCCTCTTCCTTCATAATTGTGATGCTCCATGATCCTATTGGGAATAGAATACTTTACATTTTTATAACAATCAGTGTGGTTATCATTATATAACCATGATTCATCCCCTTTAAGATGCTTAGGTCCTAGGCCAAATGCTAATACAAATGTGATAGATCCCTTATCTGTATTCTTTTGTTGCCAATGCATATGTGGGCGAGTTTAGGTTGCCAAAATGTTTTCAAATTTTGATGAAGATTGGCAATATGAAATCTATCATGTGTCGCATACTCTCCTCATCTATTATCAGAAATGGTGAAATGATTAGAAGCTTTAGGAGGTAGTATATGTGAAAAGGAATCTAAGGTATTTGGATCTATGTAACTATCTAGTGAAGGATCAACAAGTATAGCTTTCCCTTTGTCCTAATTAGAACTTGGATTCATGTCGTATTGATAATAATATCTTTGAAATTCAGTCTCAAGATGTTTGTAGTGTTCATATGGGTTTAAATCTCTTAGAATATTCACTTCCATCCCTGAGTGGGAAAATTTGATACATTAGTGCAACATTGATGAGACTGCATGAAACTCATGTAACCAAGGCTTGCCTAGAAGCATATTTTATGGTAACTCTAGATCAAGCACATGAGACTGTTTGTCATTGGTCAAAGGCCCAATGATAACTAGAAAACTAATGGTGCCTTATGATTCTCTTGCAATATTATCATAAGCTTTGATGTTTTTTTGGGATGGAGGTCTATCATTATGTACTCAAGAAGCTTGATGAGCTTTAGAGACACTATGTTGAGGTTGGATCCATTATCAATAAGGACACGTTTCATTCTATGCCATCTTATACAAACTTCTATCTATAATGGATTATTATGGAGTGGGCCAAGGGAAGACATATCACTTTGGTTGAAGGTGACTTGTTGGGCTGGATCTAGGTGTCCAACCAAAGCTTGAAATTTATTAGGGATATTTTACTAGCAATAGTGGATTGGGTCAAAAATGCATTTAAGATGTTTTTATGGATAATTGAAGTTCAAAAAAATTATAAAATAGAAATTTGTGCTGGTGCCTTTTAAAATTATTTAATAATATCAAATTTCTTTTCTTGGTCAGTAGTGAATAGTTTATTTTGAGGTTGAATGGTTGGTTAGATAATAGGCAAAGTGGTAGATGGTTGTGGACCTAGGATAGTAATATTTAACCTCCGAGTTGTGATTTCCAAATTAGGATTAAATACTAGACCATTATGGCTAATAAATGTTGAGAATGGTGTGGGACCAGATAGGACAAGTCTCAATTGCAGGTGCACTTGTATGTGGTCACGTGGCAAGGACAAGTTGTTGATATAAGGTCCAAAAGGGGAAGGCCTAGTTTATTGGTTTGCCTGTATGCACTCCTAGGTTAAAGAAGGATCATCCATGTAATTTGAATAAATGGGATTATTTAGCAATAGTCTAGGATGATTAGTGCTTAGTCTAGGATTAATAGAGATGGTATTAATGCTACCCCCTATAATATGACCTACAACCCTATTGTAGTCATGTGCAATTGCATGGTACGTTTGTTGATTTTTACCATTCTAACCCTAGTTTTGTCCATTTTTCTATCATTTTGGGTTTTACTGCTAATTTTGTTGATTCTACTAGTTCATCCTTTGATTTTGATACTGTTGATTTTGTTGTTGCATTAGCCATTATTGTTGATATTGCTAATTATTTTACTACTACTGATTGTTATGTCAAGGAAAGGGGTTTTGATAAATCCCAAGAGTTTGATTGGAAGTGGAAGCACCATTATCTAATATTATTTCCCCATTCTCTAACATATTCTTGATTAAATGTTTGATTTGGACACATATTCATAGATTATACCCATTGACTTGATGATAGTCATAAAATTCATTTTCATTGTACCAATTAGGATACAGAATGCCTTATAGATAATGATTTGTTATGGGCCAACTAATCATATTAGTGGAAACAATATTGTGAAATATAGACTCAATATGTTCTCTTAGGTCACTATAGACATGACGTGTAGGCATGATTCTTCTAAGAGGAGTAGTTCGTAATGGTAAATGTTGTTGTATTTGTTGTGTAGGTTTTAGTTGTTGTGCTTGTATCATTGGTTGAGTAGAAGTAAGATAAAAAGGTGGTGTAGATGATGTGTGTACCATTTGGACATGATGAGACTCAATTACTCTATTTCTCACAACATTCTTATTATAGTTGAATTTCTTCAGTCTTTTATGGTTATTGGCCTGAGCTAATTTCAATGTTAGTGCTTGAATGGGATGTTGGTCATTTCCCTAATTGGTACCTTGATTTTGATTAGTTGAATTAATCTTTATGACTCTTTTATTGATGAGTGCTTGCTCAATTAATAAGCGTTTCTCAATGATTTCCTTGAAAGTATGTGTACATTGTAGTTCCAAATGATAAGCTATCTCACTATGCAATTTTTTGGTAAACATAGTGACTAATTGTTTATCTAGTAAAATGTGGGTGAAATAGCTTATAAGGGCTCTCCATCATTGTAAATAACTTTCAAAACTCTCAGTATTTTTTTTCTTTACTTGCATTAAGTCCACTAATGAAATCTCATATTCAAGATTATAGGAAAAGTGCTACAAAAACTTATCAAAAAGATCATCAAAATTTGTTACTAAATTTTTTAGCAACTTAAAAAACCACTACAAGGCTCGTCCATCCAAGCTCCTTAGAAACAAGATCAAAAGGTATATGTTTCTATATGCCACTGGTTGACATGCGACAAATAATTTAGTCAAATGAGCCTTAGGTTCACCTTTCCCTTTGTATTTATCAAAATTTAGTGGTTCATATCCTAGAGAAAATGGTATCTAAAAATACTCCATGTTGAATGGATAGGAACATATGTCATCCAATTTAAACTTTTTAATTTATTTCCCTATCTAAATAGCAATAATTACATCCTTTATCTATTGCAATTCTTGGGACAAGAAACTAGGAGGAATATTGGTTTGAGGGAGAATATTAGTTTAGATAGATGGTTGGGAGGTCACATGTAGGACACTTTGACTAGGTTATGATGGAGATACCTATTAGGGTACATTTGTTTAGTTAGGGAATGGACCAAGAATACACATACATGGATTAGGATGTACTTAAAATTTCACACTTAGTTGTGTGATATTATGGTTTAGACTGGTGATAAAGGTTTGACTTGGAGGATTTTTTGGTTGGGATGGAGGGATATAACTAGACTTTACTTGTTGTGGTTGAAAAGGGACATGCTATCGACTAATCAAACATTCTTGTTGAGTGGGAACTTGTGTACCAAGACCATGTATCTAGATTTGTGGCACATTTTGAACCAATAGTTGTCTAGTAGGTACCTGAGAGACATGGGGGCCTCCATGTTGCATGAATCCCTATGAGTAAGTGAAGGTAGGTTGTAGATTAAACATCTGTCATTGACCAATATTTGCATGTTTTTGACTAGTCATTGCTTAGTTTTAAATTAGAATATTAGTCTATGAATAAAGAGGTATGTTTGTCATTACCTCGCGAGGTGGAATATTGGCTACCCCTAATTGATGTGGTAATGTATTTTTTCTCTATTGTGTTGATATAATATATTATGCCCATTTTTGTGGAATAATAATCATTACTTGTTGAGGAGGAGTAGGGTTCATCACATTATATCATTGAGGCATGACATTAGCCATTGTTTGATTACCTAATCCTGTAGGTTGCACACTTGAGGAAGTAGATAGTTGAGGTTGGGGTGTAGAAACTCCTACTCCATGGTATGATGAAATATTCATAGGATCAACTATAGGCACATATTTTTGGCTAATTATTTTCACGTTAGTCCCACTTTGATCAGGACTAGACATTATTTGCACATTGTCTACTACATTTGTCTCACTATTTTGTGTATAGGGGAAAGAAACTTCTTCACTAATGGGCATATACATTAATTTATCTATCAAAGTAGATTGTATGAATGGGTCAGAATTTGGAATCTCTTATCCAGTTAACTCTACCCATACTCTTGTTGAAGGAAATAGGTCAATAAGGGGCTTACTTAACATGTTCATCTGCTTGAAATCACGTACTAGATTTAGGTAAGTTTGATATGCAATCTATATTTGGTTAAAGTGATCTTCCATGATGTTTTTGCCTCGATTATATATATTAGGATCTTAGTATGTTGTTTGGACTAGAGCCATAGGATTGCTAGAAGAAGCCTATTGATCATAAATTATAATCTGGGGTACTCTTACTAAACTTAGTAAATTTTCATGGGGTAATTCTATTGGAAACTTTGCCCTTACCTCTATGGTTCTAGCCAAAATCTCATCTTTATTATCTAACAAATGTCACTCAAACAAAAATGGATCATACATGAAAGCCATATTTGTATAATATGACTATTGAATTACTAGGTCATCCATTATAGGTATTGTAGCTAGGTATTGTGTGGTTTGCTCTTGGTCTTATTCCAAATAAGGTGTTGTGTTAACTGGATAGTTAGCTAATGGATCTTGGCTTTATGCCCCTAATCGAGTATTATAAGAGGGATAAGAACCCATATTATAAGCAATATTATCTACATAGGGGTCTTGCACCATTTCTTCCTACACAACCACATTAATAATCCCTATATTGAACATGAGTCCACTATGAGTGTAGGAATACATGTTCGGATCCATAATCAATGATTTGCGATAAAAGGTCAAAGAGTTATTAAAAAGGACAAAATATAAAATAAATGATGCTTCAACTTGTTCTAGATTTGTCAAAAATATTAGAAGGTTTATGCAAATATTTGTGAGGAAATAAGCTAGCACAAAATATCTAACATTTCACTATTCACACATAGATAAGCAAGTAAATAGACCATAAATCAAAATGCCAAACTATAAGGTTGAAGTGTTTCAAATCAATCTAATATAGGAATTTAAAAGCTTCTGGTCTTTTGTCCAAATTTAGCATCAAAATATGTGCTCAAGCAAGGCATGTGCTAGGACTCTTGGCCAAATGGCATCAAAATCTATACTTTGAAAATAGATGAACATTTTAATCTAATGGATTCGAAACACTTCTAACAAAAACTAGGAATTTGATTCTTGGACATGAAGTTGATCAATTAGGTATATGGTATGAAACAAAAGGCACTTTATAAATAGTTTATTTAATCACAAAAAATGGTATAAAACTTAGTTTTTTAAATAAACAAGCTAGATAAAAGTGAGTAGTATAACTATTTTTAGACAAAAGATCACAAAATTTCACTTGGAATGGTCTGAAAATGTAGGAACAAATTTAAAAATCTATGTAAGAAAGTTTATGAAATAATATTTGAAATGTTATTAGTAGTGTAGCAATGCTATACTACCCAAAAGGTGTGACAAAAATGTTGGTTTCAAAAACTCTCTAAGGAAAAGATGTTTTCCCACAATTTTGATAGCATAACATTACTTTTCTTGACTCAAAATGTTGTGGTGCATAGACTAAAAGTGAAAGTGTTTAGCAAAAAAAGGCTTAAGTCTATTAAGTGATGATAATTATCATGAGTCTTAAATTAATTTCAACCCAAATTCAAAATTAAACCTAAGTTCCCTCAAGTTTAGTGAAAATGATGAGCTTATAAAGGTGAAATTCTAAATTGAGATTATAAGTGAAGGACTTAAACAACTTTGGCAAAGGTCTAGACTCAATTGGGTAGCATAACTATGCCAAAGTGGATGATATGAATCTCAAGATTTTGATGAAATTCTGAACAAAGTAAATTGATGATATCACATGGGCAACATAACGCCTCTTTATTCAAAGGAAAAATTGGACTATGTGTTTAGTTTGGATTGTTTATTTACAACAAGTTTTGAATTAAAACAAGACTTTAATCTAGGACAAGACCAACTAATTAATCACTCTTATATCCTAAACTAAAAAGTTTGCTTGGTATTTTTATAATCTATCAATATATGTCATTTGAGAGGATTTTAAGTGTTCATCCAAAAGTAAATATGCATTATATAGTAGGGTTTTGATACCCCCTTCTCTGAAATGATAATACTATGACATGGAATTTGAGGCACACCTTACACCAAAAATACTTCCACAGTAAGTGGGGATTAGTCTAAGATCTAATAATTTTTTGAATAATCTAGGGGAATCAATTACATAATGAATTTCACACCAAACAATGCAAATGAAAAGTATAGATTTTGGGTTTGTATCACTTGGCTTGTTGTAAAAAGGTCTGGTCCTTTTGACAACCACTACATCCTGCTATTCTCTTAGTGTAGTGTGATGTCCAAAGTGCCACTATATCTCATGTGTAACTCCAAAGGAGCCAAATGAAGTCAATGATGAAAGATGAAACCCCAGGTTAAAGCTTCCTGAAAGAACTTGTGGGAGGTGATGAAGTCCCCCTCACAAGACAAGTTTGCATAAAAATAAAGAAAGCATGAAATAGAAATAATTTAGGGTCATTTTCAAGGTCACCCAAACTTCAAAGAGTTTTTTGGGAGTGCTTTAGATGAATTTATTTCTAAGCCTTAGACTAGGCTAGTTATAATAGGAATGGCACTTTTGATTCCAAGGGTTCCGTTTAGGGGAAAAATAGAAGAGCATACATGCAACATTCCTCTTTTTTCCAAACAAAGATTTAATCCAAACAACTGTTGCAAACAATAATTTACATGTGTGTTTAATTTTAATCCCAAAATGAAAGATTTAGTGGTGTTTAGTTGGCCCTTTGGTCTTAGTTGTAAAATTTGAGAACATTCACCAAAAACATCTAAATTCTTTGTTAAACACCAAAAATCAAGGTTCTTAATTGATTTTTAAGCATGCAAAGGTGATTTAATCATGTTTTGAGAAAAAATCAAGATTGGTCCTTCAATAAAAATGTTAGCATATATTTTAGCTTTGAAGGATTCTTTTGGTTTGAAATAATGAACTTTTGAAAAATAGCTCTTAGGTCTATGTTTTTTGAAAAAACATAGTGGTTGATGTTAGTTATATACAACCGATGATGGTTACCTTGATAAACAAAATGTAGCTAATGTCAATTTTGTTAACCAATGTTGGTTAAGCCACGTAACTGATGCCGATCTTACTTTCCAATGTTGGTTACTGTATAAAACCATGGCAAACAAAAATAGCAAAATAAATCTATAAAATTAATTTCTAAGAGTTTTAAAGGTCCAAATAGATATTTTAGAGTTGTAAAATGGTCTTATTCAAGCATGTGATGCATCTAGTCCCACCAAGAATGCCATATGTGATCTATGAATTTGACATAAGAGAGGATGGTTAGTATGGTGTTAGTTCCAAAATGAAAACAAAATGAAAGAAACACACTAATAACATAACATCTCTAGGCTTAGACACTAGGGAGAGCTTTGTTAATAAAAACAAATAACAAACACAACTAAAAAGTAAGGAATGAAACACAAGAATTCCTTCACCTTCCTTGAATGCTCCAAATGCCTTTTTAGTAGTGGCTTGTTCAGCTTGTGCTCATGAAGTCCTTGGTAATGAAAGCTTGGCTATTTCCATCTCTCCCTGGCACCTTTGGCTTGTGTCTTGGATTGGCTTGAAATCAATTTGGCATGGTAACACTAATGTCATCAAGCTTTTAGAACTAATCTTGTATTATAACTTTGCATTCTCAATTCTTTTGAAGATATTTGAGAATATTAACTTTGTACCAAAATAACTTAGAAATGATGTTCATGGCCTCTCTATTTATATATTTTTACAAATGTCTAAAATCAACTTAAACCATCCATCTTGAGATTGAGATGTGTGGTTGAGGATTAATTTAATTTTTTGAACTAAGTTTGTAATTGTCCTCATCATGAAATTGGAATAATGGGAAATTAAGAGGCATGGAGGGATTTGATGAGGCATGGGAGGCATGAATCCTAATATTTATGGCATTTATGGCCTAGGGATGTCTTCTCAAAAAATGAGGTCACCTATTGATGTAGATATTCAATATTTATTTCTAAAAACAAGTATTCAACAAGTTTACATGGAATTTTTGACTAGTCCTTGATTTGGGTTAATTAGCTCTTAATCGTGATTAAGCACTTTGTGCACAAATTACTCAAATTGATCACAATGTCTTGTTATTGGTCCAAAATTTGACTAGATTAATATTGGAAAGAAATGTTAGATGTGTTGGATTTGTATTCCCATTTATGATGTTACCAACAAAAAGTAACAAATGCATGTGTCTTGTGTATAATATTTGATAGTAAAGAGCAATCCAGAGTGCCTAGGTGTAAAATTAGCATTTTGACTTAGAATGATCTGATCAAAGTTATCTAGTCCATAAATTACATTGCCCCATTTAGTGATACCTTGGCCAAAATTGGCACTTGAATATGTTAGTTTCACATCATTTAGTATGTTTTAGTGTTTTTAGGCCAAATTGTGTATTTTAGTTGGAAATTAGTCAAAAGCCTAATTGGAGGTTATCAGTGGCTAGATTTAGATGTCTATAAATTTTAATGATGCCTGTCATTAAGGTGTGAACCTTATCTTCAAGTATGGGCATGGTAGAGGGAAGACAAGTGTTTTAGGTAAGTGATCTAGGATTTATGGGGAAACATAAACTACTACATATCTTTGCTTTATGAAGCATCAAATGGTCATGATGGTAATGGTAGAATAAGTCAATGGAAACCCCATCATCCTATGATATTTATAAAACATAGATATTGATAATGATGGGATATAAGAGGATATTAAGGGATAATAGACTATAACCTCCCTAATACGAGTGGT
This sequence comes from Torreya grandis, assembly GCA_037957365.1. Lineage (NCBI taxonomy): Eukaryota > Viridiplantae > Streptophyta > Pinopsida > Cupressales > Taxaceae > Torreya > Torreya grandis. The sequence continues at coordinate 388,988 of JARHVA010004673.1, forward strand.
TTCTTGGTCATTGGATGTCTTATGGTTGAGAGTCTCTATCTTAACTAGGACTATGAAATCAGATTTTGTTTTTTCTAGATGTAGGTTAAAGTATGAAGATGAGGAAACCAAGGGATCAACAAATTGGTTACTTTCCCTTGGGATTGATTCTATATAAATGGATTTAAACCCTTAATCGATATTGTGCATAGTGGTCTTATACAATTGAAGGTGTTTAACCTTAGTTTGATAGACCTTAGAAACCTAGTTCAAAATTATCTGTGAGTCACCCTAAATACTTAGGTTCTAAATAACCATCTAGTTTATGATAAGCATACCAAATAATAAGGATTTTTACTTAGCCCCATTTTTTTTACACTTAAAGTTTATTTTAGATCCAAAAGGAATGACTCACCATTCAAGAGAGATAAGAATTAATCCTACCCTAGTGCTTAATCAACACTTAATCCTATCGTAGTAAAGGACCTAATGATCCTATATAAAATGGGGGTAGTTTTTAAGTGAGGTGTCTTAGTATTCATATATCTCAAGAACATGGATATCAATTTTTATTAATAACCCCTCTTGGGGCCCTTGGTTTTGACATTTATGAATACAATAAGCCATCCCGTTTTTAGGGAAAATGAAAGGGCTTGTAGAGGTAAGAATTTATCAACCTAGCATTGTGGATGAAGGAAAGGGAGAGTCTCTAGGAACTTAAAGTATTTCCTTCTATAGTCTAGGTCAAGGTAGGTAAATTCCTTTAGACATGCAAAAGGATATCTTCTCATCCTTTTTCTTTGGGTTGGGAAGTATGATAGCATATTTATGGTTTAATTTTAGTGTGGGGATATCTAAACATAATTAGGATACAAATTTAGTTTATGAGGTGTGTGGGTATACATAAGTAGCTCACAATATTATGGGTAGGACATGGGTAGCATCATTTATCCTATTATTTGTGGGAAAGACTATAAAAATTGGGTGATCAATTTCCTAGGGTCTTCCTCTTTGATGATGGGGAAAAGGGGTCTTATTTAGGGATCCTTGGGTAATCATGGATTCTAATGTTAACCTATATCCTTACTATTATTAAAATATGAATTATTCCCTTGGATAATGTCATAATCATGGGAGAAGGAATAGTCTAATTTCCCATTGGAAGGCTTAGAGTGTGAGGAGAAATATAACCAGGTACCAACTAGAGTAAGATAACTGACATCCCCAGAGGGAGTAGACCTAATGTATCATAGGCATTAGAAAATTGGTATGACCCTATCATTTTGTGATGTAAAATCATACTCTAAATTGGTTTATAAGTGATAAATTTTGAATGAGAAGCATGACAATTATCTATACAATTAATAATTTAATTATAGAGCTGTTAGTTGATGAAATGGTTATTGTGAAGGGGGTATATTCATTCTTAGACACTTATATCATGTAAAGGTATGGTATTATATCTAACCCATCTCAGGGCTACTATTATTAAGGAGGATGAAGGGAGTGTCCTCCAAGAGGTTAATAATTTTAGTTGTAGACATATTGGATATTTATGAATCAATGACTAGTTCATGTTAGTGGTATTTTTAACTATTAACATTTCATTTTCATTTGATTTATATTTTGATAGGGCATGAGATTTTTATTCACCCTTATTTAGGATGAACACTTTATATTTTGTGGATCTTGTAACATCAACAAATTATGGGGGTTTTATGGCCCCATTGGTGGACAAATGGTAATAGATGTGTAATCTTAGTTTCTTGTAATGTGACAAAGGGTTTGGGATCTACCTAATCCATGAAGACCTTTTCTAGGTTAAAGAATCATATTTGATGGAACAAGGTTGAATGGATTTATTTCATCTTGTATATCTAATGCCTTCCTAAGATCATATTATAATTATTGTCTTTGTTTATAACATGGATATCTATTAGCACCATCTTAGTTCCCAAAGTGATTTAGAGCAAAATTATCCCTATGAGAGTAACTTGAGGCTATCATGGTCTCATAAGGTATTATGTGTCATGGAATAATTATACTACCCATAAATGATTCATATAGGAAGGAAAAAGGGGTGATGTTAATAGATACTCCACCATCAACCACTAGTCTCTTCACATAGTTGTACATCCATTCATATAGAAATAATGTTGGATCCCCCTCCTTTCCATCTTAAAATTAGATAAAATGATTTATAAATTTAAAAAGTATCCAACATCTCAATATTATTGACTTGGCATAAACATGTCCAGATCAATGTGGTTGATTTGATCTTGTGGAAGAAGATTAACACTAGATGAATTCGTTAGTATTAAGGCATCAATCAAGACTGAATAATGAGTGGGAGAGTTCTTGAGAAAATCTAGGAATGAAATGTGGGAGAATGTTTTCATTAAATTAGATATTAAATCATATTTCCCCTTACATTTATGAATGGATTATATTTTCAATATGTTTAAGGGATGGGGGCCCTTAGGATGGTACTATCTAATGCAAGTGGTAATGTTTTCCTCCTTCTTGAATTATATTTATACAACCCCTATCATTCTCATTTTAACTTGAATTCACAGCTAAGGAACTACATTAATGTTCATAGTCCTAGAGGTGGAGGATTTAACATAATGAATGCATGCCATCATGGGTTGGTTATGATAAATAGGGTGGTTTTGTGGTTCATCATGTTATTTACTTTGGGTAATGCATGTTTGGTGATTGGGGAAGGGATTTTGATAGATTTGTAGATTTTAATTTTGAAGGGTGATAGGACCACTTGAAAAGACCTAGGATCTTATGTTAGCATTCCTTATGAAATGTATTTTAATGCTTACCTCTAATTTTATAAGAGTCTTTCAATGAATTTGTTATATTCCCTATAATTTTCATTGTCATGACCAATAAATCAATGAAAAAGGCAATAAACATTGGGATCATAGTCCCTAGGTCTCACATTCTACTCTTATTGCTTGATCCCTTATTGATTATTTTATGGGTAATAGATTTGGTTCAAAAAATAGGGGTACTATTCACTTGGTTGGTACTAATTTTGGTTATGGTTAAATGGTATGTGTTTCATGATGGAATTTAGTTGAATTCGATTGAAATAATGGAAGGAGGGGGTTTCCAGTTTATAAAACCCATGTTATTATTGATGTTGGTGTTGTTTCCAAGCTAATATTGGTTATTATTCATGGGATTTAGCTTCTTTCTCTAGTTGATAACACCATTGATAGTGGAATTATTAATTTTATTTAGGATTTTAGGACCTTACTTGTTAACATTATTTGGTCTTGTATTTTGAAACCCTTAATTATTTTGGTTTGGGGTGATAATGTGACCATGGTCCTATAAGTCTGATAACCACTATGAATAGATGCCTAGTCAATTTGTAAGGTGATCTCAAGGTATTATTCATAGGATCTATATGTTATCTTTTAAAAATCCTCCCTCATCTCCTTGTTAAGGTAATGGAAGAAGAGATTGCATAATTCTTGTTGATCCATATTAGGTGCAATGGTAGAAGAATATAAGATCTGACACCATGTCATGATGAAATGGGAAACTAGCTCATTATGTTATTTCTTAATGTGTAAGAATTTAGATATGCCATTATTAATGATATTTTTCAGTTTGAAATTTGTGATAAAATCATCCATGCATTGGTGGAAATAATGTATATAACCCTTCAGGAAGCGGTAATACCAATCGAGTCTTCTGGGGTTTTAGGGAAGATTATTGTAACCACCCCATTCCAAGGGATGAGTTCTCTTAAAAGTATAGAATATGATTTGATGTATTCATTGGTATCCCATTCCCATTTGAAATTATGAAGATCTAGTAAGGGATGTTAGAGAATAATCTCCCATATGTTGGCATTAAGGGGTTTCTTGAGGTACTCAACATAAGTCCCCATGATTATAAAGTCTATCATTATCATAGCAAGACTAAAATGAAAAGGTGGGGTCATATGGGGGTTGAATTGGTAACCACTATAAGGAGTAGAATAAAATTAATAATGATAGATTGATTAGGATGAAAAATAATTATCAGGATGAGTGGATTTCAAATACATGTGAAAATATGGGGAAATTACAGGAGGTGTGGTGATTTTTTATGGTGGGTTGTATGTATTTTGTTGTGGTGGGATGTATGTGGTTTATTATAGTGGGGTGTGTGTGGTTTGTGAATAAATCGATGCTATGTAAGGTGGGACATAACTCACATGTATGGGGGATGTAAAATTGAGGTGTAGAGAATAATAAATTATTAGTCCCTGCATCATTTTTTAATGGTAGATCAAAAGTGTATACTCTTCCCATTAGGGTTTTAATGGGTTCCTCATAATATGCATGGATTTTAGGGTTATCAAAGTTGGGGAACCTATGAGTGAGGATATCTCTAAGGGATTGGTGATAGACATGATTTTATAGGGGTATATGTTCTTATTGCAGTGGAAGCATATAAGTTTGTTGTAGTGGTGTATGTGTAATTACCTAAATGAGAGGAGAGGGTTGATCTAGCATGAGAGAATTCAAGACCATCCCCTAATTTATAGTTTTTTATTTGCTCTTTAGGTCTTGAAAGTGACCTACGAAGGTTCTCATAAGTTGCTTTGATCCAATGTTAGCACTAGGCCTAAGGACCTCCTATACATCAGGGGCATAAATGTAATATTGGGTGGTATAAATGGGTTGGATTGGTATGGGATACCTAGGGGTTGTGTTTTTAGTTATCACTAGTGGGTTAGGTACATCTTAAATCCTACTAGGAAGATGCATGGTAGCTTACATACAATTTGTTGTCCTTGAAAAATGCCACTCATTTTTGGGACAACCTACAGACCAAAATTTCTCTCTTCTCTTCTCAAAATTTGTTTTGAGCTTTCAAATTCCTCATTTTTAAGCTTTTTCCATAAAGGGATTCACAAGTTCAATAGATTAAAAAAGCTTTTACAAGTGAGTTCAGTCAAAAGAACAAGCTTCTAACACTTAGTCATTTCCAAGATTGGTTCATTGCCTTGGTTTAATCAAAAGAGTTCAATCAGCAAATGATAAAGGACAAAGGCTTGAACCATTGAACTTTGAACCATGTTGGTTCAAAGGTTCAATGGGTTCAATGACCAAGTTGGTTCAATGTGCTTGGTGTAAAAGAACAAAGGACTTAGCCAAATAATGAAGGATGAGCCTATTGAACCATTGAACCATTGAACCAAAGTTGATTCATTTAGTTGTTTTAATCGAAAGGTTCAAGGGGCTGCCCCAAAGCAAAAAAGGCAAGTGCCCTTGTGGAGGGCAGGCAACATTGGTTCGAAGGTCAAAGAAAAGATAGAATTCCTTTGGATTTGTTCAAAGGCCCAAAAGGAACAATTCTTTTAAAATTTTTGTCTGAAGGAATTCACCTGAAGAAAAAGTCCAAAGAAACAGGAAAGAATGAATCACCAAGTAACAAGAAACTTTCCTTCAAAAATTTTGTTTGAAGGAATTCTTTCAAGCTTTTCTCCCAATAGAAAAAGCCTGAGAGCCAAAAGCCTACCAAAAAATCAAGAACCCACTGGGAAAATTAAAGCCTAAAGTCCACCAAAAATATCCCAAAGGGTAGATACCCTTGTGGGGGACACTTGATGTCAAAAAAAGGACCTTTTCCAAGGACCCGAAGGGACACCTTCCCTTTGGGACGTTCTAAAGGCTGAACAAAGATGCCAAAAAGGAATCTTCAAAGACTTGGACAAAAAGGACTTCAGAGGATGAACTAAATGAATTGAATGAACCATTAAACTGTTGAACCAAAAGGTTCAATGGGTTCAAGGTTCAAAGGTTCAACCAAGAGCTTAGAAAGATAAAGCAATGATTGAGCGAGACACAAAATGAACCAATGAACCAATTAAACTTTGAACTAAAAGAGTTCAAAGTTCAATGGTTTATAGGTTCAAAAGTTTAAAGGCAGCCTCAGTCAAGAGAGAAGCAACAAACAAGTGGTTCAAGAGATGGTTCAACCAAGGAGTGAAGAAGTGATTAAACTAAGGAGCGATATAACAAAATAGACAGAATGAACTGATGAAATTTTAGTGGTTTAATGGGTTCAAGGTTCAACATGGTTTAAGTAGCTAGCGACCATTAATGGCCCCTCAGATGTCAAATTTAAAGTAAGGGAAAATCCATGGAAATTCAAATAGAGTGCAAAACTTAAAGGAAGAACCAAGTGATTAAATGAAAAGAGAGCCTAAATATTTATATTGCTATAGGGAAGAGAAGAGCAATGCAAAGGACCAGATAGTCCATACCAAAGAAGAGACATATTAGATGGACATGCCATAGTTATGGTAGTGCACTATTCTCAGCATGGTCTCTCCAGATATGACTGAAGGCGCATTGAAGATGTTGACTGCAGCATGGGCCATCGCATGGGAAAAAGTGCCAATCCTTGTGTAGTTGCTATAAGATTTTAATATCTCTCATTTGTAAGGGATACTCTCATTTTACAAGAGCAAAACTCTACCCATTTTGAAAGAGAAGACTGAGACTTTGAGCTTAGGTTTTAATTTTATTTTCATTTTTATCTGAATGAGAAAGCTAGTTTTTCACATACTTTGTTCTATTCTGACTTGTATCATTTTATAAGATCATTCTTATGTCTATCTTCTGAAGGTGTCCTTATTCATTTAATAAGGTAAGAAAAATTAGTGAAGTTAATAGGGAAGTGTCCTAAACCCAACTTTGGGAAGACTTTGTGCTTTCACAATTGCTTTCAGTCTATGTTTTTCTTTTCTTTTTGTGTTAAGGATTCTGGGGCGACTTTGCACCCCCATTATCCTTTATGATATACTCTTTGGGTAGTTGAGGTGGAAACTTTGTGTTCTACTTCATCTTGCTATTACTACACCCTCTGGTTACTGGTTTCTTATCTTACTACTTGAAAGCAAATCTTGTTATTTCTTGCAAGAACACTTCTAAAAGAAGAGAAATGCCTTCAGTGTTTACACTAGGATTTCTCCTTTATCTGTGAGCATCATCTCTGAAAGAAGAGAGATGGATGGTTTATCCCACCCTTATGTCTTAATTTATACTTATTTATATTGTATATAGCTCCTACATATCTATAAGGAACCTCCCCTTGATGAGAGGAGAGATTTGTCCCCATTGGATGTGGTAAACCTGTAACTTTGGATGACCCATCTCCTTATGTTTTGGTGATAAGAACTATTTTGGTCACTAGTTAGTTGGCTGACAAAATATTCACCCAACAATTTTTGGTGACTATGCTGGGGATTGAACCCAAAATCTCTAGTTTTTCAGACCAGAGCTGCTGGAAAAGAGTGCATAGTTTGAAGCCTCAAGCCTTAAGATGAAGCAGGGCCAGTTCTTTTCCATTTTTTTGGTTCTACAATCTGGCCAGTCTACCTAAATTTATTATCCCTATTTGTCATAATTAAATAATGGTAGTTTGAGGACCCTAGAGTAACTCTTTCAGTCTAATGAATTTGACTCCACCTCTTCATGAGCTTCCATGTAGTTCAAGAAAGAATTTCCCAGATTCTTTGGTGATGGGAAGGTTCGTCCTAATGAACACATTATAGCTTTTAGCATAGCCCATGGTGTAATAGGGGTGGAATTTGAAGACATAGCAGTTAGGATATTCATGGAGATACTACAAGGCACTAATGTAGACTGGTTCTACCACCTGTAGGCTGGATTAGTGACTAACTGGGATACACTCAAAGCCAAGTTTGAAGCCAGGTTCAAGCCTGTAGAGGATACACATGCTTTGTTGGCTCGGGTCACTCAGATGAAGAAGGAACCTTATGAGCCTATGAGGTATTTTATTGCTAGGTTCAACAAGCTAAGGCACATGATTCCCATGATTGCCCAGCTGACACCTCAGAATCTCATGTGTTTCTTCATCAACTCACAACTTCCTGAAGTGAGTTTTTTGGTGAGATGAGTTAGACAGATAAACCTTGAGGCTACTCAAGACTTGGCTACTAAGCTAGAAGATGACCTTATCTTGGTAGGAAAGATAAGGAGAGATCCTAACAGAGGAAAACCCTCTTCATCTTCTGAATATTCACCCACAACCATCATTGACCCAATGGTACAAAAGCTAGAAAATGAATTGCTAGCCTTAAAGAGGCAAATGGCACAAGGTATGTCTTCTGCTCCTCTATATAAAGATATACCAAGGAGGACATTCCCTAATCATCCATATCAAGGCAACACTACTAGAAGTCAAGGGCAACCAAATTATCTTCCTCCCTCATAGAGGAACCTTGCCATTGAATCACCTCCAACCAACTCAATAGTGGGATATCTGGAAATAGAACATGTTTCCTATTTCCAACCTAAGTTTGAGGAAGAAAATGATGCTGGTCTCTTCATGGAGGATCAAGAAGAATTAGCTAGCGACTCCCATATTGGTTTCCTAAATTACCAGGATGAACCCAAAAGTGAAGGTGAAGCAGATGAAGAATCATATGCAGTATTCACCTAGTCTGAGAATCAGTCAGCCCATCAATCTGATAAAGAAAGAATAGAGGAATGAACTCAGCCTACAATTCTAATTGCTAGGTAGGGAACCACTTTGCCTCTCCAATCAAAGGACCCAGTGATTACGAAGAAGGTTAGTACATCAAACATCTCTGCACCTTCTACTTCAACTTTGCAGATCAATCCTCCCCCTCCCAAAAACCAAAAGGATGAACTCCCATCCTCTTCCAAGTCCATCTCATTCATTTGACATGATTGATCATGTCAAGAAATCCAAAATTCAAATGATTGAGTTTGAATCCCTGCAAGCCAATTTTGAGTAGTTAATCATTGGTGAAGGGTTAGGTGTGGACATGTCTGAGGCAAGGATTGTGGTCACCCAAATGTCAACCCCTGTTGCTCAAATTTTGTTTGAGCCTTCATGCAGGGGTAATTACTCCTTGAACATAGAGGATGATCATGTCTCAGTTGATCAAAGTCTTGTCTCTGGAAATCTAGGATTTGATCCAAATAAGGCATCAAAAAAATTGGTAGGGCATAGTAAAAATATAGAAGGATCTTCCATCTCCCATGAAGAGAAATATGATAGAAGATCAAATTCTAATGATGCTTGGATCTTGGAATCTGATGGCAGTAATTCTTCCATAGATACATGCAGATCTGTGTTGCTCAGATTGAAGACTGCTCAAGATGAAGAGATCAAACTCCTTCACACCAAAGGAGATGTTGAGCTGATGGTTTGTTAGGGGTCTAATGCTGACAATCAAAATATGTGCTAGATTGAACCAGTAGAACAACAAGCTATGGTGGTGGACCATACTGTTGTACTCCAAAATCATCAAAAGGATCCCTTCACCAAGAGAGCAAAGAGTTATGGTTTTTAAATTGAAGACCACGTCCTACGATGGGGGAAGAAGAAGAAAGAGCCAAGAGGAAGATGTAAAAAAATGGTTTCTTGGTGGAGAGCTCCATTCGCCCATCACCATTTCTAGGGACAGAATGGTTTCCTACTAGTCTATTAGGATGGTATCCCTTTTTCTTCACCTCATAAGGAGTAGCATCTGAAGTACTTCAATTCTAGAAGTATTAGATAAGTTAACTTGTACATATGTATATTTGTATAGTCTTTAGTTCTATTTTGTTCTTTTTGTTTTCATTTTTTGGAGCCTTTCTTTTTGGGTAGCATGACTCCATAGCCCAATGGCACACTTCAAGGCACTGGAGATTCTAGTTTCTACTCCCCTCAGCTATGTTTCAAGTTTCCAACTGAAGGTAGTTTCCCAACTGGAGCTAGCTATTGTCCACAAAAAATGCCACTCATTTTTAGGACAACCTACAAACTAAAATTTCTCTATTCTCTTCTCAAAATTTGTTTTGAGCTTTCAAATTCCTCATTTTAAGCTTTTTTTGTAAAAGGATTCATAGGCTCAACAGGTTAAAAAATATTTTGTAGGTGAGTTTAGTTAAAAGAACAAGCTTCTAACACTTAGTCATTTCCAGGATTGGTTCAGCACCTCAGTTTAATCAAAAGAGTTCAATTGGCAAATGATAAAAGATAAAGGCTTGAACCATTGAATTTTGAACCACTTTGGTTCAAAGGTTCAATGGGTTCAATGACCAAGTTGGTTCAATGTGCTTGGTGCAAAAGAATAAAGGACTTAGCCAAATAATGAAGGAGGAGCTTATTGAACCATTGAACTGTTGAACCAAAGTTGGTTAAATCAGTTGGTTCAATTGAAAGGTTCAAGGAGCTGCCCCAAAGTGAAAAAGGCAAGTGTCCTTGTGGAGGGCAGGCAACATTGGTTTTAAGGTCAAAGAAAAGATAGAAGTCTGTTGGATTTGTTCAAAGGCCCAAAAGGAACAATTCTTTCATACTTTTTGTCTGAAGGAATACACTTGGAGAAAAGGTTAAAAGAAACAAGATAGAATAAATGGCCAAGTAACAAGAAACTTTCCTTCAAACATTTTGTTTGAAGGAATTCTTTCAGGCTTTTTTCCTGATAGAAAAATCTTGAGAGCCAAAAGCCCGCCGAAGAAGCAAGAACCCGCTGGGAAAGTTGAAGCCTGAAGTCTGCCCAAAAGATCCTGAAGGGTAGATACCCTTGCAACACTTGACATTAGAAAAAGGACCTTTTTCAAGGACCCAAAGGGACACCTTCCCTTTAAGATGCTGTAAAGGTTGAACAAAGATGCAAAAAGGAATCTTTAAAGACTTGGATAAAAAGGACTTTAGATGATCAACTGAATGAACCATTAAACTGTTGAACCAAAAGGTTCAATGGGTTCAAGGTTCAAAGGTTCAACCAAGAGCTTAAAAAGATAAAGCAGTGATTGAGCGAGACACAAAATGAACCAATGAACTAATTAAACTTTGAAATGGAATAGTTCAAAGTTCAATGGTTTATAGGTTCAAAATTTTAAAGGCAGCCTCAGTCAAGAGAGAAGCAACAAAGAAGTGGTTCAACAGATGGTTCAACCAAGGAGTGAAGAAGTGATTGAACTAAGGAGCGATATAACAAAATAGACATAATGAACTGATGAAATTACAGTGGTTTAATGGGTTCAAGGTTCAACATGGTTTAAGTAGCTAGTGACCATTGATGGCCCCTCAGACGTCAAATTTAAAGTAAGGGAAAATCTATATAAATTTAAATAGAGTACAAAACTTAAAGGAAGAACCAAGTGATTAAATGAAAAGAGAGCCTAAAGATTTATATTGCTACAGGGAAGAGAAGAGAAATGCAAAGGACTAGATAGTCCATACCAAAGAAGAGACATATTAGATGAAGGGATATGCCATAGTTATGGTAGTGCACTATTCTCAGCATGGTCTCTCTAGATAGGACTGAGGGTGCATTCAAGATGTTGACTGCAGCATGGGCCAACCCATGGGAAAAAGTGTCAATCCTTACATAGTTGCTATAAGATTTTAATATCTCTCATTTTTAAGGGAGAATTTCATTTTACAAGATCAAAACTCTGCCCATTTTGAAAGAGAAGACTGAGACTTTGAGCTTAGGTTTTAATTTTATTTTCATTTTTATCTGAATGAGAAAGCTAGTTTTTCACATACTTTGTGCTATTCTGACTTGTGTCATTTTAGAAGATCATTCTTATGTCTATCATCTGAAGGTGTCCTTATTCATTTAATTAGGCAAGAAAAATTAGTGAAGGTAATAGGGAAGTGTCCTAAAACCAACTGTGGGAAGACTTTGTGCTTTCACAATTACTTTCAGTCTATGTTTTTCTTTTCCTTTTGTGTTAAGGATTCTCGGGTGACTTTGCACCCCCATTATCCTTTATGATATACTCTTTGGGTAGTTGAGGTGGAAATTTTGTGTTCTACTTCATCTTGATGTTACTACACCCTCTTGTTAACTGGTTTCTTATCTTACTACCTGAAAGAAAATCTTGTTATTTCTTGCAAGAACACTTCTAAAAGAAGAGAAGTGCCTTTAGTGTTTACACTAGGATGTCTCCTTTATATGTGAGCATCATCTCTAAAAGAAGAGAGATGGATGGTTTATCCCACCCTTATGTCTTAATTTATACTTATTTATATTGTATATAGCTCCTACATATCTATAAGGAACCTCCCCTTGAAGAGAGGAGAGATTTGTCCCCATTGGATGTGGTAAACCTGCAACTTTGGATGACCCATCTCCTTATGTTGTGGTGATAAGAACTATTTTGGTCACTAGTTAGTTGGCTGACAAAATATTCACCCAATAGTTTTTGGTGACTGTGCTGGGGATTGAAACCAAAATCTCTAGTTTCTCAGACCAGAGCTGCTAGAAAAGAGTGCATAGTTTGAAGCCTCAAGCCTCAAGATGAAGTACGGCCAATTCTTTTCCATTTTTTTGGTTCTACAATCTGGCCACTCTACCTAGATTTATTATCCCTATTTTTCATAATTAAATAATGGTAGTTTGAGGCCCCTGGAGTAACTCTTTTAGTCTAATGAATTTGACTCCACCTCTGCATGAGCTTCCATGTAGTTCAAGAAAGAATTTCCCCAAATTCTTTGGTGATGGGAAGGTTCATCCTAATGAACACATTACAACTTTTAGCATAGCCTACGGTGTAATAGGGGTGGAATTTGAAGACATAGCAGTTAGGATATTCATGGAGATACTACAAGGCACTAATGTAGACTAGTTTTACCACCTGTAGGCTGGATTAGTGACTAATTGGGATACACTCAAAGCCAAGTTTGAAGCTAGGTTCAAGCCTGCAGAGGATACACATGCTTTGCTAGCCCAGTTCACTTAGATGAAGAAGGAACCTCATGAGCCTATGAGGGATTTTATTTATAGGTTCAATAATCTAAGGCACATGATTCCCATGATTGCCCAGCTGACACCTCAAAATCTCATGTGTTTCTTCATCAACTCACAGCTTCCTGAAGTGAGTTTTTTGTTGACATGAGCTAGACACATAGACCCTGAGGCTACTCAAGACTTGGCTACTAAGCTAGAAGATGACCTTATCTTGGTAAGAAAGATAAGGAGATATCCTAACAGAGGTAAACCCTCTTCATCTTATGAATACTCACCCACAACCATCATTGATCCAATGGTACAAAAGCTAGAAAATGAATTTCTAGACTTAAAAAGGCAAATGGCACAAGGTATGTCTTTTGATCCTCTATATAAATATATACCAAGGAGGACATTCCCTAATTAGCCATATCTAAGCAACACTACTAGAAGTCAAGGGAAACCAAATTATCTTCCTCCCTCATAGAGGAACCTTGCCCTTGAATCACCTCCAACCAACTCAATAGTGGGATATCTGGAAATAGAACATGTTTCCTATTTCCAACCTAAGTTTGAGGAAGAAAATGATGCTGGTCTCTTCATGGAGGATCAAGAAGAATTAACTAGTGACTCCCATATTGGTTTCCTAAATTACCAGGATGAACCCAAAAGTGAAGGTGAAGCAGATGAAGAATCATATGCAGTATTCACATGGTCTGAGAATTAGTTAGCCCATCAAGCTGATAAATAAAGAATAGAGGAATGAACTCAACCTTCAATTCTAATTTCTAAGTAGGGAACCACTTTTCCTTTCCAATCAAAGGACCCAGTGATTACCAAGAAGGTTAGTACATCAAACATCTCTGCACCTTCTACTTCAACTTTGCAGATCAATCCTCCCCCTCCCAAAAACTAAAAGGATGAACTCCCATCCTCTCTTCCAAGTCCATCTCAGTCATTTGACATGATTGATCATGTCAAGAAATCCAAAATTCAAATGACTGAGTTTGAATCCCTGCAAGCCAATTTTGAGTAGTTAAACATTGGTGAAGGGTTAGGTGTGGACCTATCTGAGGAAAGGATTGTGGTCACCCAAATGTCATCCCCTATTTCTCAAATTTTGTTTGAGCCTTCAGGCAGGGGTAATTACTCCTTGACCATAGAGGATGCTCATGTCTCAGCTGATCAAAGTCTTGTGGTTGGCAATCTAGGATTTGATCCAAATAAGGCATCAAAAAAATTGGTAGGGCACAGTACAAATCTAGAAGGATCTTCCATCTCCCATGAAGAGAAATCTAATAGAAGATCAAATTATAATGATGGTTGGATATTGGAATCTGATGGTAGTAATTCTTCCATAGATACATGCAGATCTATGTTGCTCAGATTGAAGACTGCTCAAGATGAAGAGATGAAACTCCTTCACACCAAAGGAGATGTTGAGTTGATGGTTTGTCAGGGGTCTAATGATGACAATCAAAATATGTGCTAGATTGAACCAGTAAAACAACAAGCTGTGGTGGTGGACCATATTATTGTACTCCAAAATCATCAAAAGGATCCCTTCACCAAGCGAGCAAAGAGTTATGGTTTTCAAATTGAACACCACGTCCTACCATGTTGGAAAAAGAAGAAAGAGCCAAGAGGAAGATGTAAAAAAATGGTTTCCTGGTGTAGAGCTCCATATGCCTATCACCGTTTCTAGGGACAGAATGGTTTCCTACTAGTCTATCAGGATGGCATCCCTTTTTCTTCACCTCATAAGGAGTAGCATCTGAAGTACTTTAATTCTTGAAGTATCAGATAAGTTCACTTGTACATATGTATATCTGTATATTCTTTAGTTTTATTTTGTTCTTTTTGTTTTCATATTTTGGAGCCTTTCTTTTTGGGTAGCATGACTCCATAGCCCAATGGCACATTTCAAGGCACTGGAGATTCTAGTTTCTACTCCCCTCAGCTATGTTTCAAGTTTCCAATTGAAGGTAGTTTCCCAACTAGAGCTAGTTGTTGTCCACAAAAAATGCCACTCATTTTTAGGATAACCTACAAACTAAAATTTCTCTATTCTCTTCTCAAAATTTGTTTTGATCTTTCAAATTCCTCATTTTAATATTTTTTCATAAAAGGATTTATAGGTTCAATAGGTTAAAAAATATTTTTTAGGTGAGTTTAGTCAAAAGAACAAGCTTCTAACACTTAGTCATTTTCAGGATTGGTTCAACACCTCAGTTTAATCAAAAGAGTTCAATTGGCAAATGATAAATGATAAAGGCTTGAACCATTGAATTTTGAACCACTTTGGTTCAAAGGTTCAATGGGTTCAATGACCAAGTTGCTTCAATGTGCTTGGTGCAAAATAACAAAGGACTTAGCCAAATAATGAAGGATGTGCCTATTGAACCATTGAACTGTTGAACCAAAGTTGGTTCAATCGGTTGGTTCAATTTAAAGGTTCAAGGGGCTGCCCCAAAGTGAAAAAGGCAAGTGCCCTTGTGGAGGACAAGCAACATTGGTTCGAAGGTCAAAGAAAAGATAGAAGTCTGTTGGATTTGTTCAAAGGCCCAAAAGGAACAATTATTTCAGACTTTTTGTCTGAAGGAATACACTTGGAGAAAAAGTTCGAAGAAACAAGATAGAACAAATGGCCAAGTAACAAGAAAATTTCCTTCAAACATTTTGTTCGAAGGAATTCTTTCAGGCTTTTTTCTTGATAGAAAAATATTGAGAACCAAAAGCCCATCGAAGAAGCAAGAACCCGCTAGGAAAGTTGAAGCCTGAAGTCTGTCCAAAAGATCCTGAAGGGTAGATACCCTTGCAACACTTGACATCAGAAAAAGGACCTTTTTCAAGGACCCAAAGGGACACCTTCCCTTCAAGATGTTGTAAAGGTTGAAAAAAGACAAAAAAAGGAATCTTCAAAGACTTGGACAAAAAGGACTTCAGAGGATGAACTGAATGAACCATTAAACTATTAAACCAAAAGGTTTAATGGGTTCAAGGTTCAAAGGTTCAACCAATAGCTTAGAAAGATAAAGCAATGATTGAGCGAGACATAGAATGAACCAATGAACTAATTAAACTTTGAACTGAAAGAGTTTAAATTTTAATGGTTTATAGGTTCAAAAGTTTAAAGGTAGCCTCAGTCAAGAGAGAAGCAACAAAGAAGTGGTTCAACAGATGGTTCAACCAAGGAGTGAAGAAGTGATTGAACTAAGGAGTGATATAACAAAAGAGACAGAATGAACTGATGAAATTTTAGTGGTTTAATGTGTTCAAGGTTCAACATGGTTTAAGTAGCTAGTGACCATTGATGGCCCCTCAGACGTCAAATTTAAAGTAAGGGAAAATCCATGGAAATTCAAATAGAGCACAAAACTTAAGGGAAGAACCAAGTGATTAAATGAAAAGATAAATCAAAGATTTAAATTACTATAGGGAAGAGAAGATCAACACAAATGACAAAACAATCCATACCAAAGAAGAGACATATTAGATGAAGGGACATGCCATAGTATAGCAACGCACTGTTCTCAGCATGGTCTCTCTAGATAGGACTAAAGGTGCATTGAAGACGTTGATTGCAACATGGGCCATCCTATGCAAAAAAGTGCCAATCCTTGTGTAGTTGTTATAATATTGTAATATCTCTCATTTGTAATGGAGCCTTTCATTTTACAAGAGTGAAATTATGCCCATTTTGAAAGAGAATACTGAGACTTTGAGCTCAAGTTGTAATTTCATTTTCATTTTTATTTGATTGAGAAAGTAGTTTTTTCATAGACTTTGTGTTGTTTTGGCTTGTGTCATTTTATAAGATCATTCTTATGTCTATCTTCTGAAGGTGTCCTTATTCATTTAATTGGGTAAGTAGAATTAGTGAAGGTAATAGGGAAGTGTCCTAAAACCAATTGTGGGAAGACTTTGTGCTTTCATAATTGCTTTCAGTCTATGTTTTTCTTTTCTTTTTGTGTTAAGGATTCTGGGGTGACTTTATGCCACCATTATCCTTTGTGATATACTCTTTGGGTAGTTGAGGTGGAAACTTTGCATTCTACTTCATCCTGCTGTTACTACACCCTCTGGTTAACTAGTTTCTTATCTTACTACCTGAAAGAAAATCCTGTTATTTCTTGCAAAAACACTTCTGAAAGAAGAGAAGTGCCTTCAGTTTTTACACCAAGATTTCTCCTTTGTCTATGAGCATCATCTCTGAAAGAAGAGAGATGGATGGTTTATCGCATCCCTATGTCTTAATTTCGACTTATTTATATTGTATATAGATCCTACGTATCTATAGGGAATCTCCCCTTAATGAGAGGAGAGATTTGTCTCTGATTGATGTAGGAAAGTTGCACACCTAGCTGACCAATCTTCCTGTTGTGGTTGATCACACCTATTTTTTTGATCAGTACGCTGATTGACAAAATATTCACCCAACTTAATTGACCTTATCTTTTAGATGATAAATACTTACTAGGTAATGATCATATTTGGATTTGATTTTTATGTTTGGGATTTCTATTAAGATGGATTGACTTATGGCCATATGAATGGTAGTCATGCCTCTCCTAATAATGGCCATGGTGTTAGAGTTGGGGTGGTTATTGATAATTTAAAATACATCTCATATTTATTAAATGGAGACCCCACTCTTGGTTTGAGTGTTTAAATTAGAGTAATCATAGAAGTGGTAGTCTATATTAGTGTCAAAGTTTGGGTTTTTACAACTCATTAATGGAGTCTCACTATAGCTGAGTTGGATTCTCCTATAGCTTTCTAAGATAAGATATTTTCCCATATCCTATCCAAACATATTCTAGGGTTATATGAATACCCATAGAGTAAATAAGAGGAGGGAAGATGGAGAAAAAATAAAATAAGTGGATTAAATGGATACAAAAATTATGAAGTCCTTCACATTAGGTACACCAATTGGTATGCATGAGAATAACACATGTTAAACTATGCACTTGACTCCCTGAGGTTAGGCCAAGTAAGTTGACACAATGGATGGGCTATGGATTTGGTTGGTTGTTAGGTAGAATTGGATTCAAAATGGGTGGTGATAATGGGTTCTAGTGATAAAACCAAAAGACCTCAACAATCTATTCATGCTCTTTAAGAGCATTAAGATGAGTTAAAATAGAACTCCACTATCCTTTAGTTCTTAAGATCACAAGAATGTGAAGCCCCTAATAAATACTAGGACTATGGAAATGGGGAAGATCAAGATGAATGACTCCCAAAAAATGGTATAATCTTTCATTTTGACTATGCTTGGTCAATTTCATCCATAAAAAGTGAATGATATAAGATGAAGCTAGACCTGAGTATAAGAGAGAGGTATGAATGGTAAACTATTTCTAAATGATGTTATATTGATGTCTTATGTTTTGAGGAAGGATGATGATGGGTGGATAAATAATTCTCTCTTGTTCACCTCAGGTAGTTAAGAAGTCAAAAATAAGATGAGGAATCAAGGTGGAATGGAAATCCTCATGTCTTAGTTCAATTTTAATATCAGACTATGTGGAAACTATAGGACTAGGTGACATAACCCTAGGGAATAATCCTTGATGTACAAGACTAGGTGTCTTAGGAAGGGTAATTTGAAAGAGGTTAGGCAAAACCTAAGGAAAATGTGTATGAGCTTATTTAGGTAATGGCTTATTATGTGTGCTTATTATAATGTTTGAATCAAGTATTTGTATGGGGCACTTACATGAATAATGATTGGATGTAATGTGTATGTTTTCACATGTTGGTAAGGATTATAATGAGATATAAGATCTTACATGTGTTTGACACTATTTTTGTTGAGTTTTTATTGTTTTTAGCTTATTTTTGGGTTTTATGAAATAAAAAATTACTTATTGAAAATGAAATTATGAAATCAAAGAAATAAAAAAGATGAAAGTGAATGAAAACACAAATTATTTTTATATTTTTCCAATGATTCACAATCCATGTAAAAGAGAGAGAAAGAAATGTATATTATTATGTAAAGCGCTAATTTTTCCTAACTTTATCTAGATAGGAAATAGGTGGTGATATATTTTTTTAATTATATGAGGTGGACTAAGTATGTAAATTAGGCCTTTTAATAATTCAATAAATTAAAAATAAATCTGATCTAAAATAACAATGTCACAACACTTTATTTTGACTTTATTTGTCAACAAAAAAAACTAAACTAGCCTTTAAACTTTTCTAGTTTGTTGTAAACAAGATTTTCAATTGATTTTATAAAAGAGATATGAAGTAAAAAATATAGTTTCTATTTTTAAGATTAAATAATAACACTTTTGATTCATTAAAAATAGACAAAATTAGAGATATGCTAGCTCTATTTGTGTCCTTAAGATTACCTAAGTTCTTATGGTTGACTAGTTGATTTTTTAGAATGCACTAAACTTTTTATGATCTTGGAAATGATAGACCATGTTGTATGAAAATTATTGGAGAATTCACTAAAATATTTATATGAATGTTTTTTGAAATGTTTGGCCAATTGGTAGAAAACAAATCTATTGAAATGCAAACATAATCAAAACTAATTACATTTTTTGATAGCAAAGATAATGAAAAGAAATAGACCTCTTTCCCTATAAAATTTTCTCTTTTTATGAATAAATAAATAAATTTAATGTAATATTATCTACACTAATCTAATATAATAAATAAACAATACTAGAAATCAAAGAGAACTCTAACCTGACCAAGGTATAAATCAGTTGGAATGCATGTAGTATGTTGATGAGAAAATCCTCAATATGCTAGATTATTTTATCCTTGTGTGAATTTAAGGAACTATCTAACTATATTATGCACAAGATATATATAAATTGTGAAGAGAGGAGACACAACCAAAAATGGATAGTAGTTAAACTAAGGCTAGATAATTCTATAGTTTGTAAAGACTGATTTGCTGAACAAATAACACATCTTCACATGTGGAAATGTAGTCAAAATAAAAAATATAGAGGATGGGTATTTAGTAAACTATATTAGGATTGTAGCTATGATATGTTCAAAATAAAAACTTCTAAATTCAATTTTTAGATCTAAAATCAAATAAAAATGCCCTTCTTGTAGAAAGAGTTGGTAACTTTCATGGGGGACTTCAACTTTAGAGGAAATAATAATACATAAAAATAGAAGAGGGAGTGATATATAATTGGTTGGATTTAAACACAAGGTGATAAAATTAATAAATTCAACACTAATATATAAAACATTTCAAAACTAAAGTAGTTTACACAACCACACTGAATAAATACATCATGGATACGATAGTTTTGTCACCAATGGAGGATCTTGGAGATAAGAACAATGGAAGATACAAAGGCTTATAAAAGGGTGATTTGGGTGCCTAGGGGAAAGAGGAATAATAATATGGGAAGGATTGAGAGATATAGAGTTCCTTATGGAGGAAAAAACAAGATATCATTACATCATCATTAGATTTCTATTAGGAGAGTCACCGTGTAATGTTTGGATGCATATATTGACCTCTATTTCAATATTATTTGATTTTGTGTAGATCATGTTTAGATGCATGGATCACCTAAAAAATTAAAACCCTATATTTCATAAATATATAATTAAAATCAAATTCCTAGGGGGAAAAGTGGGGAAGTGGGATATGGTGGAGCTATCTTTAGAAAACCCCTTTTTGATAGAGTGTTTCCTACATAATCCTGATAGACCTTCGACTGATGTAGTTATCCATTTGGGGAAGATCATAAAAATACAATTAGAAATTTTGATTATAATTATTAATGAATAATGGACTAGACCTATAATAAAATTTTCTAACTTGGAAAATGCCTATATTAATGTAATAGAATAATAATAGGGATGTTTGTTAAATAGATATATGATTTTGAAATCACCTTTGAAATAGAGTGTTAGATATAGTAACTAGGGGTTTCAAGTGAGACACTTGGTGTGCTCTTAAATAAGGTTCTTTGAATCATTTTTTATAATTGACCTATTTTAATTCATGGGAAAGTCATTAGGAAGCATGCCATTTCAAATGATGAGACATTAGAGTGTAGGAGGAAAGTCCACACTGGTGGACAAGTGCACAATGTGTCCCTATTTTCCAAGTTTCCACTTATCCAAAATGGAAGAGGATTTTGAAACTATAATTATAGTTAATTATCTACTAATTAGGTATGAATAGGAATAAATTAAGGAAGTATGGGAAATGTTCATAGTAATTATAATAATTTGTAGGATATCCTATAGATAAATGGTTATTAGAATGATGATTTCAAAAATAAAGGTAAATATGTCAAGGACAAACATTTATTGATTAAATTTGATTGTCTACATTCCCCCCATTTATTTTAGTGATGCATAAATTATTAGAGTAAGATAAATGTGATACTTGAGTGTGTATACACACTTTGTCTTTGTCATGGAGATGTGCATGCCTCATTGTTAAAGCATGCAGAGAAGTGATGAATTGAGAGGAATCAAGTATAAATTTGAAAAATAAGTGTAAATGGTTGAGTTGGAAAGGTATATGCTCCAACCCTAATAGAGTACTCAATAATTTGTGAAAATATGGGAACCAACAAAGTGGTTTGCTAAAGTGCAACCAACACACTAAGTGTCACTAAGCTCTCTTATAGCCCACTTGTTGAACTAAAATAGAAAAGGTGAGAAGAAATACATGACTCACTAAAGTGCACCCAAGACATGGAAAATAACTAAGCTCAAATTTGGTCCATTATAAAATATGAATCACATTACTACAAACAAATCTAGATTATTATTTCAACCTGAAACTTGACTATTGAAAAAGAGAAACTATGATGTTTTAAAAGTAATATCTTAGTCATGAATGCATATCATAAACCTTGTATAATATAGAAGGATAAATGTGATATTTTTAAAACTTTTTGAATCCTTGTAATTGTCTTCACACAAGTGTATCTGTGTTCGAGTAGTTATAGGTTTGGAGTGCATAAAAAATTCAAATGCCCCCATACTATGAAAATTATGATTTTTATATATTGTAAATTATCATATCTAAAAATTTATTAATTTTAAAATCCCATTGTGATGCCCCACTTTTGAGATAATGGAAATTAATTACAAATCATTTGTCTCAAAATAAAAGTGAGGGAATTGGTTAAAGATAACTAAATATGTGATAACATTTTCATATATTGAATTTGTGTTGAAATCTAATAGATGTAACATTTAAGGATTTTAAAAATATGTATATTTTATTTTTATCATGTAATTTTTATATTACATTGGAGTAATTAATGAAGATTGTAAAGCTTTCATTTTGTATGTGTTGGAAATTTTAAGCATTGAATCACATAGATAATATGTGCATGTTTTGTATCATGACACCATAGATAGATACATATATTCATAGTAGTTCATGATAAGAATCATGACACCATAGTATCCAAATAGAAAACATGTAATCAAAGTCATATAATTATCATTCAAGAAGGCCTAGATGTCCCATACAAGGGACATGTAAGATGTCACAAAGAGTGTATAAATTTTTCATAGATGTCACACATTAAGCATAAAGGTTGAATACAAGATACATGAAAAAAATTTATAGTCATAGAAGGACCATAGGCCACACATACAAGGCATGATTGTGTCATACAAGTAAGGTGTATTTTAAAAACACACAAATCCAAAGGCCACATATAATAAGAAAA
This sequence comes from Torreya grandis, assembly GCA_037957365.1. Lineage (NCBI taxonomy): Eukaryota > Viridiplantae > Streptophyta > Pinopsida > Cupressales > Taxaceae > Torreya > Torreya grandis. The sequence continues at coordinate 411,413 of JARHVA010004673.1, forward strand.
CTAGTTTTAATCATGATATGATACTAAAATAATCATATGAAAACAACATATATAAAATAAAGTTAGAATAGGTTAGCATATGTATATATATTTCAGTTTAACAAGTAACATATTCACCAAGACATATGTGAAGATAAAACAAAAGATCAAATCATGTATTTTCATTTATAGCTTAACATGAAAAATAGGTTTTGGATAAATAAAACCTATAATGTGTTTTTATATAACAACATGATTCCACTAAATAAGTAAGTTTTTTGGGTCAAATTATTGACCAACATTGAAACCCTATTAAAGTATGCATTAATTTAAAACTTGCCTGATATATGATTTAAATGTTGTTCTATGTGCAAAAATCTATGTAATAAGTAATTATGAATGTGTTATAGATGAAATTAAAGAGCAAATATATATAGGAACTTATGCATAATAGGGGTTATGTGCACACTAAGCCATTGTCTTCTTGATATGACCTTATATAGATTGACTATATATAAAAATTTCTAATCAAGAAATCTTTTATTATTTATAAAATTTGTTTTAAATTTTTAAATTTATCCTATTGCACACTTAGATACTTTATGATAAACAATATGTATGAAAAATATGCTATAGATAGGAATTAGGATAAGATTATGTAAGCCAAGGCCTTGTCATGCATGTCTAACATAAGGAACCCCCTGAGAGATACAATGATGAATCAATATCTTCTAGGCTTTATCATTTTCCAATAATTATATATCCCATTTAATTTTGAGAACAAGACCTTGAATTTTAATATCCATGAGCCCCAGACCACCTTCTTCTTTAGGCTGACAATAAATATCCCAATAAGCTATGTGAAATCCTTTATTACTCTTAAAAATTAGCCCAAAGGAAATATATTAGAAGATTTTCCAACCTACCATAGGAAAAATTAGAAGGATCCAAATAGGAAGAATAATAAACATGCATACCTGCCAACACCTTGGAACAAAACTAAAACTTACCCACTAAAGAAAAGGGGTTTGTGATCCAAAAATATTTTTTCTTCTCAACCCTTCGAACTACATATGACCAAAAGTAATTTTGAGAGGAAAAAAAATAAAAAGGAATGCAAAGAAACTTAAATTGAGCACTTGAAAAATTCCATTTCCATTTATATCCCTCAAGCCAAGGAGATTTGGGAGAGAGAGAGACTAGATATAACATTATGTTTTCTTCCATTGAATGGATGTCCAAGAGGCCAAAAAAAATTAATAACTTCCATATAATTATTAATTGAATCTTATTATTCTTGTAGAGTGAGAAAATAATCATCAATAAAGTGGCCATTTAGTAGTTGATGATCAGAATTAGGGAGATATATGCATTTCAACATGTCTCTGGCCTTCAATTTGGTTCATCAGATAAAAAGCTTAAGGTTTTTTAAAAAAGGTGTGAAAAATATTAGGGATTTATTCTATAAATCAATCTATTCTGGACTCCCTAAGCATCTAGTTTAGAATAAATTAACCTTAAATAATGGAAATGATGAGTCTATTATAGGGATTCAAGGATCCATACTTGATGAGTATATTCATAATAATGGAATTAGATCATATAATCCATGTTGGAAGGATTGGTGTTGGCATAAAACCACTCATTTTAATTTATATTCTCCATGTCTAGGGATAATATTTTATTTCCCCAATATATTGAAGATGATGCTCTCAATCATTGATGGAAATTTCATTCTAGCCATGTGGTCTGGTCTAAAATATTTACCACTATGTGGGATGCTCCCATTGAGCCTAAAAATTCTCATTTTATTTGGTGTATTATTTATTAGGGTTTACCTATGGGTGAACAACTTATTCACATGGGATTTTCAAGTCCCATTTACCAAACATGCCACCAACCTAGGATAATTAAGCATCTTTTCTAGTTTTTCTCCCATGTCTAGACTATGTAGTATTGGATTCATACCCTTTTTTATCCTTTTAGGCTTGATTTTTTTAAATTTAAGATGGATATATTTGGGTAATCTACCTTGCATCATGCAAGATATAATAAACTTTGGTATATTTTCCATGCCAACTTTCTTTTTCAAATTTGGAAAGCTAGAAATTATGCTTGTTTTAATCATGACGAAATGGAGTAATTTTTTTTGTTACTAACAAAATTATTGTCATTTATAATTATATTCTATTGATTCAAAGTCAGACTAATAAATTTTGGATAAAACTTAATCATCTCTAGTGTTTTCTTGATCACTGGGGGAATGCCCCTTGTGTGGTTAGCCTTGGCCTAGAGCATTAATATCTCTAATCACCTCATTATGGGTGAGGATGTGGTATGTGTTGACATAATTCTAGGAACCAAATTAGGAACCTCTCTCCTTATCAATATACCTTACTAGTATATCCTAAATGTAATTGGTCTCATGTATCTACCATAAGAGGAGTGATGTAAGGGACTAGGGCCCTCCCCTAGAGGAAAAGTATCTACATTTGATTCTTGTTATTTCACCTAATCAACACAATGAATCAAATAAAAATATTCATTATAATTATGGGTGGGATCCCTTATCTATGGATGAATACACATTTCTCAAGGGGTATCATGACAAGCCACATGATCTACCTCCTCTATCACCCCCTCCGACCACCATGTTTGTTGTTGTAGTATAAACATTTTTTTTATAGCCTGTGTTATTATATTCACCTTTTTGGTTGTTACAAACTTATGAAAGTTTTATGAAACTTTTTTTCTTTTTTGGTTGTTATTTACCCTTTACTATACATGCTATTTTTTTTAGGGTTTCTTACCTTAGTATGATTATGCTTATGGGGTGTGACTATTTCCACCATTTTTGGTATGACTAGCATTATACCATTATTTGTTTATATTAATATAAGTACCCTCTTTAATAAAAAAAATGTTGTGTAATGAAATATAAAGATAAATGAATAGGAAAAGATGCATCTAACAACATGAAAAGATGCATATAGGTCCTAATTTTTTTAATTTTTTGTAAATATTCTTTTTTTGATATTTTTAACATATATGAATGATTTCTTTTGAATATTTGAAAAGATAATCATGCATGATTAATTTTTTTAAATATATATATATATATATAAAATAGTGATTTAGGTTCATAATATTCATATCATTCTTAACAAGTTTTCCCTCAAGCATAGCTAGGTGATAAATCATGGATGATCATTTCAGTGACTAAAAATTGCCCTAACCAATTCGTATTGAGTTTCCCTTTTTATCCTTATCATCATTGGTATTATTTTTATTTTACTTGAGGATAAGGTCACCGGCGTGAAATTATCCATCACAAAATTTCTTGTGATGTGCTCTTGTAATGCATGCTTGGTATACTTTTAAATGTTCAAGAGCTTGTATCCATTTATTAGAAGAATGTATAGTTTGTGTAGGCACTTTTATCGATATTAATTATCTTTGATAATGACCTATAATGAGACACATAAGGATGGTATTTTTATTTCAAAATGAAATAATTATTTGGTACCATACCCAAGGGAATAGGAGTGGCCTTTGTTGTTTTATGAACACTTGTGTGATATGCCCAAAGAGTGTAAATAATATGATTATTCCATTCATCCCCATGCTTTACAATAATTTTGACTAATAACTTAACAATTTTTTTATTAGTTGCCTCAGTTTGTCCATTTTCGTATGGGTAATAACGAGTAGAGAAAGTATGCCAAATTTTAAACTGAACACAAAATATGTTCATCATATTGTTATTAAAGGAGGATACATTATCTAATGATAATTATAGAGGGTAACCCAAATTGAAAAATTATATGTGTAAGAAGGAAATTTAAAATATATTCACCTTTAGTGAAATGTATAGGGATAAATTCCACCCATTTTATAAAATATTCAATAGTGGTAACGATACATTTATGCCCTTCAAAGTATTCATGATTTACTTTAACAATCAAATAAAATTCCCAAAGGTAAAAAATCCATGGAGATACTATATATTGTAACGACTTAGATGGTGCATAATTAATATTGTTATGTTTTTAACATTGAGAACATAATTTGACATGTTCATAATATTCATTCTCCATTGTGGGTCAGTTGTATCATTGGCAGAGGAGCTTATAAGACATGGAATTTCCACTAAAAATTACCACCACACTAATTATAATGTATTTAGAAGATGTTTATTTGAGATTTAATAGGACTTAAACATCATGGGAGTTGACCATTAAAATAAAAATTTAGAAATAGAGTCACCAATGAGTACATAGTGCATTGCTTGACATTGTAAGAAATTTTTATCCTCATGCATAGTATTTTATGAGAAGGTAGATTTATAGAGATAATTATATATATATATATATATATATATATATATATATATATATATATATAGTATGTATGTATGTATGTATACCACTCAATATTATTCACACTTCAAGTGATTGTGAGTACCCTTAATATATTGATGATATATATGTCTACTAAATGATTAAATATTTTTTTTTATGGTAAACATGGCACGATCATCATTAATATTGATTAGAATTAAATAACTAACACTAACCATCACATAAACATGACAATGATCTTTTCTAGGAATATTCTCAATTTAAAAAGGAGAGTGATGATATTAATTTTTCAACCATATATTTATAAGGAATAGTCTTTTCTTATTTGATTTGATAGATATTTAATAATTGACTAATAATAAGATATGGATCTTTGTATACAAGTAAATAATTGATATTCAAATTTTGTGTTGTTAATAATCCAATAATGAGAGCTTTATATTCAAAAATATTGTTAGTGCATGTAAATTCCAAGTGAAAGGCAAAGGCCATATGTAAACCTTTAGGAGTAATAAATATAATACTTGCTCAATATTTTTTGAAACTTTAGACTCGTCAAAATTCATGATACAAGTATCATTTTCAATGTTTTAAGATGTAAATTCATCTCAAAACTTGACATTTATTGGAATTAAGTATTGTAATAGAGTAAAAACTAATTGATTAGCAATAGCTTTTTATTTAATGGTTTTTTTTGAAATAAAATTTAAATTAAACTCAGTAAGAAGCATTACCCATTTTATTAAACATTGACATATGGGATTTTTCCATAAGATATCAAAGTGGAACTACTTTAGTAATATCATGGGTCTCATTTTTAAGTAAATAATGTAATAAAAATAAGTTCTATAAACAAATTTTCAATGGTAGTATAGTTTTGCTCATAAGTAAGAAGTGTGCAACTAATACAATAGATGACATGTTAAAGGTATAATCAATGAGGGTGGGGGGGGGGGTTAATTAGTGAGACCAAATAATCTAACTTCAATTATGATCTTTGAAAAAACTTAATCAATTACCACAAGCATTCATGAAGCATACACAAAATTCAAATTAATGATCAAGAAAGATAATGCAAGATCAATCACATAACACATACATGGGAAACCCTCTTGGTGGAAAAACCATTAGAACCTGAACTTGAAATAATATACTATAATAAAAATATACAATTTAGACCATCTACAAATGATCAAGGAACTACAATCCCTATTTAGTGAGACTTTAATCCCACAAGGTATTGCCACACTTGTCTAGCTAAATTGCAACAACAACTAGACCTTTTAACAAGTTTCACCTTGCAAGGAGGATACAACCACCTTAGATGTTGATCTTCCACAACAAAACCTATTAACACATCCACCTCTGAAGTAATTTTTATAACACCTGATGATGGACCTATGCTAATACTCTTCACCTTCACTCACCCTCAATCTACAAGAGTACTATTTTGTTAATAGAATTATAACCTACAGGTCATAAAAATATTCCTCAATATGTTATATTATTAAACATATCCTTAGGGTACCTTAACTTTATGTTACTCCATAAAACACTCACAAAATCCTCTCTCAAATCTCTTCAAATTCTCTTTCACAAATTCTATAAATCACCATCTTTGATTTCACTATTTACAGAGTAATATTGATAATCACTACCTTGGTTGGATATTAGGAATGACTTATCCATTAATGAATCTCTCACATGATGGCATGGCTCAATATAATCTTCATAGGTCAGCCATAACACTATGGGTCACCCTTAAGGAAATACACCTTTTAATAAGGCCCTTGTAGCTCTTAAGGTCTCATGGAGACCTATTCATCCATTTTTTTGCACCATCAAACAATAAAATAACACAAGACCACTTTTAAATACATTATTCCACTCCTTATTTCCCCTTAGACATCTTAATATTATCAAAATCATCTTATCTCACATCTGGATATGCTCAAACAACTCAAATAGAGACCTTATACATAGGAACACTAGTATCAAACATACAATCAACTTCTTAAGCATTATTCATACTTAAGATTGATTGATCACACCTCCAAAATACTCACATAATATCCTCATGTAGTCTACAACACTCCAAATATCAAATTCATCATGATACATCAAAATAACTTCAAAATGAGCTCAAATATACTTCTTGGGTCACTTGAAAAATAATAAAAATCACATAGTCAACTTATAGGATCAATATCTTTGACTATACTCACTCAAAACTTCAAATCAAGTTTATTATATGCACCATGGATTCTTATTCATCTTTTATTTTACAACACCTATACATTTGACTTATATCAAAATATATAGATAAAATATAGATCTCTACTTTTTCCTTGTGTAAATTCAAATATTTAAACACAAATGGTCACAGTTAACCTTTGAATGTAATGATCACATCTCATGTCCTCTAATCTCAAAAATAATATGCACCATCAATATTATTTGATATTTAACACATAGTCTACCAATGTCAAACATTAAACATCAGTCACTTTGACCTCATATCATACAATCTTAAAATGTTAATTAAATGTGCTTCATCAATCTTTGTAGATCAATTGAGTCTTTAACTAGCAATGCTCACCCTTATATCAATCTATATGAACACTCACTCACCATTTGATCCTTATCCTTTACATGTCCTCAAACATTAAACATCATGCACCTATCCTCATCTCACTACTTCCTAACTCCTTAGAGTAATGTACACCATCAATCTTGCTCAAGATTTAAATTATGTATAAATGACTAAGTATGGAGACCCTTTAAATATTCTTGGAAGGCTAACTTTAGATAGATATATCTTTTGTTGTGATCAATCTCATGTCCCACAAATTTCACTATATGTTCTCCTTTCAAAGAGGAGTCTTACCATGTATCAAATTGATCCTAAAACCTTTGAATGTGCAAGATATAATTCCATTAAAATGAATTTTAAATTAATTTTGTCAAAGAGACAACTATATCAAAAACCTACTTGGGAGGTCAACTTTAAATAAGCACATCTTTTGATGTACTTCATCACATGATCTAAATTTTGACACAAATTAACTAGTAACAAAACTAAACAAACCGATATGATCAATTTTCATGTGTAATAAATAACATCATAAAAATGCCTATTTATATTTTCTTGTCACATGTAAATTTGGGTAAGTATGGAAAAACACAGTCAAACTGCTTGGGAGTCTAACTTTACATATGTACATCTTTTGATGTGCTTCATTGCATGATCTAAAATTTAGTGAAAATAAACTAGAAAAAAAAATTAATAAACCCATATAATTATTTTGTCTTGACACCTCCACGTGTGTGAATGCTAAAATTATCAATATACTTACTTGGCTTTTTCTAGCCACATCCAAATTTGGCTAAGTATGGGAAAATAATGAATATTGACTAATAATCCAACTTTGCACCCTCTTATATTTGACTATATTTTGATTCATGACTTGAGATATGGTGCATAACAAATAGGGACTAATGTGATAAAAACCATATGACCAACTCCCCTTAACTCATTCTCTTGTGGCAATGGTGACATCATCAAACTACCTACTCAGATTTTCTACCACTGGACCAAAATGTCTAGATGAACATAATGAAAAATTTGATGAATTCCACTTATGCACATAAGATATCAAATATTAAAAACATCATAGGGAACTTTTTCACATTCTTAATACTCCATAATCATCCCTAATCATCTCTAACCATGAAAAAATTGAAGATCAACCAATCATACTTCAAGCATACAAGAATAAGCACATTGCACACTTTGTCATTATCACATAGACTATCAAGGCTCTTCATCCAATCACCATGAAATCATCATGAAATAATAGTGACATCATTGAAAAATCTCCATTAATATCCCCTTTTTTTATTGATTTCAACAACCATCACATATAATAATATATAATTCACCTTCTCTCTCTTTAAACACTCTCACAACAAGAACTTTCTACAACATGAACTTTCTCCCACTTTGACACAATGACAAAGTGGGCATAAAATGATCTTAAGGAAATAAAAATACTATCAAACATAAAATTACCATCTTATAAATATGATACAAACTCCCCCTTACCTTGAGCCTACTTTAACTTGCCTTGACAACATCATCTTGCTCCATGCCAATGTTCACTTCAATCATGCACTACAACCAATGAAGAAAGAACACACAAAACCATATAAATCTAATGGAACACATAAATAAACATTTTATATAGACTCTCCCTAAGAAATCTAAGCAATTTTACCTTTTGATGATCTTCAAATCTTTACACACCATCAAGAATCACCACATATACTTACTAGCCTTCTCTTTCAAGATACCATAAAAACCACCAACATATGTTAATTTACCTAAAATAATAGAAAACATGAACTAAAATGACTTGAGAACTCACCTTGAAACACTCATATCTTTCTCTTTTGTATAAATTGATCAAAAATCTCTCCTTTTCAAACTAGGCCTATCTAGCCTCATTGTAGCCCTACCTAGAGGTTGCAGAGCCCACAAATGTCAATAGACAAATCTTCAAAACCTAAAAATATATATATTAATCTCTATGATATTCCCCCTCAAACACACTAATTTTTATCACCAATTTCATCTTTTGTGACTTACTTCCTTCACAAACTTGCTAGCTAATTAACCCTCCATATTGATAAAAATTTGAATAAATTGAGAATAAAAACCTTAAAATCTATTTTAATCTTGATTTTACCACCCATTTGTCCCATTAAACATATTAATAGGACTCAGACCTTAACTTATAATGAAAACTAATTTTCTAGCATGGCCCAAAACCCTAGAATCTCAAAACAAATGGGGTAAACAAACCTTCTTCTAGTCAATGCACACCTCTTATACTTATTTCACACCTAGAGATAGACATCACACACTTCTAGACCAAAAACATAGCCTTCAAACCTTTGGGATCCTTAACTTCCTATAACCCATTTTAGGTCTACTTTCTCTTAAGCTAAAATCTAGGAAAATTGAGAGCACTAAAAATCTTTAATTGGCACAATGCATACCTTTAGATCACAAAATAACTTGGAGCACATCATAAATAAGTTTATAGACATTTTTGAGAATCAAACTCATTAATCCACTTGGAACCTCCCATTCTAAACCTATACTATAGCTCCTTCACAAACCTCTAAAATAGGCTCATGAACTTGTTACTCCACCTTAACAAAAGACCTTCTCTAATTGGCATTACCATATTGAGCACATAAAATTACTTCTCCATTGAAATAATTCTCTTAAGAAACATAGATAGAGACTTCCTCTACACCACAATGCTCTACCATGGTGCGAAACTAGGAGCTTTCCACAATTCCTCATATTCATTCTCTTCCTTGGTCATCTGATACTTATAGTTACTCTTCTTTTTCTTCTTTGACTTAGGAGAAAAAAATTCCTCATCCATTACAACATTATCCTTTTCTTCAATGATTAGATAGACAATACATGGAGAAAACATAGATTCATTACATACCTTTTCATCTAAAAAATCCACCTTACAACTTGGAACCTCATCATTAGGCATAAATACTTGATATTTTTTCCATAATACATGTTTAGCAATAATATGATATTCATTTGGATCCATACATACCTTAGGACTAGCCTTAACCAATATCTTGGTCTTCTCCTTGAGCTTGAACTCTTCATTCTCAACATAAGCAAATAATGAGACCTCTTGGTACTCTTAAACTTTTGAAGCATTCTCCACCATATCAAATAAATTACTTGGACTTATAGTCTCATCATGACTTACACTTTTCACCATTGGATTCCATGTGTTATTATGTCTTCTTCCTTACACTTTAGAAATCTGATTAAACCTATTTTGACTTTTAGACCTTTATTTTTAGAACCTAGCAATGTGACCTCTCTATTCACAATTATAGCACACCATTCCTTTTAAACGAAACATATCTTGCCTTACCTTATTTGGACAAAAAATTACAACATGTCCTATGTCATGAAAATTAAAATGCTTAACTTTTTTCATAATTTTTGACTGATGACCCCCATCATAGTCCCATTTAAACTCATTTCTAATAGGTCTCTTTCATTCTCTAGCCATATGACCAAATTGATTACATGTATAACAATAACCATTGAATCTTGCATACCTCTTGGCATTTGGCTGTCTAATCTAATTTTTCTTTATTCTGCTAGCACTTTTAGTCCTTTTCTGATGATTTGTCTTCAAATTATGATTATCTTGGTTCAAATTAGTATTCATCTTATCTTGAGTAAAATTAATTTGTTCTTCTTCATATCTAAGACCATTTCTATCACTAACATGCTTTTGACCACTCAGATTCTTGTCTAGATCATATGAGCTCTTTTAAGATCTCAAAAATAACTCCACCTTACTAGATGTATTCTCTAACTCATATTTATAAGACTCAATTTAGAAACATACCTTTAACATTCTTCTTCTTTGGCTATTAGACTTTTAGACATAGATTCCAAATTAGAATTAAAAAACATGACAACACCTTCATGCTACCTAGAGTATTTAGCCAATCTTGCCTCAAATACACTAAATTATATTATTTGATCTTAGATTTCATCTTCTTATTGATCTTCTTGTCAATATTTAGGTTTTCAAGAATATTCATCAATACAGTCTCACAATCCACCTCATCTTCATCATTATCTGAATCACTCCCAGTAGACACCTTATGATGTGAGCAAATTCCTTCCTTAGCCATGAATAGAGGTTCATCTTCAGTAGGACCATCATCTTCATCATCATATTCTTATTCATTGTCTTCACTCTCATATGATGAGCTGCAATCTTCTTCCGTGTAGAGACTCTTCTTGTTTTTCAAGGACTTCTTATTATTAAACTTTATAAATTATTTCTTCTTGTATGTCTTTTTGTCATCATCTTGGCCTTCACCATGCTCTTTATCATTTTCATTCTCATGCTTATGAGGAAACTTAAGATAAAAATGTCTTATCTCTCCATAATTGAAACATTTGAAGGGTAGTTTACCCTTATACTTCCCTGAGCCTGTGTTTAATTTCATAGTAATCAAAGCAATTAGTTCATCCTTATCAATGTCGATAATGTCATTTTCTTTGGATTTATTACCTTGGACATTATTCTTAGGATTCATCTCTATCTTGAATTCAACTTCCTTCTTTGGTGGTATATCATCAATTATTTTCATCTCATATGTAGTAAGGGTGCCATGAAATAAATTCATCTTCAACTAAGTAAGATCATGAATCTCTTCTATAGAATATAATTTTGGATCAAACTTGAGAGATAAAGACCTTAATACCTTCTAGGATATAGTTGCCTCTTCAATATTATCTCTAAAACCTATAATGATGTTCACAATCTCATCAATTCTCTATAGAAAGGATGGCATATAATCTTATTCCTTAATTTTGAGACTTTTAAATTACATTCTATGAGTCTACAATTTAACAATCTTAAACTTTGAATTTCCTTAAAAAATGATCTTAAATTTGTCCCATATCTCTTTAGAAAATGTATAATGGATTACCTTGGTGTATAAGTCTTTGAAAGGCCATAAGTGATCAAATTCATTTCCTTGAAATTATTCTCAAATAACTTCTTGTCTACAACACTAGATGAAGGAGTAATAGAAGCAAAATAACCATATATAATATATTACCATACATTAAACCCTAGGGACATAATGTATGTCCTCATCCTTGTACACCAAAAATAATAATTATATCCATTGAACATATGTGCTTGTTTAGTAGAGAAACCTCCTTGATAAATACCCATATTGTACCATGGATTACCTTCAAGATATTAAGCCTTTACCAAAGGACCTACTTTGATACCAATTTTTAGAGGTATAATCATTGAAAGGGGGAGGGGTGAATCAGTGAACCCAAATAATCCCTATTTAGTGAGGCTTCAATCCAACAAGGTGTTGCCTCACCTATCTAGCTGAGATGCAACAAAAAGTAGACCTTTTATCAAGTTTTACCTTGTAAGGAGGATGAAACCAGCTTAGATGATGAGCTACAAAAAAAATCCTATGAATACATCCACCTATAAACTGATGTCTATAACACCTGATGATGGACCTCTACTAATCACTCTTCACCTTCACTCACCCTAAATTTTCTAGAGCACTATTCTGCCAATAGAATTATGACCTATAGGTTATAAAAATAGTCCCAAATGTGTTATACTCTTCAAATTATCCCTAAGTCACCCTACCCTTCCTTCACTCCACTAAATACACACAAAAGCCTCTCTCAAATCTCTTCCAAGTCTCTTACACAAATTCTAGAAATCATGATCTTTGATTTTAATATTTATAGAGCAATCTTGATAATCACTACCCTGGTTAGCTATTATCCATGATTTATTCCTTAAGGAATCTCTCACATGAAGACATGACTCACTACAATCTTTATAGGTTGACCATAGCATCTACAGGTTACCCTTAAGTAGCTACACCTTTTAATAAGATCCTTGTAGCTCTTATAGGTCTCATGAAGACCTATTCACCCATTTAACACACCATTAAACAAAACAAGAATAGATAACCACTTTTAAATACATGGGTCCACTCCTTATGTCCCTTTGAACATCCTAAAATGATCGTTCCATCTTAGCTCACCTATGCATATGCTAAAAAACTCAAACAAAGACCTTATACATAAGAACACCATTACTAAACATATAGTAAACTTCTTAAGCATTGTTCATACTTAAGATAGAGTGATCACACCTCCTAAATACTCACAGAGCATCCTTATAGAGTCTACAATAGTCCCAAGTAGTAAATTCATCATGAAACATAAAAAAAAACCCAAATATCCTTTTCAAGTCACTTTTAGAACAAGTATAGACACACAATCAATTTATAGGCTCAATATCTTTGACTATACTCACTTCTAAAATTTTAATTTAGGTCCATTAAATGTTCCATTGAATCCTCTTAATCTTTTCTTTTTACATCACTAGAAAATTTGACTTCTATCAAAAGATATGGATAAAATATAGATTTTTGGTTTTTCCCTATGTAAATTCAAATATTCAAATACAAATGGTCACAGTTAACCTTTGAACATAATGTTGGCATCTCGTGTCCTTTCAGCTCAGATCGAATATGCACTATCAATCTTGTTCGATCTTTAACACATAGTCCATCAATGCCAAATGTTAAACCTCAGTTAGTTTGAACTCATCTCATGCAATCTTGAAATGTTAACTCAATATGCTTTATTAATCTCTATAGATCAACTAGGTCTTTAATTATAGATGTTCACTATTTGATCAATTTGTATGAACACTCGCTCACCATTGGATACTTATCCTTTACCTTTGCTTAGAATTTAAACATTACGCACCTATCCTCATCTCACTACTTCCTAACTCCTTAGAACAATGTGTACCCTTGATCTTGCTTAAGATTTAACTTGTGCATAAATGAATAAGTATGGGGACCCTTTTAATATGCCTATAAGGCCAACATTGGACAGATATATCTTTTACTGCGATCAATCTCATATCCCATAAATTATACAATATTTTCTCTTTTCAAAGATAAATCTAACCATGTATCAAAATTCTCCCAAAACTTTCGTGCATGTGAGATATAATTCTATTAAAATTCCTTCTCAAAATCTTTTATCACAGATCCAACTATGTCAAAAACCTACTTGGGAGGTTAACTTTGAACAAGAACATCTTTTAATGCACTTCATCACATGATCTAAATTTTATAAAAAATTAATTAGGATAAAATTTGAACAAACCCATATGATCAATTTCTCTTGACACTTTCACATGTGTAAGATATAACATTATCAAAATTCCCACTCAAATTTTCTTATAACACACAAATTTGGCCAAGTATGGAAAAACACAGTCAAACTACCTAAGAGCCCAACTTTGCATATGTACATCTTTTAACATTATTCATTGCATGATATAAAATTTATCATAAATAAACTATGAATATAAATTAACAAAACAATATGATAATTTTATCTTGACACCTCCACGTGTACAAATTACGACCTTATCAACATGCTTACTCAGTACTTTTTAGCCATATGTAAATTTGGCTATGGGAAAATAATGAATTCTGACTGATAAGCCAACTTTGTACCCTCATATATTTGACCAAACTTCAATGAATTATTTTATACATACCACATAAAAACTAGGGACTAATGTGATCCAAACCATATGACCAACTCCCCTTGACTCATTCCCATGTGGCAATGGTTATGTCATCAAATTGCCTACTGAGATTTTTTTGCCACTAGAACCAAATGTCTAGATGAACATAATGAACAACCAAATGAATTACACTTATGCACACAAGATCCAAAAGGTTAAAAAAATCATAAGAACCTTTTTCACATTCTTAATACTCCATACTCATCCCTAAACATATCTAACCATGCCAAAATAGAAGATCAACTAATCATACTTCTAACATACAAGAACAAGCACATTACACACTTTGTCATTGTCACATAGACTATCAAGGACATTCATCCACTCACTAATAAACCTTCATGACATCACCATGACATCATTTAAAACTCTTCAACATGACACACATGATGAGTTTCATCATTTTGTGCAAGCTAAACACATATGACATGATCAATAGTTATAATATATTAAAAAAAAGGTTTATATGGGATGGGAGGCATAAAGATAGGTGGATTTAAAATATATTCCTTAAGTGCATAAAATAAAATTTGGAAAATGTCATCCCACTCAAATTTGGTATGTTTTTAAAGAAACCTTGTAAAAGATATTGTTTTATCTACTAATTGAGCCACAAATCATCTTTAAACTTGAATGTATACTTGTAAACGTAAAAGTTGCTTAAGATTATTTATGGGGGCATATAAATTATAAATTTTACCTTCTTAAGGTCCACTTTTATATCCCTTTGGAAGATAATAAAACCCAATAGTGTGCATGTTGTAACTCTAAAGATGCACTTTTTTGTCTTTAAATGCATATTATACTTTCTCATTCTTTCAAAAAAAATTCATAAATAGATAACATGGTATTTTTTATGTTTGGATTTTAGTAATAAGTCATCCACATAATATTTAACTTTTTTATGAATGTAATCCTATAAAATATGAGTCATTTCTTGTTGATAAGTTTTTCCTACATTTTTAATCCAATGGACATGATAGTATCTAACAATGCTCCCCAAGGTCTGATAAACGATGTATTCTCATAATCAATAAGATTGATCTTTATTTAATTATATCAAAAAAAAAACCATTTATAAAATATAACATCTCACACCTTGTTGTAGAATCCATAATCATATCTATGTTTGGTAGTGGAAAGTCATCTTTGGGATAAGCTTTGTTGAGATTGTGATAATATGTATAACATAGAATGTCCCCTTTTGAATTTATTACTAGGATAATATTAGAAACCCATTAAATATTTTCAACATCATGAATGAATATAACATCTAAAATTCATTCATATTCACTTTTGATTAGCCATGCAACTTTGGGATGCATTTTTCTTTTTTTTCTTTGACAAGTTTGGCCTTATGACATAAGACAATGTTATGCATAGCCATTTGGGTTCAATTCTAGTCATATATTTATATTCCCATGTAAATAATTCACAATAATAATTTAAATTCTATTGAATAGACTTATATTCATCATCTTTTAACATGGCATTCAATAGTACTAGCGATGTGTGCTTTTCAGTGCTAAATTAGAATTCAATCATTTCTTCATTAGGTAACATTGATATATATTTCACAACTTGAGTGATAGGAATAATATTAGTAATGTTAAACTATATTTATGGTATAAAATCATAATTTTCTTCAAAATATGCATGTCCATTGGTTTTGAAATGGAAATGTTTCTTATGGTGATAGTAAGGGAGATATTCGTAAGTACCAAGATATTCTAAAAGATAATCATCATTTTAAAATTCATCTAATGTTAGAATTTTAGGTGAAATAGAATCATCAATGAGCTTGGGATATACTAAGGATAATTACAAAACATGGTTGATTTGATATTTAACCATAAAACACTCTTTGGAATTGGATATAAATGTCGGGGAATTCTAAGTAGGATGATGTCTATGAGAAGTAGATGTATCACTATAACTGAGGCATGTTTTGCTTATATGTTTAAAATACATAATAATATCCACAATATCTTGAGCACATTTACCTACTCCTCATCCCATAGTAAAATTATACTTTTTAAAATATTTAAGCTCAAAATTATATTGATTAGAGGGAGGAAAAGGGTCAATTGAATGTTATAAAAGAAAATAGACCTCAACATTTGGATTAAATATTTTTATATCCCAATAATAAGGTTACATATATGGAAAATAAGGATCGATAGGATGCACTAAAGAATAATATTTAAAATGTTCCTGATCTAAAAGGTATGTACAAATATACACTTGATAATTAAATTTGAGACATGTATGCAAGTTAAAAGGGACAAAATTCACGTCATGGATCCAAGTTTATCCTAATAAATTTTTTTAATTAAGATCTTTAGGAATAACTTGACATACCATAGAAGGAGTAAATGGGCCTAAGGTGATATTCAATGTAATTTTCCCAAGTACCTAATGTGGAATATTTCCAAATCCATGAATATTCATATCAGAATAGGTAAGATCATTTGAATTTATGACTAATAAATTTAATAATGATGTATTATAGATAGTTAAGCTATATCCATTATCAATGAGCACACACTTTACCTCTTTATTTTGCATAAAAACCTAGAAATACAAGGGTAAATATTTGTTGGTAATATGATATGAGGGAAGGTCTTCCTTTTCAAAGAATATTCTTTCCTCAATCCATTTAATAGTGTTAATTATAGAGGCTACATAAGGAGGTTCAACATTATTTGTAAAAAGAGTAGTTTTTAAATCCTCATTTAATGTATCCTTATACATTGTACTAATTTTTCAAATCTCTAAGAGCAAAATTTTTGTAATAGTATTATTTAGTTGATATAGGATATCAAAGCCTACTGGTTGACAAATTTGTTCTAATGGAGGAAGAGGTATATGGGAACCTCTACCACATATAGGATTAACAACATGGACATTATGAGGTGTATGTATAATAAATGAAAACGCATTAATTTAGATATTAAAACAATGAAAACTAGATTTTGCATGGATTTTCTCTAAGCTATCCTTGGAAACAAGATTATATAAAAATAAAGAATGTACATGTTGGATTGCATCATGAAAAGAAAAATATCATTCTATAATAAATTTAACAAGTTTATGGATAACATGAAATAAACATTATTTTAGTAATCCCATTACAAATGTAATATATATGGAAATAAAGAGTATATATCCTAGTGCTATATAAATGAAGTAAAAGAACTATGATTTTGTATACAAGACAAAGAAAGTAAGTCTATGATCTAAGAATACATTTCAAGAAAAAAACATAATGAAAGGGTGATGTAAAAAGGTTTTGAATGATTTGTAGGATCTATAATATATTTGCTTTTCTATTATAAAATGTTTTCCCAATAGTTTAGAATAATAACTATGGAGGTAGAAACATACCCATAACCCACTAAACCCAGTTTTGAGGGTGAGTTTAGAGTAACTTTCTTGGCCTAACTTCTTGTTTGTAAACTAAAAAATTAGACAAATGGTATAATTATCTAATGGTGTAAACAAGGGGATCCTAGGAATTTATAATATATCATGAAGTAAGTGGAAACTAATGTCTATTTTTGGCTTTGTACTATTGCTATGAGTATTGGGGTAAGTCCCTCATACCACGATGTATACAAATAGAACATTGTATAACCCTTCATGACAATAGCGAAGTGGTTTTAAAATTATTGTAACATAATTTATAAAATAAGAAAAACAAAATTAAAAATAAAATGAATATAAAAAGTGAAAGATTTTGTGTATAGGAGACAACATAATTTAACTCAAGGTCAAAAGAATGATCTTTTGTGTCAATATTTATCCAAGGTGACAAGACAAATCTTTTTAGTAATGGATTACTCCAAGGTCAAAAAATTTAAATCATTATGTTACAAATATTCTCTAATAATTACTATATTATTTGTGTTAGAACTTTCTAGAATTAAATTGAAACCATAGGATAAAAATCAACAAGCAACAAACAATGTTATTTTCTAAAAGTAGGTTCACCAAAAAATTTACCATTATAATTAATTATGAAAGGAAATTAACTCTAAAGCAATGTAAACTTAAAATCTGATCTAGGAAGATAAATAAGATAGCCTAATATAAAAATACAATGATATACAAAATTTATAAAAGTTATGAATTACTAAAAATAAACATTAGGGTTAGGGTTAGAGACATATCCTTACAAAGTGATGTATTCATATTATGATATTCATTAATTGATTTTGATTGTCTAAAATGGCTTGTGATAACCTAAAAACATAGATTTAATTTAAGATAGTATCTCACTATATTATGGGATAAATACACCTTAGATAAATAGGGTCACAATACATTTTTATATACTAGTGTCACATTATTTATGTTGACTATGAATTAGATCTAAAAATGTGAGTTAGTTCATCTTTATCTGAATACTATCTAATTCTATGTAAAGCCTATTTTGATGCATATATCACCTATTAAATTAAAACCCTAGCATATAAAATTACACAAACAATATCAAATGCATTAGGTGGGAAGGTACAAAAATGGGATATGGCTGAGCTATCCTAAAAATAATCCTTGTTGATTGAGTGTTGTTTACATAGTCCAGATGGACCTTAGGATGATGTAATTCTCCCTTTTGGGAAGTCCATATGAATGTAATTAGAAAATATGAATAGAAATTTTGACAAAGGATGGCATCATCCTGAAATAAAACAATGTTAACTTGCCCAATGACTATATTACTATAACAGAGTTATAGTAGGGATATTTTCTTAATAGATAAATTCTTTTGAAATTACCTTTACAATAAGGTGACAATTAGAGTAATCTAGGGGGGGCGTAGTTGGGGGTTCAAGTGAGATAATTTATGTCTTATTATATAATAATAGTTTTTTTTAATACTAACTAACATATAAATCATGTAGACACTAAAAATTTGATCTCTCATATATTGTATAGAACTAAGAATAATATAACATTCCTATTATAGTTATATATTGGTTGTCATCTCTTTCTTTCTTCCCTCTATTATTTAATTTTTTTGAAATTTCATGTTATTTATCATTTTTAATTTAATTTAATTCATAATCATTTTAAATGTGTTTAAGTTATCCACTAGGTCCCTTCCTAGGCCCTATATTAGTGGTATCAACTTTCACAGCTCATATGATTACTGAGTAGTATTGTGGTGTTTCTAAAATTCATCATTTTTTTATGACCACACATACAAGGTATAATAATAGAAATCTATGGATCAATATTTGTGATTATTAATCATAGCTTCCTTCAAGTCCTAAAATGGGAGACAAATATTTAATGACTCCAAATTCATAAATGTTCTATAAAGTGATAGAGGATGCATTTCAAATATAATGAGAAGAATTGGAAGAATGTCATGAACATGAATAAGTAAGTATCATTAATCAATTCTCACTAATTATCAAGTACTAAACTCTTTCTAATACCTTTCATTCTCATCGACCATTTGGTGTTCAAATATTTTATAAGGTACATGTTAATCTATATATACCTATGTTTTAAAGAAGAATAGATGCAGATGCACTAGATAATTATCTTAATCTCATTTGTTCATAATATGTGGTTAAACAAATCTCTAACTAAGAAAAAATTACATTCACTCTTCTAAAAATTTATTTATTAGTAAAAAATGGTGGGAAAAATACTGTGCTTCATATGAGAATCACAAAGAAGAATTCAACTTAGATATGTTTGTAGGCATATGGAATGGTTTTGTAGAATCACTTAAGGAAATATATTATCCTATTATAAACTATGATGAATTGTACATCAAGTTATCTTAGTCATGCCAAGATATAGAGTAATGTATGCAAAAATACATAATTACCTTCTTGGTGTCTAAATTTTAGATTCAAGATTTTAAGTAGAATATTATTTTGAAATATAGTTCAGGCTTGATGTTAGGTATGGAGCATTATTGTCTTCCAAGATTAGAGGTTAAAATTTTGATGTTATTTTAGTTAGGTTTTGGATTCCATTCTTTGTATCCCTAATGGCACAGGGGGAGGAACCCCCCTTATAGGGTTTGATGTAGAGGGGATGACCCCCTTTTTGAGGGGTTTCGGGGCCACACACCATGGAGGGGGTTCGGGGGCAATGCCCTTGAAGTAAAAAATTTACTAAAATTGCCTTGTAAATTTGTAATTTCATAGTCAATCTAGGCCATTGATTAAAAGTTTCTATATTTGATGGTATGAGTTATGTTTAGGTGTTTTTTGACCTAAAATGTATTGATACATGGATGAGATGATAAAAAAACATATTGTACACAAAGAGGAGCCAGAGAAGGTAGGGAGTTGTAAAAGGTTTTGTTGTATGATTTGTTTCACCCTTGTATTAATGGAAATAATATACTACACAATTTTGGTGGATGTAGCCCATCTTGGGTGAACCTCATTAAATTTGTTGTGTCATATTTTGTGTATGTTTATGATTATTTTCTGAATGATTGATTGATTCATTTCATATTTTCACTTGTATGTAATTTGGGGATAAATCTATGTTTTATTTTATCCTAACACTTGAGACCTCATATCTAGTTAGAATTGGATTTACTATAAATATTTTAAATTTAAAAATCTTATAAATTTGATTGTAAGTTTGAGTCAAAGGCCAAGGCTAATACTAAGTTATATGATTATAAGTCTTAGGCTAAACAACAATCTAAATGTTATAATCAAAATTACAAATTAGGGAATAACTCTAAACACCCTCCATAGAAGAAGTAAGAATCATAAAGTGACTAGAATAAATATTCCAAGTTGGAAAGTGGAGTTCAATTCAAAACTCTAGAATTCATTTCAATGATGAATGACATGCTAGGAAGACTCTAGTTTCACAACTTAAAACAATAATTATGAACACAACATCATTAGATAAAGGTAAGTAAATCATGGTTAATGAGCCTCGTGCCATGCACAAATATCTCTACTAGCCCCAAAAAAATAGAAAAAAGTAAAAATATTGTTCGATTCTAAAATGTGGATCAATGTTTAACCAATACACTTCATTTTTGATGATATAAATTAGAAGAACCTAATTTTTACTCAT
The DNA here is from genome assembly GCA_037957365.1 of Torreya grandis. NCBI lineage: Eukaryota > Viridiplantae > Streptophyta > Pinopsida > Cupressales > Taxaceae > Torreya > Torreya grandis. Next base: position 433,062 of record JARHVA010004673.1, read on the forward strand.
GTTGTTCATAGATAAAACTTACCATTATCACCTCACCCATAACCATACTCCATTAAATGATTCCATGTGGGATCTAAAAAACACTCATTAATAAAAAGTGGTGTACAACATCAAACATTTTAAAGATATAATCCTTTACAACTTCAATCAATTATAGGTATGTTATCTTCTACTTGATCAACCATATCTTTACCATCAACATGTATTCTATGATGGAAATGGTGTCATCAATGTTAGTGATATGAGATACCACATATCAAAAGAACCTCCAAAGCTATCACTCATTATTGTCAATTAGTGTAAGAATCTAGTCACATATACTAAAATATTTTTGCTTCTTATGTTAATATTTAAAAGTACCATAGTCCTTATGTTACCAATTTCTATTGTAATTTTTCAAGAATACATAAAAGTAATAGAGTTAAATTTTGACTTGAAAGAATATAAGGATGTATTTCAGATACCAAAAGAAATTCCTACACACTGTATAGTGAAACACACTATCGATTTGATCCTTAGACCACCTCTACCTATTTCTTCTTTATATCCCACATCCTTTTTAGAGAATGAATAAATTAAGTGACATATCAATAAAATTGTGAATAAAGGAAATATATGCCTAACTCATCACCTTGTGATATATCAATTCTACTTATGCCAAACAATGATAACACATGGAGGTTGTGCATCAATTATAAATCTCTAAAAAATACCACAATGAAAAAATTATATCCTCTTATAAGGATTGAGGACCCACTGGACTAGTTATATGGTGTAAAATAATTCACCAAAATTGACCTTGAGTCTAGGTATCATCATATTTATGTTGATACTATAGATGTATGAAAGATAACCCTTAGGGCTAAATAATATTTGTTTGAATGGTTAGTAACTCCCTTTGGTTTGACCAATGCATAAGCTACTTTCATATGAATGATGAATGACATTATTGGGCCATTAAATACTTCATTTGCTATAGTATACCTTGATGACATCTTGATCTTTAGCAAAAACATGGGATGAACATATACTCCATTTAGACCAAGTGCTTGACACTTTTTAGAATTTTTTTTTTTATGAAAGCATGGATAAATGCTCATTTTTCATGCCATAGATACATTATATTAGATACATGGTAGATTCATAAAAGTTCATGTAGATATGAACAAGATTCAAGTCATCCTAAAATGGCTATAATAAAATAATCTCACAAAGCTTCATAGATTCTTGGGATTGGAAAATTTATATAGGAGATTCATAATTGGCTTTTTAGATTAGAAATGTGACTTGTCCTCTAAACCAAGTTATCCAATGTGGCACTAAATCAAATTTCATCTCTAATGCCACAAAAAAAAATCATTTGAACAATTTAAATGCAAACTATGTTCCACACAAGTAATTATTTTATTGGACTTTCATCAACCATTTAAGACTCAATATCTCTAAGTGCAAACCTTAAAGGGTGCACTAGGAAAGGGGTGGGTAGACCATTGGTGCTTCATAGGATTACAGTCCCTTACTTCCACTTATTACCAATCCAATTAGCTCTTAAAATAATTCCATGAGTTATTACTTATCTATTGAATATTCCTCTAGTATTTTCCCACTTTCCATCATTATTTTCCTCAACTTATGCCCTTTTTGATAGTCAGCTTTACTAGGTTGACTGGGTCAACCCTGTATAGTATTGGGTGAAATTCACTTAGGGAATAGGTTGGCTCTTACCTAACCTAGGCAATGACCTAGTTATTTTTTGTCCTTAATTGTACTAGGTCGACTGGCTCAACCCTATTACCTAAAACATTTGGAAGGGATTAGTGTTAAATCCACCTATATATATATATATATATACATATATATATATATATATATATATATATATATATATATATATATATATATATATATAAGATAATTTCATCATTATTATATGATCAATCAAGAGTTATTATTCTCTTGCACTTCTTTATAATATGCTCTTCCACCATTATATTTGAGGAATCTTAGGTTAAGGTTTCTAATTTGAGAATATAGTCTTGTGGAGAACTCTTGGATGTTTTGACTTTTCTTAGTGATCCTTACAAACTTAAACAACCTATTTCAAAGCCCCTTTGGCTAAGGGAGATATTGAGTCTTGATGGGTTCATCATTTAGGTAATTATTCTCTAACTTTGCTCCTTTCTTTAGTAGATAGAACTAGCATAAGTATTCAATTCGAATAATATTGCTTTTCTTATTCCATTTATTAGAGTTTTGATCATACATAGCTTAATTGATATTCTCCTTTACATGTTTGTTTTGTTTACTAAACCCCACTTTGTGCTACAAGCTTAGGTGATAACTAGATTAGATTTGCTTTACTTTTTATTAGTTTAGTGAGATATCAAAACATAGGACTCCTTTAGGGTTATTGTGTGATTGTTATTGACTAGAGTCTTTGGAACCCTTCCTAACATTGTGTATTATGATAAGAGATCCTATAATTAGGTCTATCAGATCCCCATATTGGTCATATTACCAATTATCTAATGTGTCCCCAATCAGAAGTGTATGGTATGATCTATCTTCTCTAAGCTAGGATTGATTTATAGAAATGATGAATTTTTGATTGCATACATTCTAGTGAAACAAATGTGAATTTAAAACTTGCAGGTTTTATTTCACATTTTTCATTATTTTATCAATTTATTTTTATAATTTGTGATACTAGGTTGATAGTGTCAATATAGATCTAAATTTTGTGCACATGTTTAACACACAGTCATATTAATATGACTACATTTTATTTGTACATGTTTTTCATTAGGTACATACTACTAGGTCGACTCTATCAACACAATACATTTTTAGACATCTAGATCAGGTTACTAGGTCAACTTTATCAACATAGTACATTTTCAAACATCTAAATTAGACTACTAGGTCTACCCAGTCAATTTTATACATTTCTAAACTTCTAAAAAACATACTAAGTTGACATTGTCAACACAAGACATTTTATAGGTTTTTAGTAAATAGGAAATTACAAAGCTAGGTTGACCTAATCAAATTAGTTTTTATAATTTGAAAGTATAAATCAAGGTACTTCAATAGAAATCTCGTTTTTCTCTACATCCTCAAACCCACAAGGTTCCATTCTATCCTCTATGTCATTTATGTGATTCATTATAGATCTATTTTTCAAATTTTTTAGTCTTTAAAATTGCCCCTATATAGTCAACTAGGTCAACCCTATCAACATATTTATGTATTATATATAAAAAAACTAGGTTGACACTATCGACGTATTTATTTTTTGGACCCTTGATTCCACAATATAGAAGTGAAATTATCGACTCTATTTTGTATTGTCTGCATACACTAGTATTCGAGATAACACTATATTATTTTTTAAAGTTAGAATTAACACTTATATGATAGTAATTAGCTCACAATTTAACTTCTTTATATGTACATGATTAGAATAGATCACATAGTATAATTAGGTGGTTTCTAAATAAATCATTTAGCTACACTATTTTCTCTTTTATGTACACACTATCAAATCACAAAATCCTAAAATGCACTTTGATAATTATCTACCCAAGGTCGACCTACTTGGATTTCATCACCAAGGGGGAATTAAAATTAGTTTTTTATCCAAATATAAATATGTGGTTAATGGTATATATTCATTAATCACCCCAAACCCTTATCACTATAGTGTGTGAAGTGAGGGTATAGACCCAAATACCAAGCCAATACCATTGCCAATATAGATCCCTTTCAGCTTAAGCATCCTGAAACCATCCATAGATTAATTTTTAGTTCCTTTTCTAAAACCAACTTATTATCACATCTAAAATTATATTATAATAATCTAAAAATATTCAGCATGACCACTTAGCTTTTACTCTCTAGGTTGATTACTTACTCTTTACTCAATTGTATGTTGTATTGAAAAACTTGCATTAACCAGTGTTGGTGAGATATTTTGTGATGTGTGCCTTAATTGTATCAACCTTATTCATAAAATTTATTGTGTGTTTCCTTTCATTTATTTCTTTCAAAAGTACTTGCAAAATTTGTCCTATTTTAGTACACAATCATTCTACTCGACACAGTCTCTTACAGACTATCTTTTTTCCTCTATTTATAGTACTAGGTCAACTTTTTCAACTTTGTATACTTGTTAAAATCTTGTTTCTAGTAGAAGGTCGACCCATTTGAATTTATACATTTTTATATATTCCCTATCTACCAACCCAATTCTATATTTTTCCTTAGCTTTTTATTCATTTCTCTCCATTCATCATGTAGTCCCTTGTTAGAATATTCTTGGATAGAATAAATCCATTTAGATACTATATGAGATGTTCATTTCTCCCTCTCTTTTCTTCTTGAGAGAACCATCACTCTTGGGGCACCTCTTTCGCTCCTTCAACCCTAACTTATAACATGGTGTAAATTGATCTCAAGATGAAGTTAATGGGTATGATCCTTTCTATACCTACTAAGAGACTTCTCATCCTAAAAACCTTCAAACTAATGTGGGAATAATTAACATAATTTTAATCAATAATCCCATTAATAATCCATCTTCTAATAACCCTCCCTCTAATACCAATTGGGGGAGTGCTCCTACAAATACTAACCTACCTATTGATATAACTCAACTTCTTACCTAAGTCATATAGAAAATGAACATAATGCAAAAATCTAACACCAATCAAATAGTTCAACTCTAACATATTTTGATTAATATGGCTAATCAACCTCCAAAAATCCATCCTCAAGCTAATCCCAATTTTATTCCTCTATATCATAGAGATGCTTCTATAATTGTTATTCCTAAACCCATAATGAATAATAAGATGCTTCAAACTATTAAAAATTATCCTTTGTCTCTATTCATTATATCCATTGATATTGGTAACATATCTCCAACTATCAAATATGATGGTACTAAAGACACAACCTCATTTCTCAAAGCCTTTGGCAATATTTATAAAGAGTGGATCCAAACTAATACTTTTACCACAACTAATTATTTGTCAAAAGATTCATTAGTGATGTATTAGAATGATTCAACCAATTAACCCAACATTTCATTTGGAAACTTGAATATTTGGTCAATCATTTAGCTAAAGAGTTTCAACACAATGTTCTTCCCAAAAATTGTCTTAGCCACTTCATCAATGCCAAGCAATCTCCCACTAAATAATTTCATGACTATCAAAAGATGGAAATCATTGGCCCATAAATTTGACCACAACATGATGATGATAACTTGTTCAAACTCTTTATAACTACTTTGAATCTTCATATTCAATATAAGGTTCAAAATTTTTGTGACATCCCCATTGAGATCTATTTAAAAATACATTATTTATTTTTCAAGTTAACACATATGTAAAAGTAGACTACATCCCAAGAGTCTAATAGAGATCATTAAATTATTCACATGTAATCATAATATCAATACATATTACAACAAAAAAAATATATCTCTAATATCATGAGAGAATGACAACTCAATATAGAAAGTAATTATAAAATTTTAAACTCAACTTATCTAAATACACAATCACCACTGTCAATGTGCATTAATGTATAATTAAAACTCTTCATGATTATTTTATAATAACAAGTACACCAATCTATAAATCATATACTTGGCTACCCTGGAGCATGCTTCCCAAACTTCAAATATCTATGCCAATCTCAAGTATCATCTCGATAAGTAGTATTGTTATGGGGAGGGAGAGCATCATCCAAGCACTTTTCTACACCAACCATAGACCAATGATCTGCTACAATAAACCCATCATGAAATGGCCCTCCCTTCATGGATGGGTAGATAGTGATGGCAAAAGAATCTAGAGATGATAGCAAGTATTCATGGGTTGTATGATTTTAGACTAAACATGCAATGTATCATAGAAATATGTTCTATTTAAAGATATCACAAAAACATGTGAATATCACTTATGAAATGATAATATCTCACCAAACATACATTGGCCCAAAGTCTTACAAATAATAATATAAAAGTAATATATAGATTTATCAATTTTATACACACCACTTGATTGGACTGATTTCATCTAGAATTATAATTTTGGTAAGCTAGTGAAGTCCATCTCACTCCTTACTCCACATTAGCAATGCAAATTCATAAAATAAAATTTAACCACAATATTTAAAAACTTACATCCTACTATAAAATACATCATATGACATGATATACAAAGAAGTAATAACATCATACATTTAATACGTCAAACATATGCATGAATTTTTCATTATATTCTATCCCATACTAGAAATATTGATTACAAATATACCACCTAAGTAAACATACAATTTAACTGTATAATTTAAAAAATATAATTGGTTTCCAATTATCTACACCCTATGGTAACCCATATTACCACAATCCAGTGTTCTAAGACTTAACTACTAGTTTTTCACAATCAATCATATAAATTAGTCTCAAATACATGGAAACACAAGTATTATATAAGTAACAAAGCAAGTCATCATTCTCATGGAACCTAATAACATACCAAGCTAACATTTTATAAACTCTCAAATTTAATATTCACACATACACAAGTCTTACCAACTGTAATAACACACACTATCCACAATAATAGACATCATGTATACAATAAAATAGTTAGATGTAGATATAATTTTAGGCATAATAACTACATTAATAACCACCCAAGTACAACATACTTTTATATTGTATTAACCTATGATATTCCATGCTATCATAGGTTCCCAACTACATAACAACACATACTCCAAACTTATGATTTTCAAGACTCAACCAATTCATGTAAATAAAAACAAGAAAAAAATAAACAATTACAACACCCGAGTATAATGCATATAATCATACCAAGTATCACAACATATAGACATGCATCATGATGCACCATTATGTACTAAGTGTAACTAAAAATTTATACATAATAACACACTCATAGTATGTAATGCACACAAGTATTCCATATTGAATACACATAACTAACATCTATTCACATTATTAGTAGTGAGTCAGATAATTCATAAACCTATTATGACTTTTCATACTAATGACTCAATTGCTACTAGGAGACTATCCAAGGGTTATAGTTTCATGTTTCCTATGTAAATTAATGACCTTCTCAATTCATCTAATGAACTATAGGTATTATACCTGTATACTAACTCTTACAGATCCTAATGTGTATCACATGTAGGTGTTCTAATGATATATAATTTGTAAACTATGGTTTAGTGTTACAAAGCATAGAAATCAACTAATGAAGTATTTATAAATACATGGAACACAATTTGCATACAACTAGAAAAATTGGAACTTTATTTTCTTGAAACACATGTAATCTAGTTTAACAATTAGTTTATATTTGGGGGTTTACAAGTAATCATTTACTAAACTATTTTATTCAATTCTTTAAATTTTCATTTAATATTTCTCCTAAGAAATTTAATTAAAGAATACTACCCCAATTTGTTAATTAAGATAATATGTAATTCAATGCCAAATTTTGCATGCATGTTTTCATTTTTAAGGAGTCTAAATGTTCTATAGATTTAATCCACAATCCAAGGTAGTTATATTTTATCTATTCAACTCCATTTACAAATTATTATGGATTCATATTACATAATGGCTAAGAATCTAGCTTTATTTTACCATCTTCATTATTAGTTACTGATTCCAATATTTATGCCCTCTGAGCATTATAACATTAATGTCATCTTTAGTTCAAGTGAGTAACCAATACAAGAATTGAGAGTTTATAATAAAATTTGGATATAATTTTATACATAAATAAAGTTTATAAACCTTCCCAATTTTCTCTACAAAGGTTGAACAATCAAAAACCTTCTCTAATAATGTTTGTTTTGGCATTGACCAATGCTCATATATGAGATATATCATCCTATTTTTTTTACTCAACCCCATTTTAATGTCTATACCTCATAGTTAAATAATTTATGACTATTTAAGATTATAATATATTTTTATATAATCAACCAATATAATATATAAGGAATAATATATTAATTTCCAACATGGATTGGTAGTATAATCCTATAGAATATACCCAAGATAATATTATATGATTTTAAATCATTATCCCCTAAATCTTCTTTTGCTCTACACCATTAATTCTACTATCATTTAGAGGGTGAATATAAAGATTAGGTTTTATAATTATCAAAAATACCAACTAGATGGAAAATCATAAGTATACCTAAGTCTAACAAAGTCTGACATGATGTTAACAGAACAAATACTAAGTATACCAAATTTTTATGTCGTGCTATTTGCTAGAAAATTAAATATTAAGCTTAAAAAAGTCTTCTCATTATCAAACAAATAAATATTGTCTATTTAAGTGATGCCTCTAAATAAATTATAATTTAAATTAATTTAATAATTAGAGAAAATAAATTAGTGCCTTGAAATAAATTGTAATTCAAATTAAATTATGTTTATCAATCAAGGTAAATATTGACTACTTGACACTTCTAAATTGGATTTCATTTACTACATTGACCCCAACACCAAGATTAAGAACATATATTAAAAGGTTTGATGCCATATGGTTATGAAGCTATGTTTTTTAGGTGGATGAAATAATAGTTAAAACCCATAATTAAGATGACTAATAATATATTTAATAATTATGGATTAAGCATATATATACGGTGTTGGGTTTACTATTGAGTTTTTATAAAAAAATTTAGAGTTATAATCACTATGGGAGTGAATTAGTTATGAAAGATAATATAATTCAATTCCAAACTCTTAAACATTCAGCATACATCAATCTTGATCAAGGATCATAAACATGAAAGCACATACATCCAAAGCATACATAAGAGCATACATCACATAAACACATCATATATGTGGGAAACCCTCTTGGGGGATTAAACCCATTGAAATTTGAAATATTGACTAAAATCCTATAAAAAAATATCTAACATTTAGACCAGCACCAATTGATCAAGGATAACCCACCCCTTAATTTAGTTAATCATCCATATGACCTTTTGCTAGCTCCAACTAGTAAGGAGGATACAACCCCCTAAGAAACCAAGAACCCACTAAGCTACCTTGATATGATCTCTAACTTTGATATGATGTCTTCTACACCTGATAATAGATTTCTCTTACTTTCACTCTTTTCTTTTTACATTATCATAAACTTTTACACACAAGTGGTGCATCTAAAACACCTTTTTAGATCACTCTTTACTTCTAAGTACATACATAATTAAAAAACCTAAAAAAATCTATCATAATTACAATAACATGACTTGTATGTCATTCACACACTTTTAAACCTACTTAGCTCTTCAATCCATCCATTAAGCATACTCACTCAATCAACCTCTAGGGCTTACTCACTCAAACTACCTCTTCTAGGCTTATTAGGTCTAATGACCTATATGTTCACATTCATCAACTTGATCAGATAAACATGACTGATCTCTTTGGTCTCTAATGGTCCTCATTGACCTTTACCTTCTATTTCAAAGGTTACTTCACTCAATGTCACATCTGCACTTCTTTTCACTCACTTTCAATTCTAGAAACCATTACCTTGGTCTCTATTATTTATAGAATCTTCAGCTATATCAACTTATTGGTCGGTCATAAAACTTTATTTAACCATTAAGACATATAACATGCTCATACAAATATTAATACCATTTTCATAGGTTTTCCATTGCATCTATGGGTCACACTTAAGTAGCTATGCCTTTGTATTAGGCCATAATATCCCTTATAGGTCTCCTTGAGACCTATTCACCCATTTAGCACTCCATAAAGAAAATCAACAAAATATAATCAATCTCAAATATATATATCCACTCCATATGATTACTAAGACATACTCATATTATTTCCCCTACCAAAACATGTGATCTAATAATTTGACTCAAGAGAGGATGGTTAGTATAGTGTTAGTTTCAAAATGAAAACAAAATGAAAGAAACACACTAACTAAAATAACATCTCTAGGCCTAGACACTAGGGAGATTTTAGTTAATAAACATGAATAAAACAAATAACTAAAATGAAAAAGAAACCCTCCCAAAATTATTTTTGTAGTGGTTTCCTCAGCTTGTGCTCATGAAGTCCTTGGTAATGGAAGCTTAGCTGCCTCCATCTCTTCTTGGCACCTTTGGCTTGCGGCTTGGCTTGGCTTGGAATAAATTTAGAATGGTAACACTAGTTGCTTGAAGATTTTGGATAAATTTTGTCCTTATAACTTTTCATAATCAAGTCTTAAAATTCAGATGGTGAGGCCTCCTATTTATAGATTTTTAAGAATGTCTAGAATTAACTTAAATCATCCATCTTGAGATTGAGATGTGTGGTTGATGATTAATTAAATTTTTGGAATTAATTTTATAATTATCCTCATCATGAAATTAGAATAAGGTTAAATTAAGAGGCATAGAGGGCAACATGAAATGTATTGATGATGCATCGAGGGCATGAATCTTGATATTTGTGACATTTATGGCCTAGGGATGTCTTACTAAGAAATGAGGTCACTTGATGATGTATATATTCAATATCCATTTCCAAAAATAAGTTTTCAACAAGTTTCCATGTAATTATTAATTAGGCCTTGATTTGGATTAATTAACTCTTAAGCTTGATTAAGCACTTTATGCACAAATTACTCAAATTGATCAGAATACCTTATTATTGGTCTAAAATTTGACTAGATTGGAATTAGAAGTTGATGTCAGATGAATTGTAACCATATTATAATTTAAGATATTACCAATAAAAAATAAAAAAGGTGCATGTCTTGTGAAAAATATTTGATAGGAAATATCAATCTAGAACACCTAGGTGCAAAATTATCATTTTAACTCAAAATGAATTGATCAAAGTTATCTATCCCATAAATTGCATTGCCCCATTTAGTGATACCCTAGCCAAAATTAGAGCTTGAATATATCAGTTTCAACTCATTAAGCATGTTTTAGTATTTTTAAGTCAAATTGTGTATTTTGGGTAGAAATTGGCCAAAAGCTTAATTGGAGGTTATTGTTGACTAGATTTAGGTTTCTATAGTTTGTACCTATTTGGGTAGGTGTTACAAGCTATAAGCATAGTAACATCTTCTTAAATAATGAAAAGGTCTTGTATGTCTATAATTGTAATGATGAAAAACTAACTATATGATGCCCTTTCAAGGAAATGGTTGGCATAAGTAGGTCAACAAATGGTCCCTTAAAAATAAAGAAGTGAAATGATGGGACCAAAGAAAATAAATATTATGGGGTGAAAACACAATGATATTCAAAAAGTAGTCATAATCTTTGAGAATGCAAGTGGGATGGTGTACAATGGTTTTCCTAAAGGCTGTTATAAGCATTGTACCTAGATAGTGGTAATATGGAATGATAAAAAAATGATTTGCCCAAAGGTGGTTATAATCATTGAGAAGATGGTGCTACCCCTAATAGGATAGACAAACAAGATAATAGCATGCCCCTGTATAGGCAAAAAATGTAAAATGGTGACAACACAATGATTTACCCAAAGATGGTTATAATCATTAATAAATACAAGTGGGATGGTGTGCAATGATTTTCCCATAAGTGGTTATAATCATTAGATGTTGATTATGGAAAACATGATAAACTTGGTGGAGGATGATGATAACTTAATAAAAAAGGTAATGATGAATTGGAACAACTTACTAGTAGGGAGATGTTCATCCAAACTAATAAAGGTTGAAATTCTTTCATGTTTAATTATTTTATTTGGAGTATGATTGGGATTGAATCAAGATGTCCATGTGAAAGCGATGCCACCATTATTAATGGAATTCTTAAATCTAAGGTTTTTTGTATCATGTGTTAGTAGGCATCATGATATAACATCATGAAGACTTTGTTAAATTATGCATAAGGACTGACTCCAAAAATCTAATACTCAATAAAACATAATGCACCAATGATAGAAACCATGATGACAATGTAAAAATATGAATATGGATGGATTCAAGTGTAAGTGTGGGAAAGGAATCACCCAATGAACACACATAAATTAAATCAAGGCAATGGTGATGGAGCAAAAAAATAAGTAGATAAACAAACAAACAATGCAATAGAAACTATATGAACATTTCCCCTAGAAAATAGGTGACAACTTAACAAAAAAAATGAGGGAATAAAATAAAAGGAAGGGGGTGGTTGAGTTATCTCCATATTCACTAGGAAAGTGGACACTACCTACATAGTTTCATGGATGTAATATCCAATAAAATCTTCAGGCCAAATGTAGTTCTCTCAGGGAATGGGAAAAATGAGATAACAGATGAAAAAAATAGAATGGATGTGATAGAAGAATAGGAATAGTCTTTAAAAATGGCAAGTACAAGATATGAAAGGCCAAAAAGGATGGGGAAACTAAATGATAAGTTATTTGCTTGTAACTTAGTAAGGGTTCCCAGAATCTTTAAGTCAAAAAAGTGGTCAATGTTTATGTTCTTTTCTAACAATTTTTCAAAAGTTTTTGGAATTTTTTAAAGTATCTCAAATCGAATCAAGAATGATGAGACACTAAATGATTCAATCTCAAAAAATGGTGAGATCATGGCTTAATTTTCTCACAAAATGGTGATAACGTGGCTTAGGTTGCTCACCAAATAGCGAGACCATGGCTTAGGGCGACTGAGCTGACCTCAACAAGTATCAAGTGCTACCTATATAGTCCCAGAGTAGGACCTCAATTCACTATAGTTACACCTTTATAATGAATGAATTTAACTAGTGTAGCAATCAATTCAAAAAAAATAGGTACAATTGGTAAAAAGGCATAGTATGACATAAGAAGTGGCAAGTTGGTACGTCAAGGCTTAATATTGTCCCTGGTTTTCCCATAGGTAGTTATAAATAGGACATAATGGCATAGATAAATGGTACTAATTTTCCCAAAGGTGGTTATAATTAGTAGTAATATTGGTGGTAAGAAATGAATAAAAAATGAAGGATGCAACTACCAAAACTTCTATCACACTATTCTAAAATATGATCTCTATTTGAAGTACTTAAACTAAATAATGAAACTAATTAGATACCTTAATGCTAAAAATGTGTAACTAATGGAAAAAACTAATGCCAAACAAGCTAATATTTAGAACACATTGGGCTGATAGGTTGAAAGTGGAAAGTGAATATGGCTAAGAGGACGAATAAGGATGATATTTGCATAAAGAATAATAGTGATAAAATGGAATAACTAAAATGGTCCTTACAGACAATATACATTAGCACTCAAACATAGTACCACTTGAGATGAATAATATTCATCAGCTTAGGAAGTTCATCTCTGTCTAGTGTGGCAAACATGTATGCTCCTGATCCATAAACTATAGTAATGATAAAAGTCCTTGTCAAGTTTAGTTTGAATTTTCCTTTATGCTTCTTATCAGTCATGGTATTATTTTTGTTTTAATTAAGAACAAGATCACCAAGCTTAAATTTTATATACCTAACACACTAATTGTAGTGGCCTTTGACCTGGTTCTGATATGATTGAATATTTTTGAGTGTGGCTATGCATTTCTCATCAATTAGGTCTTGCTCTTTCAGGCAAGCTACTCGATAGTCATGATCATCCAAGACATGCTTGAAAGAGATACATAGTGAAGGCAATTAAACCTGAATGGGAAGGATGGCTTCAGTACCATAAAGAAGTGAGTATAGAGTACCTCCTATGGGGGTACTATGATTGGTATCATATGCACAAAGGGAAGGGAATATATGCAAGTGATAATCATAACTGACATCATTGATAATCTTTTTGAAAAATTGATAATGATTTTATTAGATGCCTCATCTTGGCCATTACCTTGAGGGTAATACGCTATAACAAAATGTTATGTGATGTTATATTTAGTACATAGCTAATATAAATCCCTGTTCTCGAATGATCTTCCACTATCAAATATAATGTTAGAGGGGATACCATAGTGGAAAATGAGATGGTTAAATATGAATTTGGAAATTTGTTTTCCATTCATGTAAGTGAGGGGTATAGCTTCAATCAAATTACTGAAATATTTAATGGTGGTAAAGATATGTTTATGGCCATTAGATGAAGTGGTGTTGATCTTCCCAAAGAGGTCAAGTCCCCATGTAGAAAATGGCCATGGTGTCAACATCAATTCCAAAGTTTTTATTGGGGCATGAATCAGATTAGCATGTCGTTGACATATGTCACACTTTTTTACCTATGCAGTGGCATCTACATCCATTATGGGACAATAATAACTAGTACTAAAGATATTTTTAGATAAGACTACCCCTCTATAATGAGCTAGACATACTCCTTCATGAACTTCTCTTAACTCTAGTGTAGACTCTACCAAAGTTAAACAACGAAGCATAGTTCCATCAAAATTGTGATGGTAAAGGGTGGATCCAAGTAGAGTATAACAAGTGGAATGATGAATGAAGGCTTTGGTTTGTTTTTGAGATAGGTTAGGTGGTATAACTTGGTCATAAAGGTAGTTGTAAAGGTCTGAGTACCAGATAGAATAAAGACCAACAATATCACAAATCATTACAATGTTTGAAGGTCATGAGCTAGTGCTAATAAATTCTCAATGAGGAACTAATACTCTCTAGCTTTATCTATTTGTCAAATCAAAAAGACAATAGTAGCCATAGCATTTGTAGTTATGTTACTAGCTCTTGGTATATGTTCAAACTGAATGTTGGCAATTTATTGCTTAAGAGTGTTGACCATGGCTCCATATGGAACTAGTTTGTCATCTTTAGTCTAAAAATGATCTGTGACCTAATTAATGATTAACTGAGAACCACCATAAACTTGGATATGAGATATATTCTAATTCACTTCTATTCAAAGTCCTAAAACAAGTGCTTCATACTCAACCATGTTGTTTGTATAAGGAAAGTTGATTCTAAATGATTTAGGGATTAGATCCCTCTATGGTGTAATAAGCAATAGGCCTACCCCTGATCCATGTCTAGTAAATGAAAAATCAAAATATAGCTTCTAGGGATGATCTTCAAGAGGTGTGTTAGTGATGGTCATTATGAATTCATCAAGAAATTGAAACATGAGTGGTTGTGTTTCTATGAGAGGTGCTTCAATAAGTTGATCTACAAGAACTTGTCCCTTGATTGCCTTATGATTAACATACTCTATGTCAAAATCACTAAGAATCATGATCTATTTAGCCATTATACCTTAAAAATATATTTTATATACTATATATTTGAGTTGATCTACTTTTGAAATGACTATGGTCTTATTATTCAACATGTAATGGCACAATTTCTAAGTTACAAAGACCATGGCCAAATAAGATTTTTCAATAGGTGCATAGTTATATTAATATGTAAATAAGGTATGGCTTAGGTAGTATATGACATGATCTTTTACATTATCATCATGTTGATTCAAGAGTGCCCTTAGAGCATGGTCGGTAGTTGATAATTATAACAAGAATGGCTTTCTTGGCATAGGAGGTAATAAAACAAGTAGATTAACAAGATAGTATTTGAGTTGTTGACAAGCTATTTTGTAGTGATCATCCTAGAGAAATACAACTTACTTATTTAAAAGGTGTATAAATAGATGGCACTTGTTTGCTAACTAAGAGATGAAGCATTAGATTGATTGGATTTTACCTTAAAAACTATGAAGTTGCTTTAAATTGGTTGGTGGTGACATCTTGGTTATAGCATGGACTTTAGCTAGATAAAATTCAATACCTATATGAGTCATGATAAATCTAAGTAATTTGCCTAAATTTATGAAAAAAACACATTTATTTGGATTGAGTCTAACTTTGTACTCATGTAATCTTTCAAATATCTTACATAACACTACTGGATGGTTAGCTCTAGTTTTGGATTTTCTTAATATGTTAGTGACATAGTCATTAATAATATCATATAATATGATAGTCATGGATATTTGATATGTATATCTAACATTATTAAGTCTAAATGGCATTACTTGATAACATAATGTTCCCCATGGAGTGGTGAATGCTTTTTTATGTTAGTCTTTTAATGCTATCCTGATCTGGTTTTATCCTTAAAATCCATCCATGAGTGAAAGCATTTCATAACCTACCATAGAGTCAATGATCATGTAGATATTAGGTAATAAAAAATCATCTTTAGGACAAGTTTTGTTGATGTCTTGAAAATTAGTATAAATTATGATCCCTTTAGGATTTTTACTAATAGGTACCACTTTAGAGATCCACTCTAAGTAGTCAATGGATTAGATACATCCTACTTCTAAGAGTTTTTCAACTCTTTATTTATTAATACACTAATGCAATGATGCTTCTTATGTAGGTTTTGTTTTACTAGTTTGGCATCAAGATTAACAACAAGGTGGTGTAGAACCAAGGTGAGGTCTAAACCTAGCATGTTAGAATAGGCCCATGTAAAGATATCTATGAATTCTCTCAATAGAGATGTAAAGATGTCATGTTCCTCCTTAATGAGGGACATTCCTAATTTTATCCATTTTAGGTCTGATGGAGTCTTGATATCTACCTCTTTTGTATCTTCAATTAGAAGGGTTGAACCATCTTCTAGGATAGTAGGTAATGACTTAAACTATTGTATTATGTCATGGTCCTCTATTAGGACTTGCTCTTCAACTTATCCTAAGCATGATGAATCTGAGTCCCCTAATGGGAGATGTGGCTATGTGATAAAAATAGTTATAAATTCTTGAAGGATTTAGTCAAATACTTATTATTGCTAAAAGCTGAACTCAGATCCATAGGCAAGTTCATCATTGGTGGTCTCCTAGTGTGAATTTGAAGAATAATGAACACCCCCATATAATGGCACCTAAAATTGGTTTTCACCACTAGACTAGCCTTTATCTTTACTTTTTCCCTAGTTATAAATCACCTTAAAGAGGTTTTCACTTTGGGACCTCAATGTTTTACTTATTTGTTTTTGGCTAAGGGTGTTGACCTGCGCTCAAAAATAGGCTACAAGATCTAATGTAATTGATAATATTAACTTGTGATCTCCCAATTAAACATTTTCTCTAAGGCCTAAGAAGTCACAAAATACCTCATCATTCTAAAACTCATCAATGGACAGACTGGATTCTTGTTGGTCTCAATCTATCAGTTGGGGATAATATAATGGTAATGGGTTGCAATGAATGACCAAGGTAAGGGTACAAATGGGATTTTTATCAAATAGGTCAGTTTTATCTAGGTTATCAAAGGTGAGGCTATGATAAGGCTCTACTTCTCTATCAACATCATCATCAGTAGTCACTGGTGATAGAGTTTGAATAAGATATGTAGGATCACCCTAGGTGGTTTAAATCCAAGTCCATAAGGTCTTTCATACTTAATCATGGATATTGGCTTGATGGTTCCTTGTTGATTTAGTTTGAGGCATCTTTCTTCATAATTATTACGCTCTATGATCCTATTAGGAATAAGATACTTTTTATTTTTATAACAATCAGCTTGGTTGTCATTGTATAACCATGATTCATCCCCTTTAAGAGGGTCAAGTTCTAGGCTAGATGCTGGTACAAATGTGATAGGTCCCTTATCTTTGTTCTTTTATTACCAATACATATGTGGAGTGACTTTAGGTCACCCAAATGCTTTTTAATTTTGAATAAGATTGGTAATATGAAATGTATCATGGGTCACGTACTCTCTCGATCCATTATCTCAAGTGGTGAAATGATTAAAAGCTTCAAGAAGTAGAATGTGGGAAAGGGAATCCAAGGTATTAGGATCTATGTGATTATCTGGTGAAGGATCAATATGTATAGTCTTTCCTTTATCCTACTTATAACTTGGATTCATGTTGTACTGATAATTGTAGCTTGCAAATTTAGATTCAAGATATTTATAGTGTTAATATGGGTTTAATTCTCCTAGAATTTTCACTTCCATCCCTGAGTGGGAAAACTTGATACATTGGTGCAGCATTGACGAGACTGCATGAATCTCATATAACCAAGGCCTACCTAGAATTATATTGTATGATAACTCAAGATCAAGCACATGGAAAAGTGTATCATGGGTCAAAGGCACAATGATAACTAGCAAACTAATAGTTCCTTATGATTCTCTTCCGTGATTATCATAGGCTTTGATGGTTATTGTTTCTAGTTGGAGATCTATCATTGTGTACCCAAGAAGCTTGATGAGCTATAGAGACACTATGTTGAGGCCTGATCCATTATCTATAAGGACATGTTTCACTTTATATCACTTTATATAAACTTCTATGTACAATGGGTTATTATGGAGTAGGCCAAGGGAAGACATATCGCTTTGGTTTAATGTGACTTGTTGGGCTGGAGCTAGATGTGTAACCAAATATTTAAATTTATTAGGGAATATGTCACTAAAAATAGTGGATTGGGTCAAAAACTCAATCAAGATGTTATTGTGGATTATTGACATTTACAACAAATATAAAATAAAAATTTGTGATGGTGTCTTCTATAATTATTCCATAATATAAAACTTCTTATCTTGGTTAAGAGTGAATGGTTTATTTTGAGTCTAAATGGTTGGTTGGATGATAGGCAAAGTGGCAGATGGTTGTGGTCCTAGGATAGTAATCTTTGACCTCTGAGTTATGATTGCACAATTGAGATTAAATACTAGACCATTATTTCTAACCAATATTGGGAATGGTGTGCGACCAGATATGACAAGTCTTATTTACCAATGTACTTGTATGTAGTCACATTAAAAGAATGAGTTGTCAATATAAGGTCTAAAAGGGGAAGTCCTAGTTTTTTAGTTTTCTTGTATGCACTTCCAAGTTAAAGAAGGATTATCCATGTAATTTGGTTGAATTTTGTTGTTTAACAATGGTATATGATGATTAGTGTTTGGTCTAGGATTAATGGAGATGGTATTAACACTACCCCGTGCAATATGACCTACAGCCCTATTGTAGTCATGTACAATTGCATGGTAGGTTTATTGGTTGTTACTATTTTGAACTTGGTTTTGTCCATTATTCTTTCATTATGGGTTTTAATATTGATTTTATTGATTCTACTAGTTTAGACTTTGATTTTGATACTATTGATTTTGATACTATAGTAGATGTTATTGTTGTTATTGCTGATTATTCTACTATTGTTGATTGTTATGTCAAGAAAAGGGGTTTTGATAAATCCTAAGAGTTTTATTGGAAGTACAAGCACCATTATCCAATGTTATCTCCCCATTCTCTAACATATTTTCAATTAAATGCTTGATTTTGAAACATCTTCATAGATTATGTCCATTAACCTGATGATTGTCACAATTCATTTTCATGGTACCAATCAAGATAAGGAATGCCTTACAGATAATGCTTTGGTATAGGCCAACTAATTAGATTAGTAGTAATAAGCTTGAAAAATATAGACTCAATAGGTTCTCTTAGGTCACTAAAGACAAAATGTACAAGCACAATTCTCCTATAAGGAGGGGTTTGCAATGGTATAGGTTGATGTATTTGTTGTGTAGGTCTTAGTTGTTGTGTTTATAACATTGCTTGGAGAGGTTGTTAAGTAAGAGTAAGCTGAAAAGGTGGTACATATTATGTTTTCACCATTTGGACATGATGGGATTTGGTCACTCCATTTCCCATAATGTTTTTATTGTGGTTGAATTGCTTTAGTCTTTCTTGGTTATTAGCTTGTGCCAGTGGTGATGCTTATGCTTCAATGGGATGTTGATGTTGGTCATTTACCTGATGGTACATTGATTTTGATTAGGTGAATTAAGCTTGATGACTCCTTTATTGATGAGTGCTCGCTCGATCAACAAACCCTTATCAATGTTCTCTTTGAAAGTATGTACACATTGTAGTTATAGATGGTAAGTTATCTCACTATGAATTTTTTTTGTAAACACAGTAGCTAATTGTTTATCTAGTAAACTATGGGTGAAATAGCTTGTAAGGGCTCTTCATCATTTTAGATAACTTGTAAAACTCTCACCATCCTTTGGCTTTGCTTGTGTTAAGTCCACTAATGAAATATCATGCTTGAGATTATAAGAAAAGTACTACAAAAACTTATCAAAAAGATCATCAAAATATGTTATTAAATATTTGGGCAACTTTAAAAACCACTCTAACACTTATCCAACCAAGCTCCTTGAAAATAACAACAAAAGGTATATGTCACGAGCTGACATGCAACAAAGAATTTAGTTAAATGGGTATTAGGGTCACCTTTCCTTTTATATTTGTTAAATTTAAGTGGTTTATATCTTGGAGGAAATGGTATTGAAAAATACTCCATGTTGAATGGATAGGAACACACATCATGCAATTTAAACTTTTTTGTCTATTTCCTAGCTTGAATGGTAGCAATTGCATGCTTCATTTATTACAATTTTTGGGATAGGAAACTAGAAGTAAATTTTTTTTGAGGGATAATATTGGTTTGGGTAAATGGTTGGGAGGTCACAAATGAGACACTTTGACTAGGGTATGATGGAAATACTTATTGGGGTATATTAGTTTGGTTGGGGAATGGACCAAGAATATGCATATGTAGATTAGGATGTACTTGAAATTACACATTTGGTTGTGTGATATTTTGGTTTAGGTTAGTGATAAAGGTTTGAATTAGAGGATTTTATGGTTGGTATGGAGAGATATAACTATACTATGCCTACTATGGTTGAAAAGGGACATGTTGTCAACTAATCAAACATTGCTATTGAGTGGGAACTTATGGATCAAGACCCTATCTCTGAATTTGTGGCACATTTTGAACCAATGGTTGTCTAGTAGGTACTTGAGAAACATGGGAACCTCCTTGTTTCAAGAATCCCTATGGAAAGTGAAAATAGGTTGTAGATTCAACATCTATCATTGAATAATATTTTCTCATTATTGACTAGTCATTGCTTAGTTTTGGATTGGCATATTAGTTTGTGACTAAAGAGGTATGTTTCTCATTACCTAGTGAGGTGGAACATTAGTTTCCCTTGATTGAGGTGGTAGTGTATTTATCCTTTGTTACATTGGTATACTAGATTTTACCTACTATTTTGGAATAATACTCATTACTTATTGAGGAGGAGTAGGATTAATCACATTCTATCATTGAGGTGTGGCATTGGTTGTTTTTTGATTACCTAATATCATAGGTTGTACACTTGAGAAAGCATTTGGTTGAGGTTTAGATGTAGAATATCCTAATCCCTACTATGATGATCTACTCATGTGATTAACTATAGGCACATGTTGTTGGCTAGTCGTTTGTGTGTTAGTACCACTTTGATCATGATTAGATTTTGCTTGCACATTTCCCACTACATTTGGCTCACTATTTTATGTAGAGGTTGAATACACTTCTTCAATAATGGGCATACACATTAAGTTATCTACCAAAATGGCTTTCATGAATGGGTTGGAACTTAGATTTTCTTGTCCAGTTAACTCTATCAATACTCTTATTGAAGGAACTAAGTCAGTAAGAGGTTTTCTTATCATGTTTATTTGATTGAAATTACATGCTAGATTTAGGTAGTTTTGATGTGTTATCTACATTTGGTTAAAGCGATCTTACATGATGTTTTTTCCTTGATTAGATATATTAGGGTATTGATATGTTGTTTGGAATAGATCCATAGGATTTCTACAAGAATCTTGTGGATCATAAATGATATTGTGGGGCACTCTTACTAGGCTTGGTAAATTCTCATGGGGGAATTCTGCTAGAAACTTGGCCCCTACCTCTATGGATCTAACCAAAATCTCATCTTTATTCTCTAAAATATGTTGGTCAAACAAAAATGGATCATATGTGGAAGTTGTATTAGTAGAATATGACTTTTGAAGAACCGGATCATCCACTATGGGTATTGTAGCTAGGTATTGTGTGGTTTGTTCTTTGTCTTGTTCTGAATAAGGTGGTGTGTTAAACAGATAGTTAGCCAATGGATCCTGAATTTGAGCCCCTGATTGAGTATTATAAGAGGGATAACAAGCCATCTCATAAACAATATTATCCACATAGGAGTCTTTCACTATTTTTTCCTACATAACTACATTACTAATCCCTAGATTGTATATGAGTCCACTACGAGTATAGGAATACATGTTGGGATCCCTATTCAATGCTTTGTGATAAAAGGTCAAAGATTTAAACAAACTCAAAAAAGGACCAAATTTAAAATAGATTATGTTCCAACTTGGTCTAGACTCATCAAAAGGATAAAAAGGTTTATGCAAAGATTTGTGAGGAAACAAGTTAGCGTGAAGTATCTAACATTTCATTGTTCACACAAAGATAAGAAAGTAAATGGAAAAAAAATCAAAATGCCAAACTCTAAGGTTAAAGTGTTTCAAATCAATCTAATCTATGAATTTAAAAGTTGTTAGGTCTTTTGGCCAAACATGACATCAAAAGCTAGGCTCAAACACGGCATGCACTAGGACTCTTGGCTAAATAGTGTCAAAAGCTAGACTTTGAAATAGATGAAATTTCTAATCTAATGGATTTGAAACACTTCTAACAAACACTAGGTATTTGATTCTTGGACATGAACTTGATCAACTACGTATAAGGTATGAAACAAAAGGCACTTTAGAGATAGTTTATTTTTTCATAAATAATGGTATAAAACTTGGTTCTTTTGACAAATAAGCTAGACAAAAATTAATAGTATAACTATGATAGAGAAAATATCACAAAAGTACACTTAGATTGGTCTAAAAATGTAGGAACAAATTTGAACTCTATGAAAGAGGGTCTATGAAACAATATTTGAAATTTTTTGGGTAGTGTAACAATGCTACACTATGTAAAAGGTATGACAAAAAACTTTATTTCAAAAAATCTCTAAGGCATAGATAATTTCCCACAATTTTGACATCATAACATTATTTTTCTTGACTCAAAATTTTGTGGTGCATAGACTCAAATTTCAAGTGTTTAACACAAAATGGCTTAAGTATATCAAGTGATGACAATGATTATGAGTCTTAAATAGCCTTCAACTCAAATTGCAAATTAAACCTAAGTTCCCTCAAGTTTAGCACAAATGGTGAACCCAATTAACACATCAACCCTATGAACTTATAAAGGTGCAATTTCAAATTTATCTTATAAGTGAAGGACTTAAACAACTTTGGTAAAGGTCTAGACTCAATTGGGTATCATAACTACACCAAACTAGATGATATAACTACCAAGATATTGATAAACTTTGAATAAGGTAAATCTATGTTTTCACGTGGGTAACATAATGTCTCTTTGTTCAAAGGAAAATTAGGACCATTTGTTTGGATTGAATTGTTTGTTTACACCATGTTTTAACTTCAAACAAGACTTTAACATAGGATAAGACCAACTAATTAATATCTCTTAGATCCTAAACTAACAAGGTTGCTTGGTATTATTGGAATCCATCAATATACATCATTTGAGAGTATTTTAAGTGTTAGTCCAAAATTAAATGTGCATTATATAGTAGAGTTTTTACACCCCCACCCTTCTCTCAAATGATAGTACTATGACATGGACCTTGAGGTGCACCTTACACTAAAAATACTTCCATGGAAAGTGGGGATTTGTCTAAGATCTACCAAGTTTCCAAAAATTCTAGTGGAATCAATTGCATAATGACTTTCATGCCAAATAATGCAAAATAAAAACACAAATTTTGGATATGTGTCACTTGTCTTGTTGTAAAAAGGTCTAGTCCTTTTTACAACCACTACATCTTATTATTCACTCAGTGTAGTGTGATGTACAAAGTACCACTACATCCCATGTGAAACTCCAATTAGGATCCAAATTAATTCAATGTTTAGAGGTGAAACCCTAGGTCAAATCTTCCCTAAAAAACTCACAGGAGGTGATGAAGTCTCCCTCATAAGCCAAGTTTGCATAAAAATAAATTAAACATGAAAGTAAAAAGACTTTAGGGTCATTTTCAAGGTCACCTAAATTTTTATGAGTTTTTGGGGAGTGCTTTAGATAACTTTCGTTCTAAGCCTTGGACTAGGCTACTTGCAATAGGAATGGTTCTTTTGATTCCAAGTGTTCCCTAAAAGGGACAAATGGAAGAACATACATGCAACACCACTCTTTTTTCCAAACAAAGTTTAAACTTAAACAACGAAGTAAATACAAAAACTTGGAAAGGTGAGTTCATTTTTAATCATGAATGGAAAATGAGGTGGTTTTCATTTGATCCCTTAGTCTTAGCTATAACTTTGAAAAATAATGCTAAAAACTCACTTAAGCACCTAAATATTACTTTAAGCACCAAAAATAATG
This sequence comes from Torreya grandis, assembly GCA_037957365.1. Classification (NCBI taxonomy): domain Eukaryota; kingdom Viridiplantae; phylum Streptophyta; class Pinopsida; order Cupressales; family Taxaceae; genus Torreya; species Torreya grandis. The sequence goes on from JARHVA010004673.1 coordinate 457,396, forward strand.
TTCCTAATTCATTTTAAGCATGTAAAAGGTGATATAAACATATTTTTATCAAATTTAAAGCTAGGTCCCACAGCAAAAATGTTAGCATGTCCTTTAGCCTTGAATCTCTTTTGGGTTTGAAATAATGAACTTCAAAAAAGAGCTCTCGAGTCTATGTTTTAACAAAAACATAGTGAGCACTATTGGTTATATAACCAATGATGATTACATTTGCTAACCAATGATTATTATCTATGTGAAATCAGCTATACCAATGTGACTGACGAAAACTATCCAACCGATGTCAGTTTTACTAACTGATGTCAGTTACTGTGTAAACCCATAGAAAATAAAAAATGGCAAAACAAAGCTAGAAAATGAATATTTTAAAGCTGTAAAATGATCTTCTTCATGTCTGGGATGTGTCTAGTACCATTAAGTGTGCCATATTTTATTTAATAATTTGACTCAAGAAAGGATGGTTAGTATAGTGTTAGTTTCAAAATGAAAATAAAATGAAAAAAACACACTAACTAGAATAACATCTTTAGGCCTAGACACTAGGGAGAGTTTATTTAACAAACATGAATAAAACACACAACGAAAATGTAAAATAAACCCTCTTTTACCTTCCTTGGATGCTTCAAAATTCTTGTTGTAGTGTCTTACTTAGCTTGTGCTCATGAAGTCCTTATCAATGGAAGCTTGGCTAACTCCATCTCTTCTTGGCACCTTTGGCTTGTGGCTTAGCTTGGATTGGAATCAATTTTTCATGGTAACACTAGTTTTTTGAATCTTTTGGAACAATTTATGAACTATAACTTTGCATAATCAAGTCTTAAAATTCATGTGGTGAGGCCTCCTATTTATAAATTTTTGAGAATGTCTTGAATCAACTTAAACCGTCCACCCTGAGATTGAGATGTGTGGTTGAGGATTAATTAAATTTTTGGAATTAAGTTTATAGTTATCCTCATCATTAATTTATAAGAAGGGGAAATTAAGAGGCATGGAGGGCATCACGGAAGGTATTTATGAGGCATGAAGGGCATGAATCCAAATATTTATGGCATTTATGGCCTAGAGATGCCTTCTCAACAATTGAGGTCACTTGATGATGTAGATATTCAATATCCATTTCCAAAAATAAGTTTTCAACAAGTTTCCATGGAATTATTAATTAGGCCTTGATTTGGGTTAATTATCTCTTAATCATGATTAAGTACTTTATGCACAAATTACTCAAATTGATCAGAATGCCTTGTTATTTGTCAACAATTTGATTGGATTAAAATTAGAAGTTAATGTTAGATGTGTTGGAACTGTATTCCCATTTAGGATGTTACTAAAAAAAAATAACAAAGGCACGTGTCTTGTGAAAAATATTTGATAGAAAAGATAAATCCAGAGCACCTAGGTGCAAAATTGGCATTTTAACTGGAAATGAACTGATCAAAGTTTGTTGGCCCATAAATTTCATTGCCACATTTAGTGATACCCTAGCCAAATAAACACTTGAATATATCAATTTCAACTCATTTATCATGTTTTATTGTTTTTAGGCCAAATTGTGCATTTTGGGTGGAAATTGGCCAAAAGTATGATTAGATGTTATTGGTGGCTAGATTTAGGTGTCTAAAAACCACTCTTCTACTAAAGCATAGATTGCTCAAACATTATTTAGTACACAAGAACACCATGAAAAAATAAATAGTCAACTTTGAAGCCTTTGTTTATTCTAAATATTGATTTTTCAAACCTCCATAATCCAAAAATATGATCCTCATTGAGTATAAAACACTCTCCAATAGTTAGATAATTTTGAAACATAAAAAACTATCAAGAACAACTCAATTATCCTTCTCATGTCACTTATAGAACATGATAAAACACATAGTCAAATTTGAAGCTCCATAACTTTGATTTTACAAAGATTAAGACCTTCTAAATAGGTTATTTGGATGCACCTTGGAGTCCTCTACAACATTTTTTTACTGTAACTAGAAATTTTTCGTAGATCAAAATATATAACCCAAAACTTGAGCATTGGTTTTCTTCACAAATTCAAATATTTGAATTCCAATGTTCATCGAGTAAATGTTAAACATCGAGCACCTTAACCTCATCTCGTGCTTCTTGAAAAATATCGATAAATATGCACCATCAATCTCCTTTGAGTATATTTATCTTTATCAAGCAATGATCACCATTAAATTTAGACCATAGCTCATAATTGTGCCACTTAACAGTGCTACATGTCTTCTACACACATTGACTTTTTAACTCAACTCACACCATCGGTCTTCTAACTGTAATATCATCTATGAACCATGGATATTTTATACAAGATCAATGAATGTGACACATGTGACTAGCACATTCATCTTTGAAATATTGACTTTTACATGCACCATTAGATTAAGATATATGATTTGATGTATACTATTAAATCTAATAACTAGTTGACCTCAGACTTCAAAATGTAGACACCTAAATCTGGCCACCGATAACCTCCAACTAGGATTTTGACCAATTTCCACCAAAATACAAAATTTGGCCTAAAAACACTAAAACACACTAAATGAATTGAAATTGATATATTTAAGTGCTAATGAATTGAGATACCTAACTTTGATCAAATCATTTTGAGTCAAAATACCTATTTTGCACTTAGGTGCTCTAGATTGCTCTTTCCTATCAAATCTCTTGCATGAGATAAGTGCCTTTATTATTTATTGTTGGTAACAACCTAAATGGGATAATAGATCCAATACATCTGACATCACCTTCTAATTCCAATCTAGTAAAATTTTGGACAAATAATAAGGCATTCTGATCAATTTGAGTAATTTATGCACAAAGTGCTTAAACATACTTAAGATATAATTAAACCAAATTAGAGCCTAATCAATAAATCCATGGAAACTTGTTGAATAATTTATTTTATAAATGAATATTGAATATCAGCATCATAAGGTGACCTCATTTCATGGGAAGACATCCCTAGTCCATAAATTCCACAAATATTAGAATTTATGCCTCACATGCCTCATCAAATCCTTTTATTCCTCTTCATTTCTCCTCTATCCCAAATATTGATGACCCTATTTATCAATTTTAATTGCAAAATTGTAATAATCCTTACCCACACATCTTCATCTCAAGATGGATGGTTTAGGTTAATTCTAGCCATTTGCAAAAATCTATAAATAGAGAGGCCATGAACATCATTTCTAATCTATTTTAGTGAAAAGTTATTATGCTCAAATATCTTCAAAAGCTATTTTGGTGGAAATTTATAATGCATAAATGATTCCAAAATCCATTGAAATTAGTGTTACCATGCTAAATTAATTATAATCCAAGTCAAGCCATGAGCCAAAGGTGCCAAGGAGAGATGGAGGTATCCAAGCTTCCATTGCTAAGGAAATAATGAGCACAAAGCCGAGCAAGCCACTACTACAAAGGCATTTGGAGCATCTAAGGAAGGTGAAGGAATTCTTGTATTTTTCCTTACTTTTTAGTTGTGTCTGTCTTTTTTTTTCATTACTAAGCTCACCCTAGTAACTAGGCATGAAGATGTTAGCTTAGTGTATTTTTGATTTGGTTTCATTCACTAGCACCATACTAATCTCCTCTTCTTAGTCAAATTCCTAGTTCACATGATGGCACACCTGATGGGACCAAATGCATCCCACACATAAAGAAGATCATTTTTCAACTTTAAAATCTTCATTTGGATCATTAAAAATCTTACAATTTTATTTTCTAAGTTTATTTTTCCATTTTTATTTGTCATAGCTTTACACAGTCCATCATCAGTTAGTAACACCATCATCAATTAGCATAATCATCATCAGTCACTATTGGTATAACTATTGTCAGTTAGATAATCATTATTGGTTAGTAAGTGTAACCATTTTTGGTTATAGAATTAACATCAGCCACTGTGTTTTTCTTAAAAACATACGCCCAAGAGTCAATAGGCCATTTTAAAATGCTTGGTTTGGGGTCATACAGACTCCTTTTTGGATAACTTTTTTAAAATCACGTGTTTTATTTTAAATTTTTAGAATTTGACATTGGTTTAGCTTCAAATTTCATAGATTTTTCATAAAATTTAGAAAATCTATTTAAAATTTTCTAATCTAACATATTTTCTTTTGGAATGATGCCTTAAGGGTAGACAAGTAACCAACATACTTGAAACTTGTTAAAACATACTATTAAGACATCTTTGGTATGATTATAAAATGAATTAAGAATCATTTTTTAGTGATTAATGAAATGTTTAGGTGCTTAAGTGAATGTTTTCATAAGTTAGGCTTTCAAAGTTCACAATCTTAAGACCAAGGGGTCAAATGAACACCACCAAATCTTTCATTTGAGCTTAAAATTGAACACACTTGTCTTTTTGTCTTCAATAGTTGTTTGATCTAAATTTGTTTAGCAAAGAGAGGGGTGTTACATGTATGATATTTTATTTTTCCCCTTTAGGGAACCCTTGGAATCAAAATCACCATTCATATTACAAATCACCTAGTCTAAGGCTTAGAAAGAAAGTAATCTAAAGCACTCCCCAAAAACTCATCAAATTTTGGATGACCTTTAAAATGACCCTAAAGTCTTTATATTTCATGTTTTATTTATTTTTATTTAAACTTGGATTTCAAGGCAGAATTTATCACCTCACAAGATTTATTTAGGGAAGCTTTCACCTAGGGTTTCATCTCCTAACATTGACTTCATTTGGCTCCATATTGGAGTTGCACACAGGACATAATGACAATTTAAACATCACACTACACTGAGTGAATAGTAGGATGTAGTGGTTGTAAAAAGGACTAGACCTTTTTGCAAAATTCCAAATGATATGGACCCAAAATCCATGCCTTTCTTTTACATTATTTGATGTGAAAGTCATTGTGCAATTGATTCCCCTAGAAATGTTTGAAAGATTACTAGTTTAGTCAACCCCACATTGCCATATGCTTACTAGGATTTGGACAATTATACTTATTATATTTTGGACATTTTTACTTGTTATGCTTTGAGACTAAAACTTGTTTCTTCGTTCATAAGCCATGTCAAAATCAATTTGTTTATACGTCACTCTTTTGTCTAAAGAGGTGTTATGCTAGCCATTTTATACCACACTTGTGCTTTCAAATTTTTACTAAACTTGTTTGTGTGTGTGTCATTTGACTTGAGGAGGGTAGTTTTATGCTACATAAAACATGTTAAAACCATTTTGCCTTTGAGTCTTTTGAAGCATAACATAGATCGCATCATTTAATCATGCTTATGCCATTAGGCTGCTCAATTTGTTTCAAGACTTATTTACCATTCTATGAAAAACCATTTATTTCAAACCATGTTGTGTATACCATTTAGACCTTTATCTTATGCTTTCATGTTGTCCAATCTTGTCTATATTGTCAGGTAAAATCTTAGTTTTCAATGTTTAGTTTGCAACTAGCCTTGTCAAGTTTGGACTCAAACATTAATTTATTTTTGTTTAGGCCTTAATTCATGGGGTTAATACTGAGATCTTTCTCTTTTGAGTTGCATAATTTTGGTTAATGGACTACCCAAATTTGAAAACTATTGATGGTTTTTTTGTTTAATCCCTATCCTCGTCATTTTTTATGCCTTTATTTGGGAAAATACAGTCTTTTTTCAAAGAGCCTTTTGTCTTATGCCTTATGCCAACTAATCATGTTTATGTTTGATTCTATGTGTCGAATCTATGTCAAAGTTGTTTCTCAAATTTTTAGATTAAATCAAATCACATCATACCTTTATTTCACATCTAGGTTTTGATACCATTTGGCCAATTGTCCTATTATATGCCTATTTATTTGAGCCTAGCTTTTGACTCCATGTTTGGACAAAATACCTAGCAACTCAACTTTTCCCTTTTCTAGTTTATACATTGTTTGGAACACTTTGACCTTGTTTAGAACACTTTGACCTATATTTTCAACATGTCAATTTTTATTTAGATGCTTGACCTTTTATGTGTATGACATTTGATGTTAGACTATTTTATGACAAGTTTTAACACAAATCATTTTGGAGATACAACTCCACTTTCAAACCACATTGGAGATACAATTCCACCCTTTCGACCAAGTTAAAAAAAATTTGAACCATTTGTCCTTTATACATAGTTTTTCAGAGTTTGTAGAACTCTAAGCCTTTTTGTTTTCAAATATATCATCATTTATGTAGATATGTCTAGCTACACTTATGGTGGAGTCATGTAAAATCCAAATTATGATAGAATAACCACATAAAATCCCACTAAGAACCCCTATAAAGAAAGATTTTCTAAGGAGTTTTATTATTCTCCCTACAATACTCCATATGGGAAGCATAGTCAAAATCAATAAAATCTAAATTGAGACCTCGATTGGTATGAAGAGTCTTATGAGGAGGAATTTGAAGACCCAACTATATATAATGTTTTTTAGGATATAGATCCATACCCTCTTTTCAATAATCTATACATGGAACATAGTCAAGAATTAACTTATGAGCCAACTCACAACTAGGATGATATGGTTTATGAGGAAGATTTGGATGCTTTGGTTTGTACAAGAAATTAAGTTCCACAATGTCCTTTTGTTATCTGATCATCAACTACCCCTAACACTCCATTAGATTATACGATCTATCAATCTCTACAATATCCAAGGAATACCATTACCATTTTAAGACCTCATCCTTTGGCTTATGTGAGAAATCAAGCTCCACAATGCCCCTTCATGATTCTAGGGCCTTGTATTTTGGCTTGTGAAAAAAATTAATCTCCATACCACCCTATCATTACCATATCAAAACTTTGTCCTTTATCTCATGTGAGAAATCATGCTCCTTAATGCCCTACCATTACCCAACCATAAGCCATTCCTCATCTAAAAACAATCCCATCCAAACTTCAATTTTATCCAATCCTTCAAAGACCAAGCTATGTTCAAAACTAGTATTCTCCAACTCATTGGAAACCAAATCCAAGACAACCAACCAATTCAAGATGTTTTTGTTGAACCAAACACTTATGATAAGTCAACATATGATGAATCACCTATTGATACTATACTAGTTGTTGAGGAGTCTCACACTGATGATCTAGTGTTTGTTGAGTCATTTCTTAATGATTATAACTACCTTTAGGCAAATCATTACCTTAACCATGTGCCTATTTTTCAAGAGCATCCTATTGACAAGCTAGTCTCTAAGGAGTTATCTCTTGACCTTTTTCCCATCCTAGAGGAGTCCCACTTTGACAAATAAGTCATGGTGGAGCCCATTATACCATCACAGTCAGTTACTTGTCTAAAACCAAACATTCAACAAGACATTATTATAACAGAATATCCATCAGATAAAGAATTAGAGTTAGATTCAAGTTCTATTCTTAAGCTGACATTGGATTTACCATCAAAATATGAATCAACATCAATCTCAACATTAGATTCAACATCCCTTGAGTTAGAATTATATTCAAAAGAAGAATGTGTTTGTGGTTGTTACAACATTAGTTATGCATGCCTTGTAGATTAATTTGAATACATTTGTGATCCTTCTATGATTTTTTTAGATGAGTACTTTATCTTCGACACAATTTATCCTAATATCTTCTATGAGGATTATGTAGCCTCTCCGCATTCCATTACCATTCCATAGGAAATTACCATCAACCAAAATAGCCATATTATTGACATTTCATTTCCCACAAGTGTTGATTGGGATTGATAGCATCATACTTTTTTGAATTGCATCCATGGAAACATAACAATTAAAGAACAAAGAGGCGAAGACCACATTTATGTAACTGAAGAATACTCTCTTAGTGAAACCTTTTTAGAAGTGCTAGGGGACAATCAAAGTCAAAACTCAACATCTTCTAGTGAAACATTTTCAAAAGTGCTAGAAGATAATCAAAGTCAAAAGTCAACATTTCATAGTGTAACCTTCTTAAAGGCACTATGAGACAATCAAGACAACTTAATTGGTGAAAACCACTTTGAGGCACCAATAGCTAAGCACAAAATTTCTCCACTACCTGATGAAGACAAAATCAAAGATCAAATTAAAATAACTTCTAATCTGCAGCTTAATCAGATGGAAACTACTCTCAAGATCAAACAATAAAAAAAATTGGTGGTCCTATAAAGATAACAAGTCTTCGGACCCATCACAACCAAATTTATGTTGAATATATGATCAACAACATTACATGTAACTAGAAGTATTGATCTTCATTTATTTCCCCACCATTATACATTCCATTATCATCTACCATTCTATTCCATAATCAAACCTACCATCCATTATTTGTCCTTGTTTACCATTCATGGCCACACTTTCCTTTACAAAGGCTACAAATATAATTTGTATTGATGTTTGAAGGAATCAAATTCAATGACTAATGAAGATCACAAAATTATTCTTGACAACTAAATCTATAGGCCATTCTTGATAGAGCAGTTATTCAAATGAGGCATGGGATAACAATTAACATGATCATGTATTATATTTGTTGTATTTATTTATTAGGATGTGCATCTCCCCATCAATAGGAACAATAGAATAAAAAACCACACCTATGCTAAAAACATGTACCATGTCACTGAAATTATTACCTATGCCTATTTTCCATTATCACATATCCTAGCCATTCACCCTATCACTTGGGGGCAAACCCTCTTACCATTTTATCCATCTTATAATTCCATTCCTATCTAGACAAAAGTCTATTTTTAGTCATCCTACCCAATCCTGTTTTGATCTTGGTTCATTTTGTTCTTCTCACACCTTTTATGAGAGGATTATGATCAAATTTCAATAATCAATCAAATTCATGTTTATAATGATAGTCTATGAAAGTAGTGTGATAATTGATTTGGTGATATATCTTTCATCCTATATCCAAGTTTATTTATGTGAGCTTGATTATAACTACCTATGGGCAAATCAATGTCTCACTAGTCTTGATACTAATAATAACACCGTATGGGTAAATTAGTATCATTGACCTATGCCATTGTATCTTAGTTGTAACTACCTATGGGAAAACTAGGGGAAACACTTGTGTACCATGCATTGCTACATCACCTTGTCATTTGTGTGTTCATTTGACTGGCCATTTGATGGATTTGAGAACTTATGGGGACCTAGTTAGTTTTTTCCTACCTTTTGTGTGGATGGAATTACTATGACTTGAGTTCATTTTAGGACTATGTGGGTCATGATCAATTCATGTTGAGGTCACCTTAATCCCCCTTTTCATATGCTCTCACCATTTTTTGAGCAACCTAAGCCAAACACTCTTGCTATTTTATGAGTAGGTATCTTATCATTATCTAACAAATTAAGATACGTTAAAATGCCAAAAGCATTCATAACATTTCAAATATCCAAAAATATTTGTCCTATATAAGCTTAGTTAGTTATCCTTGATCCACCTTACTAGGGCATTGTCATTGTTAGGATGCTTTCTTTTACTTTTATTTTTAGGCTTTCTATTTGTTTGTTTATTTATTTACTTTCAACACTATTGCCTTGATCATTCTATATGTGTTCATTGGGTGATTCCTCAAGCACATTATTCTTGAGTCCATCGATATCCATTCATTAATGTTTTCATCATGGTTTTTATCATTGGTGCATTGTTTTTAAGTGTTTATTAGATCGAGAGTCATTCCTTACACATATTTTGGCCAAGTATTCATAGTGTTCTATCATGAAGCCTACCATCACATGATACATCAAAAATTATCTTCAAGAAGGTCTACAATCAATGGAGCCACAAAATTTTCTCCTTGGCACCTTGGCAAATCCTCTCATCCCACCCTTGATCAAATCAACCCATTAACCATTCTATTTGTATCATTTATAAACAAGACAAGCATCTCCTCATTAATAAGTAAAAATGAACATTTTTAATGATCAATTTTATTTCTCTATCCATCTCTTTTATCACTTTTCACCCGCTCATATTTAATCTATATTCTAGGTTATATCCTTGAGTTATGCTTGTTAATCAGCCCTAACTAGGGCACAATCATCTTTATCCAATCTAGGTCTTCTTAATGATTATAATTGCCTATGGTAAAATCATTATTTTGACTTTTATTCCTGATTATAACTACCTTTGGGGAAATCAACATCCTTTTTAAAATTAATGCATGCAAGCATTTTCTCATTTGTATTAATCTCAACCATGAGTTAATTCCACTTTTGTTCTTATTTATTTTTGAGGGACCATCCATCAAAAAATGTAATGGCCACTCCCTCGAAGGACATCATCATAGGCTTCCCAAAACCATTTGGATCTTTGTTCTTTAATCATCATCATCTCTTTGGCATACATGCCATCTCTCATTATTTGAGAAGACATTGCTTTACCTAAAGTTTGCAACATCTTCCCAAACAGGGGAAAACTTTAGACACCTAAATCTAGCCACCAATGACTTCCAATTAGACTTATGGCCAATTTCCACTTAAAATATGTAATCTGGCCTAAAAACACTAAAGCATGCTAAATGATATGAAACTAACATATTAGAGTGTTGATTTTGTCTAGAACATCATTAAATGGGGCAATGCTAACTTTGATCAGATCATTTTGAGTCAAAATGTCAATTTTGCACTTGGGTGCTCTGGATTACTGTTTCTTATCAAATCTCTTGCATAATACACATGCCTTTGTTATTTTTTATTTATAATATCCTAAATGGGATAATGGATCCAACATATCTAACATTGCATCCCAAATCTAATCCAATCAACTTTTGGACCAATAACAAGGCATTCTGATCAATTTGAGTAATTTGTGCACAAAGTGCATAATCATGATTAAGTGCTAGTTAAACCAAATTAGAGCCTAATTAAAAATTCCATTGAAACTTGTTGAATATTTATTTTTGGAAATGAATTTTGAATATCTACATCATTAGGTGACCTCATTTCTTGGGAATACATACCTAGGTCATAAATGAACAAATAATAGGATTAATGCCTGCCATGCCTCATCAAAGCCCTTTATGCCTCTTAGTTTCTCCTCTATACTAGATATTGATGAGCCTATTTATCAAATTTAAGTGCATAATTAGATTAATCCTTAGCCACACGTCTCAATCCTGAGATGGATGGTTCAGGTTGATTCTATTCATTTGCAAAAATATATAAATAGAGAGGCCATGAACGTCATTTCTAAGATATTTTGGTGAAAAGTTATTATGTTCAAATATCTTCAAAACACATGATTATGCAAAGTTATAATGTAAAATTGATTACAAAGCTCCATGCAACTACTATTATCATGCCAAATTGATTCCAACCCAAGCCAAGCCATAATCTAAAGGTGCCAAGGAGAGATGGAGGTAGATAATATTCCATTTCTAAGGACTTCATGAGCACAAATCCAAGTAAGCCACTACTACAAAGGCATTTGGAGCATCCAAAGAAGGTGAAGGAATTCTTTTTGTTTTTTTTTATTTTTTTTAGTTGTGTTTGTCATTTGTTTTTGTTACTAAGCTCACCATAGTAACTAGACATGAAGATGTTAGCTTAGTGTTTTTTTAATTTGGTTTCATTCACTAACACCAAACTAATCTCCTCTTCTTAGTCAAATTCCTAGTTCACATAATGACAGTCTATCAATTTCATTTACTAACACCAATTTTTTGTGAGGGGATGAAAGTAGTGTGATAGTTGATCTGGAAATATATCTTTCATTTTCCATCCTATATCAATCTTGTTTATGTGAGCCTGATTATAACTACCTATGGGGAAATCAATGTCTCACCAAACTTTATACTAATTACAACCACCTATGGGAAAATTAGTATCATTGACCTATTTCATTGTATCCTAGTTATAACCACCTATGGGAAAACTAGGGGCATCACTTTTTTATCATGCATTTCCACATCACCTTGCCATTATTATTTTCATTTGACTAGCCATTTGCCAGATTTGAGAACTTGTTGGGACCTAGTTGGTTTTTCCCCACCTTTTGTATGGATGGAATTACTATGACCTAAGGACATTTTAGGACTATGTGGGTCATGCTTAATTCATGTTGATGTCACCTTAGTCCCCCTTTCCATATGCTCTCATTGTTTTGCGATCAACCTAAGACAAATGATCTCATCATTTTGTGAGCAGGTATCTTGTCATTCTTTAACGAGTTAAGATACCTAAAAATACTAAATACATTCATAACATTTCAAAAATCCAAAAATATTTTTCCTATCTAAGCCTAGTCATTTACCCTTGATCTTATTTATTGGGGCATGGTCATTGTTAGGATGCTTTCTTTTTCTTTTATTTTCAATCTTTCTATCTGTTTGTTTATTTATAATTTTCTTATTTGTTTATTTGTGTTTTGTTTATTTGTTTACTTGTTCGCTTGCCTATTTATTTGATTTTTGAATTATTGCCTTGATTTGGTTTATGTGTGTTCATTGGGTGATTCCTTATGCACATTATTATTCAGTCCATCCATATTTAGACATCAACATTATCATCATGGTTTTTATCATTGATATATTATTTTTGAGTGTTTATTGGATTGGGAGTCACTCCTTGTGTATATTTTGTCCAAGTCTTCATGGTGTTTTATTATGATGCCTACGATCACATGTTATATCAAAAATCATTTTCAAGAAGGTCTACAATAAATGGAGCCACAAAAGTTTCTCCTTGGCACCTTGGCAAATCCTCCCATCCCACACTTGATTAAATCAATCCATTGGCCATTCTAGTTGTATCATTGATAAATAAGATGAGCACCTCCTCATTGGCAATTACAACTAAATCAATTATAAATATCGATCTTATTCTTATATTAATCTATTTCATCACTTTTCACCCACTCATCTTTACTCTATATTCTAGGTTATATCCTTCAGTTATGCTTGTTAATCAACCCTAACTGGGGCATAATCATCTTTAGCCAATCCAGGTCCTCTTAATGATTATAACCACCTATAGTAAAATCATTATTTTGACTTTTATTCATGATTATTACCACCTTTGGGAAAGTTATCCTTTTTACATCAATGCATGTAAGCATTTTCTTATTTTGGATTAATCTCAACCATGAATTAATTCCACCTTTCTTCTTATTTCTTTTCAAGGGACCACCCATCAATAAATGTGATGACCACTCCCTCAAGGGGGCATCATCATAGGCTTCCCAAAACCATTTGGAGCTTTGTTCTTCAACAATCATCTTATTTTTGTCATGTAGGATATTTCTCATTATTTGAGAAGACATTAACTTTGCCTATGATTTATAACATCTTCCCAAACAAGGACAAACTTTAGACACCTAAATCTGGCCATTGATAACTTCTAACTAGGCTTTTGACCAATTTATACTAAAATTTACAATTTGGCCTAAAACACTAAAACATGCTAAATGAGTTAAAATTGATATAGTCAAGTGCTGATTTTGGCCAGGGCATCATTAAATGGGGGAATTCAATTTATGAGTTAGCTAAATTTGATTAGATCATTTCAAGTCAAAGTACCAATTTTGCACCTAGGTACTCTGGATTGCTCTTTCCTATCAAATCTCTTACATGAGACACATGCCTTTGTTATTTGGTTTTGGTAACATCTTAAATGAGATAACATATCCAATGCATCTGATATCACCTTCCAATTTTAATCTAGTCAAATTTTAGACCAATAACAAGGAATTCTGATTAGTTTGAGTAATTTGTGCACAAAGTGCTTAAACATGCTTAAGAGATAATTAAACCAAATTAGAGCTTAATCAAGAAATATATGGAAACTTGTTTAATAATTTGTTTTAGAAATGAATATTGAATATATGCATCATCAGATGACCTCATTTCTTGGAAAGACATTCCTCAGCCATAAATACCATAAATATCAATAGTCATGCCTCCCATACCTCATCAAAGTCCTCCATGCCTCTTAATTTCTCATCTATCCCAAATATTGATGAGCCTATTTATCAATTTTAATTGTAAAATTGGATTAATCCTTACTCACACATCTTCATCTTAGGATGGATGATTCATGTTGATTATAGCCATTTGCAAAAATATATAAATAGAGAGGCCATGAACATCATTTTTAAGATATTTTGGTGCAAAGTTATTATGCTCAAATATCTTCAAAATCTATTTAGTGCAAAGTTATAATGATTAAAGGATTCCAAAATCCATTGCAATTAGTGTTACCATGCCAAATTGATTCCAAGCCAAGCCAAGCCATAAGACAAAGGTGCCAAAAAGAGATGGAGGTATCAAAGCTTCCATTTCCAAGGACTTCATGAGCACAAATCCAATCAATCCACTACTACAAAGGCATTTGGAGCATCCAAGGAAGGTGAAGGAATTCTTGTGTTTTTCCTTACTTTTTAGTTGTGTTTGTCATTTGTTTTCATTACTAAGCTTGTTGGTTGAATATTTTGTTGATCAACATACTGATAAACAAATTAGGTCTGATTAGCCAAAGTAGAAAAATTAGTCATCAAAATGTGTAGGTTTACCACATCAGAAGGGGACTGATCTCTCCTCTCATCAAGGGGAGGTTCCCTATACATATAGAAAATAATGCTCATGGGTAGGACAAACCATCCATCTCTCTTTTTTCAGAGATGATGTGTGCAAATCAAAGGAAAAACTCAAGGGAAATGACAAACAGTACTCCTCTTATTTCAGAAGTACTATTTAATAAACCACAAGAATACTCCTAGTAGTAACAACAAAATGTAACAAAGGATGTAATAATTAGCAAATCGAAATGCAGCACAAAGTCTACACCTAAATTGCTCAAGAGTAAGATACGAAGGACAATGAGGGCACACAGTCATCCCAAGGTCCTTTACATAGAATGAAAATAGAACACACTAAAGGCAATTATGGGGTCACAAAGTCTCTCCACACTTGACTCTTTAGGACACCTTTCTGACTGATGTCACTAATTCTGCTTGTTGAATTAAATGAATAGAAAATATCTTGAAGAAAAAGACATAAGAACAATTTCCTCAACAACAAAGATATTACAACACAAAGTCTAAAAAACCATTTGATTTCTTATTCCAATAACAAAATATGATAAACAAATTGAGGTCAAAGTCTAAGAAGTGCCTTTCAATTTGGGCAGAATTTCATTCTGATTGTCAAAAAGGAGATCCTTTATAATAGAAGAGAGTCCCTTATATAGCCATTTCAAGGACTCATGAATAGTAACACATCATGTTGTGTTGGAATTTGTTAAGAGGATATGCTGGAACTTAGGGGCATTTTTACCCATTTGATTTTATCAATGTAGGGAAACAAGTCATGCTTATTGAAACTTTTAGCTTTCAATGTCCACCTGGTGATCAGATCTTACCTTCATCGTTCCACCTTTTTTGGTTAATTGAATTGGGTCCTAGATTCAGTTTGTTGTTTTATTCCTTCCTCACTTTCTACTGGTCTTGCCCTTGAAGTCTATGAATGCATTCTAGTCTGTAGGTTCAAATGATTAATAGTTATTTTGTTGTCTTGAATTTGACATTTGCATGCTCGTCACTATGTTTTCAATGGGTAGTTTGCTATGTTGAATTTGATGTCTTCGAGCACGTCACCCCTTGGTCCTCTTTCAGCTCTCTATTTATCACTTTTCTAGATTAGACTTGCCCTTTTAGGCCTTAAGAAATGATCCTTGAATAGCCTTTAGGCTTCTTGATTTACAACTTCCTGAAGGGAAAGTGACCCTTCAGATTCAGGGAAGTATCCTTCAAATTGGTAGCTAAGAGTGCCCCACAAGGCCACTTGCCCTTCAGGTCCTTCGGTGGCCCTTCATAAATTCCCCTAGGTGTTTTCCCTGGTTATTTAGCTCATGCACAATTCTTGTGGACAAATTGTCTGGGGACAAATTTCCATGGAAAAAAAGTCTACAGAAGTTTCCCGTGGACAAAAAGTCTGCGAAAATTCTTTGTCTCTATCAAATCCTTTAAGTTTTCCTGCGCCCATAGCTGGTTCATAAATTATTTCAGACTTTTGCCTTATTCTTTTTGAGAAGACCCTTTTGAAGGGTATTTTCATTGATCAAGTACCCTCCACAAGGGCACTTTTCCTTCAGGAGG
This sequence comes from Torreya grandis, assembly GCA_037957365.1. Classification (NCBI taxonomy): domain Eukaryota; kingdom Viridiplantae; phylum Streptophyta; class Pinopsida; order Cupressales; family Taxaceae; genus Torreya; species Torreya grandis. Next base: position 473,501 of record JARHVA010004673.1, read on the forward strand.
CTTTTTCCTTTTGCATTGAACCGCCCCTTTGAACTTTGGCGATGAACCATTTGTTGAACCAAGGTATGAACCATTTGTTTGAACCAAACATTAAACCACTTGGCTGAACCAAAATGGTTCAAGATAATGAACCATTTATTTGAACCAACCATCGAACCATGGCTTTGAACCATTCCATTGAACCACGGATTTGAACCTCTTTTTGAACCACTTTATTGAACCAATCGGTTGAACCAAGCTTTGACACAAAATGGTTCAAGCCAATGGTTTAAGCTGATGGTTTAATTGAATAAACCAAGTTGATGAACTAAGTATTGAACCAAACATTGAACTTGCCTTTGAACAATGTGTTTGAACCAACCATTGAACCAAGTTTTGGTTCAACGGTTCAAATAAAGCCTTGAACCATTTGATGTTGAACCAAAGGATGAACCAAATGTTGAACCTACTACTGATGCTTGCCAATGGAGATTTTGTTTGAACTAAGGTAATGAACCAATCCCAAAAATGACCAATTGTTAGAAACTGATTCTTTTGATTGAACCCACCTGCAAAAGCTGTGAAGCCCATTAAACTTGTAAAAATGAGCCTATTTGCAGAGTCCATAAAAACCAAGTCTATATTTTTCTCTAACCTTGAAAGAGTCCATAGATTTCAACCTATAAAAGCCCATTGAACTTGACCTATTGAGTTTGTAGATTTCCTCTTCTTGCTGAGTCCATAGATTCAAGCCTGTAGAGTCTGTAGATTCAAGCCTATAGATTCTATAGATTTAAGCCTATAGAGTCTGTAGATTCAAGCTTACATAGTCTATAGATTTAAGCCTATAGAGTCTGTAGATTTTTGAAAAGATTGAAAAATGAGGAATTTAAATGCCTAAGACAAATTTTGAAAAGGGAAGAGATAATTTTGGTCTGTAGGACCAAAATAGTTTAAATGTTGTCCCAAAAATGAGTGATATTTTTGGGGGACAATAGCTGGCTCCAGTTGGGGAACTTCTATCAATTGCAAAAAGAATTAAAAGGAGTAGAATCCAGAATCTCTAGTGTCTTCATGTGTATCACTGGGTTACAGAGTCATGATACCTAGAAATTAAAGGCTCCAAAAATAGAAACAAACAAAACAAAATAGAATTGAAAACTATACAAATATACATATATACGGATGCAAAGATCTGACACATCAAGAGTTGAAATGTTTCAAATAATACTTTCTCTTGGTAGACCATGAAAATAGTGTGCCATATTCTGATAAACCAACAAGAAGACATTTTGCCCCTAGAAATGGTGACGGGCGAATGGAGTTCTCCACTAGAAAACCAATTTTCTGCATCTTCCCCTTGGCTTTTTCTTCTTCTTGTTCCAAGGCAGGATGTGGTCTTCAAACTAGAAACCATAACTCCTTACTTTATTGGTGAAGGGTTTTTTCACCTGATTTTGATTTGTAACAGCATGGTCTATTACCATAATTGGTTGTTCTTTTGGTTCAGTCCAACATATGATTGGATTGTCCAAATCAAACTCTTGACAAATTATCAGCTTAGCATCTCCTTTGATGTGAAGGAGTTTGATTTCTTCATCTTGAGAAATCTTCAATCCAAGCAACAGAGATTCACATCCAGCTGTGTTGTTGGTGTTGCTAACTTGCAAATTGCATGAAGGAAGAATATCTCCTTGAGGAGATATCAACACAGTCCCAACTCCATCATTGGTGGAAAAATTGCTGCCATTGGATTTCAGGATCGAAGCATCATCAGAAGCTAATATCCTATCATATTTCTCTTCATTCGAGATGAAAGATCCTTCCTTGTACTGTGCCCTAGCAATTCTCTTGAAGTCTTGTTTGGATTAATTCATAGATTGTTAGCTATAGGAATTTCATCTATAGAAACATGAACATCCTCTGTGGTAAAGAAATAATTACCCCAGCCTGAAGACTCAAATAGAATTTGTGTTGCAGGGGCTGATGTTTGGGTGACCATGTATTTTGCTTCCTTTTTAAGGAGTAATATCTTCATCATGCCTTGGATAGGGATCCTTGCTTCAAATAGATCCATGATTAGTTCTCCTCCCACATCCTTGCAAAAAAATTGTCTAAGCAAAATGCCATAGGATGTTGGGACATCAGCCACCAAAATAGTCATCCTGATTCTCTTGTCTAGAAAGGCTACCAATGCAAATTAGGCATCTTTGATTTTCCCCAGCAATGGTACTTGTTTGTTCTCCATGGAGAAACATCTCCCAAAGGTTTTGGTCAATGTGAGACCAAGAGACTCAGCTACTTTAGTAGGCATGACATTATCAGATGCACCTAAGTCTATAATATAGTTACTCAGCTTGTGTCCATTAATTAACAGGGAAACATAGAAAGGTTCTATTTTTCCAGGAGCAGTTGGTGGAGTAATGACTAGATTATTTGGAATAGGTGTGTTTTTTGGGGAATCAGGAGTTACCTTTTTATCCTTTTGTCTTATAGAGACGGTTTGGTTTTTGACATATTGGACCAGTTTTATTCAATTGATCCAGATTTGACTACAAATATTCAAACTCAGACATTTGTATTTTTGTCTTTTTGACATGATCGATTATGTCAAATGGCTGAATCACACTAGGTATAGAGAAAGGTACTTTAACTTTTTGAATTTTAGGAGGGATGGGAGGTGGGATGGTTTATGAATTTAAATTAGAAGGGGAAGGCAAAATTGATGTATTTGCTTTTTGAGTGATTACCAAATATTTTGACTAAAAAGGTAGATTAGTTCTATGTTTAGCAATTGTGATTGTTAGCTGTGGTTACTCTTCTATCTTCTTCTTATCAGCCTGCTGGACTGATTGGTTTTTGGACCTGGTAAACATTGTGTATGATCCATCGAAAGCTTCTCCTTTTTTTTTAGGTTCATCTTGGTAGTTCAAAAAACCAATATGGGAGTTACCAGCTGATTCTTCTTGATTGTCTTCAAGGAGATCAGTGTCATTTTCTTGATTCAATTCAGGCTAATAAGAGAATTCTGATTCTACTTCAAGATATCCCATTGCTAAATTAGTTAGAGGAGCTTTCAAGGCAAGTTTCCCTTATGGGGGAGGAAGGTGATTCTATTGCCCTTGATTCTTGGCAGTATTGCCCTGATAAGACTAATTTGGGAATGTCCTTCTGTATGAAGGAGTAGAAGACATTCCTTGAGCCATTTGCTTTTTGAGAGGAAGCAACTCATTTGCTAATTTCTGCACCATTGGATCTATGGTACCTGTAGATGCATATTCAAAAGATGATGAAGCTCTACTTCTATTTGGATCTCTTATTATCTTCCTTGCTAAGATGAGATCATCTTCTACTTCAGTGGCCAAAATTTGAGTTGCACTAAGATCTATTTGACCAACACGTCTCAAGAGAAAACTTACTTCATGTAGCTAAGAATTAATGAAAAATCATTTGAGATTTTTAGTTGTAGGTCAAGAAATTAAAGGGATTTTATTTCTTAGTTTGTCAAATTTGGCTATGAAGTCTCTCATAGGATCATGAGGCTCTTTCTTCATCTGTGTAAGTTGAGCCAAAAGTGCATGTGCATCTTCTATAGGTTTGAATCTGGCTTCAAACTTAGCTTTGAGGGTATTCTAATCAGTCACTAACTGAGCCTGTAGATGATAAAACCAATTTTTAGTAGCACCTTGTAATTTTTCTACAAATAACCTAACTGCTACATCTTCAAATTCTACTCTGATTACTCCACAAGCTATGCTGAAAGCTACAATGTGTTCATCAGGATGAACTTTCCCATCACTATAGAATTTGGGGAAGTTCTTCCTAGAAGCATGTGGAAGCTCATGTAGAGGTAGATTAAGATTGAGAGGACCAAAAGTATTACCCTAGGGGCCTTGAATTTCCATTTTCAAAATATGAAAAGGAGGGATAACAAATCTTAGAGGGGTGATTATAGGCAAAGCTTTATCAACAACAAAAGTAGATACTTCGTCTTGCAATGGATATCTGGTTTTAGTAGGAGGAAAACTCTTGGTTAATTAGAGATGAGATGGTGAATGAAATAGATTAAAATCACTTTGATGTACCAACTCAAATATAGGGTCAATTATACCCTTAGCCCTTTGTCTTCGTGTATACCTTGAATCTGCCATATTGTGAAACAAAAATGGAAAGGAATAGACCTTGCTTTAGTTAAAGCTTGAGGCTTTAAACTGTGCATTATTTTCTAGTTACTGTGGAGGTGAATTGATATATTATAAATGGATAATTATTATGATATCCCTAGTGGAGTTGCTAAAAACTATTGTGTGAGGCTGGGAGGAAAATTTTAACAATGGGAAAACACTGGACCAGTTCATTCTTCCACAGTGGAGTACAATGGATAGGTTATAACAATAATGGATAAGACAAGTAATAGAGTCACTAGTATCTATAATGGATAAGGGTAATAATGATAATGGGTAAAACACAGGTGATTTTTAAATCTAAAACTTGAGGTTTCAAACTACACAAAATTAAGTATATCCCTAGTAGAGTTGCCAAAAATTGTTGGTTAAATATTTTGTTGATCAGTGTATTGATAAACAAAATAGGTTTGATCAGCCAAAGTAGGAAGATTAGTCATCCAAATGTGTAGGTTTACCACATCAGAAGGGGACTGATCTCTCCTCTCATCAAGGGGAGGTTCTCTATAGATAGAATATATATATATATAAACAAAAAATAATACTCATGGGTAGGACAAACCATCCATCTCTCTTTTTCCAGAGATGATGCATGCAGATCAAAATAAAAACTCAAGGGAAATGATAGATAGTACTCCTCTTCTTTTAGAATTACTATTCAATAAACCACAAGAATACTCCTGGTAGTAACAACAAAATGTAACAAAGGATGTAATAACTAGCAAATTGAGATGCAACATAAAGTCTACACCTGAATTGCTCAAGAGTATGATACAAAGGATAATGAGGGCACAAAGTCATCCCAAGGTCCTTTACATAGAAATTAAAATAAAACACACTAAAGGAAATTATGGGGGCACAAAGTCTCTCCACACTTGACTCTTTAGGAAACCTTTCTGACTGTTGTCACTAATTCTGCTTGTTGAATTAAAAGAACATAAAATATATTGAAGAAAAAGACAAGAACTGTTTCCTCAACAACAAAGATATTACAACACAAAGTCTAAAAAACCATTTGCTTTCTTATTCCAATAACAAAATATGATAAACAAACTAAGCTCAAAGTCTTAGAAGTGCCTTTCAATTTGGGTAGAGTTTCGTTCTGATTGTCAAAAAAGAGATCCTTTTATAATAGAAGAGAGTCCCTTATATAGCCATTTCAAGGACTCAAGAATAGTAACACATCATGTTGTATTGGAATATGTTAAGTGGATAGGCTAGAACTTAGGGGAATTTTTACCCATTTGAATTTATCAATGTAGGGAAACAAGTCATGCTTATTGAAAGTTTTATCTTTCAATGTCCACCTGGTAATCTGATCTTACCTTCATCATTCCTCCTTTTTTAGTTAATTGAATCAAGTCCTAGATTCAGTTTGCTATTTTGTTCCTTCCTCACTTTCTACTAGTCTTGGCCTTGAAGTCTATGAATGCATTCTAGTCTATAGGTTCAAAGGATCAATAGTTATTTTGTTGTCTTAAATTTGATGTTCGTGCGTCTGTCACTATGTTTTCAATGGGTAGTTTGTTGTGTTGAATTTGACGTCTTCAGGTGCATCACCCCTTGGTCCTCTACTGGCTCTCTATTTGGCATTTTTATGGATTGGACTTGCCCTTTTAGGCATTAATAAATGATCCCTGAATAGCCTTCAGGCTTCTTGATTTACATCTTCCCAAAGGGAAAGTGACCCTTCAGCTTCGGGGAAGTATCCTTCAAATTGGTAGCCGAGAGTCCCTCACAAGGGCACTTGCCCTTCAAGGTCCTTCAACAGCCCTTCAAAAATTTCCCTAGGCTTTTCCTTGGGTATTTACCCCATGGACAATTCCCACAGACAAATTGTTTGGGGACAAATTCGTGCGGATAAAAAGTCTACAAAAATTTCCCGTGGACAAAAAGTCCATGGAAATTCTTTATCTCTATCAAATCCTTCAATTTTTCATATGCCCAAGCTGGTTCTTAAATTATTTTATACTTTTGCCTATATTTTTTAAATGACCCTTTCAAAGGGTATATTCATTGATCAAGTGCCCTCTGCAAGGGCACTTGACCTTCGGGAGGCTTTTTCCTTTTGCATTGAACTGTCCCTTTGAACTTTGGCGATGAACTATTTGTTGAACCAAGGTGATGAACCATTTGTTTGAACCGAATGTTGAACCACTTGGTTGAACAAAAATGGTTCAAGCTGATGAACCCTTTGTTTGAACCAATCGTTGAACCACGGCTTTGAACCGTTCCATTGAACCACGACTTTGAACCTCTTGTTGAACCACTTCGTTGAACCAATCAGTTGAACCAAAATTTGAACCAAAATGGTTCAAGCTAATGGTTTAATTGAATAAACCAAGTTGATGAACTAAGCATTGAACCAAATGTTTAACTTGCCTTTGAACCATGTGTTTGAACCAACTGTTGAACCAAGTTTTGGTTCAACGGTTCAAATAAAGCCTTAAACCATTTGACGTTGAACCAAAGGATGAACCAAATGTTGAACCTACTATTGATGCTAGATGATGGAGATTAATGTTTGAACTAAGGTGATGAACCAATCCTGAAAATGACCAATTTTTAGAAACCAATTCTTTTGATTGAACCCACCTACAAAAGCCGTGAAGCCTATTGAACTTGTAGAAATGAGCCTGTTTGCAGAGTCCATAGAAACCAAGTTCATAGTTTTCTCTATCCTTGAAAGAGTCAATAGATTTCAACCTATAAAATCCCATTGAACTTGACTTTCTGAGTCCATAGATTTCCTCTTCTTGTTGAGTCCATAGATTCAAGCCTGCAGAGTTCGTAGATTCAAGCCTGCAGAGTCCGTAGATTTAAGCCTGCAGAGTCCATAGATTCAAGCCTGCAGAGTCCATATATTTAAGCTTGTAGAGTCCATGGATTTTTGAAAATCTTGAAAAATGAGGAATTTGAATGCCTAAGACAAATTTTTAAAAGGGAAGAGATAATTTTGGTCTGTAGGACCAAAATAGTTCAAATGTTGTCCCGAAAATGAGAGATATTTTTGGGGGACAACAAAGCTCACACTAGTATCTAGGAATAAAGATGTTATCTTAGTACATTTTTTATTTAGTTTCACTCACTAATACCATAATAATCTCATCTTCTTAGTCAAATTCCTAGTTCACACAAAATAATTAAACTTGATGGTCTCTAGCCCAACATAGTCTATAAGATCAACTTTGAAGCTTTATAACTTGATATATAAAACACTTGAAGATTCCAAATTTTAAATGGAAATTATTGGTACTATAGGAAATAATTCCATGAAATCATTTGACCTTATATTAATTTTTGATTACCAAAAATAAATTCACAAACTTTCTAGTTCATCTAGATCTGCATGATGTGTAGTGATGGTTTGGATTCTCTCAAGCTAGAAGATGCTTGTTTCTATTCTAAATGATCAAGTGACACACCATATCTTCACCAAGAAATATATGGATTCCTCACAACTTGTTATTTACCCTTACATACATGCATATGCATTATATCTCTCTAAACTATCAATAACAACCATCAATTTCCTATATCAAGCAAACATTTAAGAACAATGAAAGAATAGAGAAGAACATTGAAGAACACTTTGTAATTTTCATCCCAACACACATGAAACTTAATAAAACACCTTGGTCACCTTAGAGAAATAATTGATAAACCTCCATAAAAAATTAAAATAAATATTTTGATGTATAACAAATCGACATGTGGCAGATTCTAACTAGTAAGAGGGAACCAATTTTTAGGTGTAGATCAATTTCATGGAAGAAATATCAACCAAATTTCCCCTAAAGGATATGAATTACTCATCCACACCACCACATCATTTATCATATTTGAATTCAATTTGATTATTGATAATAACCTTCTTTATCCTTTCGATAATACTTGGTTTCCCATACTATATATTCCCTTCCTCACTCGTTCACTCTCACTATCACTATTATATTAAATATTTTATTTCTCAATAAAACATAAGTGTATATGGAATCCTCATTGGAATTACTTATAATTTTGAATCATATATAGCTAATTTTTATATATATATATATATATATATATATATATATATATATATATATATATATATATATATATATATAACATCTTTGGCTATATCTTTGGTTTTATCAAAATCTATATAACTTGAGATATATTACTTTATATTTAAGTCACTATTTCTATATGTTTGCATATATATTATGGTATATTTAAATCATTGTATTTATATGATACAAATGACTCATATATATATAACTAATACTCATACTTAATATTCAGGTCCCTATATTACTCACAGATTATTGAACAATAATAATTTCAATATCATATAAGTTTATTATATTACACAAATTATATAACAAACTTCAACAAAAAATTCAAGACACCACCTACCTTGTTAGCTTTTAAACCTGCATGGCACTATACAAATAAATTTTGCTCAGTTTAGTCCTTCTCCTATTCAACATTATGCACTTCTTTTCTTCCCTTCCTCAATACATAGACTCATTTTTTTCTTCTTCAATCTTTCTCTTAAATATAAAATAGATGCTAAATTATTTTTCCAAATTTTTTGTTTTGGATTTCTTTTTATTTTATCTTTTTATTTTTATTTTTATTTTAAGACCTTTAATTCTTTTATTTTCTTTTTCTAGATTTTTTTATTTTTTTCTCTTTTTTCTAATTTTAATGTTTTTTCTTTTTCTCTTAAACAATTCCCTTTTTATATTTTAATATGAAATCCCAATTTCATATTAAAATTAATATAACACTTAATTATACTTTAATAATTTAATGATAAAATCATAAATAATAACCCATATTAAATTCTTCCTTTATTAAATTTGCCTCTATGTATATTATTGGCATATTAGGCTAAGCACACATAAAAGAATTTGATTCTACATACATAAAACACTTTAGAATAAGCAATCATGTATTATCATCTAACTAAGAAACATTCTATTATACCATACTATCATAAATCTCAAGATTAGTCAAAAATATAACCAAATATGAACTTGTTAATTGTAGATATCCATCGATAATCTAGAAAGTTTGTCTCGCAAGGAATCATGATGTAACATCTTTCCCTCCTAGATCTAGTCATTATATGCAATTAGAAATGCATCATGTCTATAAATAAATCCTGAATTGGAGAAGATAGAACATACCTACACTTCCAATTGAGAATATATTTGTTAAGTAGGAGAATGACCAATATGGGGATCCACTAAAACTAATTAAGGGATCACTTGTCACAATAAACTATGCTAAGAAGGGTTCTAAAGCCTACAGTCTAACACAATCATGCAACAACTCTAAAAGAGTCCTAGGTTTAATGTTTAATCTATTCTAATAACAATAAATTAAATATAATCTAGTACACACCAAATCTTGTGGCACAAAGTAGGGGTTAGAAATAAAACAAACTAAACTAAAATGCATGTAAGACATATACTCATGTCAATGTATATAGAATCCTAATGCATGGGAAAGAAGGAAAATTTCATTATCTATCTTCTCTTATAAAGGATAAATAAATTTAGGAATACTTACCTTGAAGATGAACCCATCGAGCCTTAATCCCTCCCTTGGCCAAGGTGCTTTGCAAGAGATTGTTTTAGTATATAAAGATAATAAAGACAAATTAGCTTTAGGATACACAACCTATCTATGCATCCAAAATACTTATCCACAACACAAGATTTGTATCTCTAAAGAAAGTATGTAACCCTAATATTTATTCCTTAAGTAGAATGGCCAACAAGCAAATGTTCATTATCACTTATTTTTCTTTGCTCCTCTATTCTCAAATGGTTGGAAATGAACTTGTAAATATAGGTAGATCTTTCCCTAAATCCTTCTGAATATGTTAGTTGTACAAGGTTGACCCAATCAACCCTATATGTTTTTTTAAGAGATAAATCACTAGGTCTCAATCTAGGTCAGTTGAAGGATAACAAAACTCCAAGTGAAAAATCTCCTTAAATAGTACAGGATCGACCATGTCAACCTTATATAGTAATCAAAGGATAAAAAAATGTACAAGGTCAACCTAGTCAACCTAATATAATTAACTAGTGAAAGGGGGTCAAGGCAAGAATAAGGATGACAAAGATATGAAAAATATTTGGAATGGGTATAATAAATAATAATAATCTTAGGGTAAATGGTTTTAGGAGACAAGTTTGTAGATGGTAAGTGGTAAAAGGGACAACAATCTTATGAAGCACCAATGGTCTATCCACCCCTTTCTCGATGCACCCCTTAAGCCATGCACTCAAAAATATTGAGACTTGATGGGTTCCTACAAGATACAAGGTGTTAATATTAAACATAATTTTGAAAATATTATGTGTATACATATGCCCCACTCTAAGCTCATCACAGTTGTGTAATTGAAATATAGGATGGTGTTTTAGGAAATAGAACATGATAACACACAATGTTGATGCTAAGTAAAATGCATTAAGTAGAAAATAAGATAAATAAAAGGATAAAATTGAAAAACACATACCTTTACTTACCTTAGTTTTTTAGATAAATAATTAGACTACAATACAAGTGAAGGCATCCAATGTGAAGAACAATGGGCGAACCTATAGAAGTTACTGCAAAAAATAGCTAAAAATTATAAAAATTGGAAGATAGGCTTATGATAGTGGAAAGTATTTTCTACATCATCATGAATTGAACACATTTTATGGTCTAAAAAATTTATGAATAGAAATAAAAATATAGGCAAAAGAAGGAAACTACAAAAAAATAATTGAAGAATTTGAATTTTGAAAAGTGTTTTTAAATAAGGGGAAAGAGAATCATTTGGTTATTTTGAATTATGAAGGAGAGAAAAATATCTTTGGAGACCAAACAAGCTAGGATGGTGAATATATGACAATATATATGAGGTAGAGATCCAAGAGTGGAAATAGGTACACTATAGGTATGCAACTATGAATCATATGCTAGTTTTGGATTATTTTATTGAATTAAGTGTATGATTAGAAAAAAATAATTTTTAACATTGCTAAATGTTAGAATGAAAAAACATTAGATCCTATAGGTAGGAAAACACAATTTGACAAATGGGTTTTAAGTAATTAGGGATAAAACTATAAAAAGGTAATTTTTGAGGAAAATACAAGGGGTTGGTAGTGAAAAACAACTAGGTCGACCCAGTTGACCTATTAGGCTAAAAAGGAGAAAAATCCACACTACCAATCAAGTAGGTGTGTGCCAACCTTATATGTTTTAAAGATTTCAAACCTAGTATAGTTTTATAACTAATCTAAAAATTCCAAAATGGTAATGTAGTGCTAGGGAGGAGAAAAGAAGAGGGTTGACTTAAATTCTTAAGTTAACTAGGTTAAAATAGGGAAAATTTGGTCAAACTAGGTTGACCAAAGAACCAAAATGGTACATAAATGAATGCAAAAGGTTTAAATAAGGCTTAGAATGGCCTAAAATGACCAAGTAATGGGAAAAAGGATTGATTTGTCTAAAAATAGGTAAAAATGAATGAATTAAAGTAATTTAGGCTTATTTTTTATTAAAATTGTAAAAAGAATGTATTGTGATTATACATGACATGGAATACCTAATACATATTTTGTTGTTTATTTGTTGTAGGTATGACCTATATTTTGGATATTTGTAGAAATTTCATGGCTACCAAATCTTCTAGAGCATCTGATGATAGGAGATAGAGCTAGGCTAGTAGTTGTAGTCCTAGGAAGGATAACTAATATGTGCAAGATTCCCTTAAGCATAGATCTATTAGTCATGTTCCTAGGATACTAGGAATGACTGAATAACACATTCAGATGCATGGTGGATGGGGATGTGGTAGAGTTAGCTATCACTCTATAATATGTGCATACCATCTTAAGGATACTGATAGTAGGATCACCAGTGACTATAGGTATACCAAACAACATGAAGGAGAGGAGAGCCTTAGCTATGTGGGATATAGGCTCAGAGATGATATTGGTGAGCATGAGATTTAGTATGTTTGATGTATATGTATCATAAATTTTGGATATATGCAAGGCTATGATAGGACTTATGACATAGTGAGTGTTATGTCACAATTCAGACAAGGTAACATTATTCATGGTAGCCTTGATCAGGATGATCCTAGAAGAGGGAGTACTTTATGATATTAATTTTATCATCTAGGTACAACTTTTATGTGATCTATATGAGGTGTTTGTTAGAGGGAAAATTTTGATAGGATCGATCATATTACTAATGTCTTAGATATATGCGAGTTTTCCCATGTATTAGCCAGCTAGGTTACCCCATGTGGTTGATGATAGGTCACCTCGAGTATAGATATAGATAAAGGACCAAATAACATGATCCATGCCCCACATGCCAACACTATAGATGGTGTGACACATAGATATAGTGTGCTAGCCATATTCACACATAATGACTACATGATCAAGCTAGGACACAATTGTACCAACTACAATAAGGATAGAGGTGGTCAGACACTATACCTAGTGGAGAGAGCCACATTTAGTGGCATGAGTACTAGGATAGATGGGATTACCTCATCTAATGACACTAATATTGATGCCAAAGTAGTAGGTTTGACATGTGAAAGAGTTTTGGGGGAGGAGGGGACTAGGGTCACTAGTGATGAGGTCAATGCTCAGACTGCATCAAGAGTGACTATGGACTAGATGAGTCTGATAGGGAGTAGATTAGGAGGAGAGGGGTGTGGAGGTAGTGTCACTAGAGACACCACCACCAGATCTACAATGAGATGAACAATGACTATCAAGGACACAATGATGATGTAAGTAAGAGGAGAAAAAGAGAGTAGAGCCTATCCTCATCCTTAATGACCTAGTAGGTAAGCCATAAGGGAGATAGATGATAGATATGCCACCTAGGAAAAAGCTAAGGTCGACATGAGCCATGATATCTAGATTTGAGTTGAGGAGGTGAGCTATAGAGGAGGTGATAAGAGGACATGGAAATGGAGGGATTGTGATAGGCAATTGCATAGATGGTGATACCATAGTGGCTAAAACATAGATAGGTAATAAATATGATTAAACTATCACTTAAGTTTTTATTTTGAAATAAAGAATAGACTTAGATAGATATTGTGAGATATAATAGTGATCTAATATCTATCTAAGTATGATTTTCTAGGCATAGTTGAGGATGAGGAGGAGAGATATGGGTCCCTTATGAGGGGATCACTCCATGAAATCCTAGATTAGACTCTACATCTATATAACCCTAATTCATTAGAAGACACCAGTGTATCATCTACCCTAGCTCATGTGAGCTAGTTCAAATTAGCAAGGGAGATAATGAGGTTGATATGAGCATATAGAGAGAAGATGTAGCCACCATCAAAGATGGGTGTAGGAGAGATAAAATCATGGTAGGCCCTAGTAGAGGAGAGAGTTATGAGTCTAGATACAATGGCGTAGGTGACATAGGGACATATAATGACCCTAAACCATACAACATAGGTTTAGGAACATGAGAGAGAAACACACATGGAAACCTTAGCCCACTTGGTGTATGTAAAATCATGGGTGATACATCTAAAGGGATAGGTAGATGGATTGAGATCTTAGAAATCATCTTTATAGCTTATTATTTAAAGGAGTCAAACTGAGGCCTTGGTAGGAAACATGGCTAGGCCACAAGATAGATAAGATGGAGCCCAACCATAGAGTTAGAGCATTATATATGGTTGTACTTGTTGTATCAAAATGCATGAGATGTGTGTGTGTGTGTGTGTGTGTGTGTGTGTGTGTGTGTGTGTGTGTGTGTGTGTGTGTGTGTGTGTGTGTGTGTGTGTGTGTCACTTTGTCATATTTATGTTGATTTTATATGTTTTCATCATTATGGTTATGGATGCTTTGGATATATTTCTTTCTAGCACATGTATTTATCTATTGTTGTATATGATATAGGAAATATATGATATATGGTTTGTTTCTTAGCACTATGTAGAACGTATGCATGGTTAAAAATAGATAGTAAAAAGGGACTTGGTAAAATATAATCAATCAAAAATGTACTACAGACTATTTAAAGTTGTGAAATATGTAATAATAGGAAAATGACTAAGTATAAATAACCAAGGGATGGCAAAACAAGATGCTAAAAATTGAAAGATTTTTTGCACCAATTAAAACAAGTAAAATCATAATAAATAATGTTGGGAAGTATGAAAACAATATAATAAAATAAAAGGTATATAAATGGATAAAAATGGTATAAAAACAAATTAATTAAGTCAATCAAATATACTAAATCATGTTGGGAAGTATAAGAGAAAAAAAATTGGAAAAAGATTGGTCTTAAATTCATCACACTAATTCAAGATGGGAAGTATGAAAAATTCAAGAAATGGTTGTATTCTTACATGCATTTATAAAATAAGAGAAAATAAGAAATTAAGTAAGCATAAAACACAAAAAATCAAGTTGGTAAGCATGTTAATGACTTTTAACTTCATAATCAATCACATCTTATCTCATATTTGACACATGTAATTTTGTTTGTGATTGGTATTATAAAAAAAAAATTGTGAGGAATGTTGGGTCCTATCCATAGTCTTACACTAAAACTCACAAAAAGAACACCAATGGGGTGGAATAAACAAGAAAAATTAAGTAATATAGTATGTAGGTAATAGGAAGAAAAAAGGTGGTAATTTATGAGGAATGTTGAGTCCTATCTATGGTCTTATAATGCAACTCACAAATGAAATACCAAGGGGATTGCTCAGTAAACAAGATAATATATCTCAAGAAGAAATATGAGGGATATAGGGAATGAAAAATAGAATGTAAAAATCAAGATGTAGGCATATTATGAGAAGACCTTAGGAGACATGAGGCATACTAATGACATGACAAGACACTATGTGACTAGTGACCATCAATGTATAAATGAAACCAATTCATTATAGACACAAAGCTTTGTAGACATATAATGTTGGAGTGAGCATTCACACTCACTCATGAGTTAAGCTTTATTAGGAGTTGGTTAATTATTTGTATTTGTCAAATATTTGCACACCTATTTTATGCATGTAAATATTCCATAAAAACTAAAATTATTTTAACACAACAAATTATTTGTTATATGGAACAAGCTATTATGCCTATTTAATAGGCACTTCTAATGCTTTTCCTAGATTGGTGGAAGAGAGAAACTATGTGGGTTGTATTATTCTTTGAGATAATAATGAAGACCAGTGCATAACTATTGTGTGTACATAATTTTAGAGATGTTTTCTATGGTGATGGTTTTCAAGAGAGATCATGTGGTATCATGAATGAATTGTGCATTTTGACATGGTATTAGAGTAGTACCATGCATCCATTACTTAGCCTTTGAATGATTTTTCAAGGCCCTATACTATTATTTGACAAATTTGTAGAGAATGTAGCATTAATTTTGGTGGTTTTTTGTTAGAGGTAGGAGCTACATATTTCTATTATGTAATTGGTCCATTTCCCCTAGTTGGACTCCTTAACTAGGACTCCCTAGAGACTTTGAAACTAGGGAGGCTAATGATATAGGAATAGATCCAACTGCTGAAGCAAAATTTAATGAAGGCAAATTTGGAGCTGTTATATAGGTAGAATTATTTTTTTGAATCATTGGCATTCATCCAAAATTATTTATGCTCATAAAAAATGAAGCTTGGGGAGAGAAAACTACACTAGCCCCTATGTTAGTATTGCTATGTTGATTCCAACCTTGTTGGGCAAATATTTTTATTTTTTTAGAAAGAATAGCTTTTGATGAAGGACCAATAATAGTGGGAATATTTTAAGGCATAATTATTATTTAATTTCATCTTTCATGTTATACATCAAGATCCATTGAGAATGAAGCATCAAACAACATAATATTTGGTTTTATTTACTTATGATGTAGAGCTCAACGTTTACCATCCTTCCATAGTAGCTTGTAGACTTATGTATTCATTTAGCTAGCTGTCATCAAGCCTTCACTTGTTTTTGTCTTCCTAGCTAACATGGTCAAAATATTCGATCAGGAGCCATTCTATTTTTATTGTCTTCATGTATACAACTCACTATTGACATATATCTTCAACCTCTATTCAAACTCTTTATTCTTTGCTAAACTTGATCAATTATTTGTCATCTTGAATTGAACCTCTAAGATATGCATTATGACATGGATCATTCAACAAATTTATATTGTAGATTGTTTGAGACCTAAGCATTCAACATCCCATTTATTGGCTTGTTTACTAGGATCTTCTTTTGTAGACTTGGCATCATCAAATCCCTACAAAACAATATCTACTTATTGGTTGACTCTTTTGTCATCCATGCAAATAATTTAGACCTATCTTCTTACTAGATAATGTTTATGCTATCATCTGTTCATTTCTATCCTCCACATATTTACAATGACCTCCACAAACTTTTTCATTTTTTTGGCTGGTTAAACAACAAACTTCACACCATCATCCCATATACAGGTCTCATGATTAGATATTACTTGCACCATATTTTCATCCAAATTTTTTTTGGCATTGAAGATGAAACATAGTATTCTTTAATTTAACCAATATTCCCAACTAGTGTATACATAATGAATGCAAAGAGGTAATATTTTCATATCAAGCTAATTAGATTTTATTTGTCTATTTGTTACTTACCTCCACTATTTCCTGTTACCTTCATGTTGGATAAATTTACTCACCATTCACTACCTAATACATGGCCATTCTATGACATTCATATGACACCACCTTTCCTAGTTATCTCACTATTACCTCATGGCTCCAGCCATTTAGTGATATGCTTACTCACTCCTCTCTTAAGCCCTCAAGTCTAACTGGTAATTAAAATTAACTTTAAATATTGAAGATAGTTGTAGACATATGTAACCAAATTTTTTCTTGATTGATGACCTACTTTTTGCTTGATTGTTGGATCATGACTTATCTAAATTTATTCATAGTGTGTGATTGACTCATAGCCCTAAATGAGCAATGACTGAAGGTAACTGGTGATTTTTTCACATGGATAAAGATTTAAAATTATATTTCTCCATTCTTATGTTAAAAGGTCTAGGTAGCCCAATTGGCATGTTTGCTCTTGAGAAAGCATTTCCATTCAAGGTGAGATCCAAGGGTCAAACCCCGCTACACCTTAATGAGTAAATTTTTTTTACTCAAAATAATTTTTAAAGAATTTTAAAATATGGGTTTATTTATTTAAGGGAGGAATATTTCATAAAGTGGGGCTCATTTTTTTTTAAATATTTCATTACTAGCCAACTTTGGTAAATTATTTTAGAGTGGTGACTTTATTAAAGGTAGGGAACATTTTATAATAGTGGGAGAGTATTTTTAAATTTTTTTTATTAAAAAAAATATTTTAAAGGAGATTTTTATTGTTTTTTCACATTCCTTCTCTTGATTGATGAAGATAGAGGGTGAGGTCTAGTCTGGTAGGAAGTCAAACCCCCTCACAAATAAAATAAACTTTTTCTTGCTTCTCCTTACCCATTTTTATTAGAGGTCATTATTTTTACATGTACCCTCTTATCCCACATGGTTGTTCCTATCATCACACTTGTCACTAAAGGATGCATTATCAGTAGAGTCTAACATCCCATTTTGTATTGTGCATTATATTTGTGTGCCACTTTTGTACTCATAGATGCATTTTCAGTAGAACCTGATGTCTTACATTTTTTAGTATGTTTTTGTTCCATACACTAATCCTTTGTTTAAGGATAAAATCTCTTGTTATTAATATCATCTTCTACAAGTTGATCACATTCTAGGTTTTATGCACCATCTGGTGTTTTTTATTTTATGGGATCTTTATTTTTGGTGACACTGAGAGTCATGGAGTCTTTTTATTCATATATTTATGCTATATGTTGATCACTTACTCTTTAGTTTTTGAGTAACCCATCATCACTAGGACCATTTTCTTGAGAGATTTATTCTATATCTTTCACAATTTTTTGATATTTGACAGTCTCCTTCATATTTGTTGTGGAAATTGATCTCCTTTCGAAGAATATCTATTCTAGTGAATACAATTTCAACATGTCAGTGTTTGAGTAGTGGATTTAGTCCACTCATACATACATTTTTTTCATCACTCCACCCAGTCAGTAGCATGGGGGGTATGGTGTAAATCCTACTTCTTTAGTTGTCTTGTTCCTTGCTAACCATTAGTGTACTACATCTTCTGAAAGTAGATCAAAATTATTTGGTGAACCATTTTTCACTATCGATACCTCTAACAATCTATTTTCATAATAGCTATACTAGTGAACTCTAGTGTCAATTATTTTTTGTTATCAAGCAGTGAATCAAGACCACTCATATAAGTTTGAGTTCCATTGAGACTTTTAGTCCATCAAGTGCATTTGTATATGATGGCCTTCATTCCATCTAGTGTAACTATTCAACATTATGTTTGAGTATTGAGCCATTTGCTTTTTTGAGACACCTTACAACATATGTTTTTTCTCTCTCGACTTTATCTATTGTTACTAGTTTTTGGGCACCTTGTTGTGATACATTTCATCCTTGGTGACTTTTTCTCTCCATTATTTTGAGATCAATGTTTTTAATATATTTAACCTCATATAGAGTAACAATTCCTATTGAACTTGGTATTTACAATGATTTGTCATCCATGTACTCTGATAAGATGGATTAGTTACCATAGAAACACTTTGTATTTTAATATGATTTTGTATATGAGTACCTGATTAGGCCTAGTTATTGGGACCCATAAATCTATTTATTTTCTATTTTATTGCTTCCTATTTTGCACTTAAGCGAGGGTGATAGAGTGAGATTTCATACTCACTCATGAGTTATGCTTTATTGGGATTTGTTCAATAGTTCTTATGTGTCAAATATTTTCACACATATTTTATGCATGTAAATATTCCATAATAACTAAAATTGGTTTCACACAATGAATTATTTGTTGTGTGAAATAAACTATTATGTATATTTAATATGCACTTCCTATTCTTATACTAGATTGGTGGAAGAGATAAACTATGTAGTTTGTATTATTCTTTGAGATAAAAATGGAGACTAGTTCATAATTATTATGTGTGTATAATTCTAGAGATGTTTTATATGGTAAAGGTTTTTAGGAGAGATCTTGCAGTCTCATGAATGCATTGTGCATTCCATCATATAAGCATGATATTAAGATCAACTCATGAAGGTAGATTAGTACAAGGAAAAGACAAAATGGACCTAGCTTCCCATGATGTATTCCCCATTATTTGGAACCCCTTATAGAGTTGTTGGTCTACTATGAGGATTGGGTACTTATGTGATAATTAGGTAGTACTAAAATATTTTTTATTCTCCACTTCTAATCTACTAGCCTACCACAGCCCAAAGGATCTTGGCTCTATTGTGAGGCCAACTGTGGAGTTTGAGATTTGATTTGAATAAGGAGATGTGCTTTGAATCACATATTTTAGTGTGATTTAACTTTAAATAATATTATTGTCTTTGATATCATTGCTTTTTGTAAAATTATGTAGATTTTAACTTCTTTTATGGATTTTTAAGATTACTCCTCTATAAAGATTTGGAATGACCAATCATGAGAGATATAGTGACACACTTGAATGATCTTTAGGCTAAGGCTAAATGAATATAAGTAACTAAAGACAAATACTAGCAAGGAAACTTGGGATTAATAATGAACAAGCATGTGATCTCAAGTGTCAACTATGTATATTCTTAGTTTATAAAAAAGGAAGAAGGGAAAAAAGACATCCAAAGTAGATTGGTGAAATTAAAGTATAATGAGATACATTGTTTACTAACTGATCACATGGTAAAGGGAGACAATGACCAAAAGGAATATGGTTTGTATAACCAAGTCACAATGACAATTATCTATGAAAATAGAGATAAGAAAGCAAACAATCATAAAGACACAAGAAGAGAATTTTTATAATAACTCAAGAAATACAAAGAAATAAATGATAAATAAATACAATAATATGAAAATATAGCTAAAAATATAAGCTATATATAGTATAAAAGGTAAGATCACTATATAAGAAAAATATGAATTTGGCACAGCATCAAATGATATAACAGATAGATAAAAATAAAATTGGAGAACATGTCCAATCAAAATGTAAATTTAAAAGAACCATGTATGTGTTAATAAATATTAATAAATCTACCCACACACATTATCTAAGACATTGGATAAATCTCTATGAAGCTATATATGAACGTCTACTAATGTCTAATCAATCTTCAATACAAACTGGGAAAATACTTATCTTCTAATCTCCTTAAATAAAAAGGTGTGAATACCTTATGAATCATATTTAAGAGATAAATTAGGTAAGGGATGATTATTATAATTCATGGGAGTAGGCTCTATGGGAGATTTAGGAATCATCAGTGGAAAAGGATCCATGGGTGAGGGACTCACAGGTGGAGAAGGATGCATAGGTGAGGGAAGGTCCACAGGTGAAGGAATCATGAGTGGAGTCAAAAAAGGTGACAAAAGGACCATAGGAGGGGATAGAACCACTAGAGTGGAGACATGGGAGAATAAGGAGAAGCATTATTATGGGGAGGACATGTGGGAGGAATGGAATAATGTCTTAGGAATAGCTATAAGGTGATCCTTAAGGTGTTGTTAAAGAATACAATAATGATTGGTGTGATGGGTGTGACATTAGTGACATAGCTAATATACCTCACCATAATTAGGTATATATTTAGGTAGAAACTTTAAAGGAGGCATAAATTTATCTAAGGAGGGGAGGGTTTTAAAGTATCAATATATTGTTACAACTTGCAACAATGGGTAGAATAATGATTATATGTCCCATGGAAGTAATAGATATACTTGTGAGTGGTCTTAAGATAATCACTCATAGATGGAGGTATAGCAAGAGTGGAATAAGCTAGATAAGACACATCAGCCCATTTGGTGAGTAACAAAGTCATATTAGGTAAGGGAAACAAACCATCACCAAGGGAAGGTGGTGATAGAGGAGGAATGGAACTAAACTCAATGGAAGGAACAAAGGGATGAGAAGTAGGGATAGGCTCAACAACAACATGAGCAAGAATAGGCTTAGCTAGAGTAGGAGAAAGAATGGGCTCAACTATAATGGGAGTATGAATGGGATACGATAAGGGATCTACTGAGGAAAGAGTGGGATCCATAGATGGTGTAAAGAGGGTCACACTAATCTTGGGAGTAAACCAACTACAAGGATTAGGGAAACTTAAAAAGTGGTAAGTCTTGATCATATCATGATCCATGAGAATACTCCTATGAGGATCCTAAAAAAATGGACGTGTTCACACTATCTCTACCCTATAATAAATAATAAAAATACAAAATTTAAGAACTATAAATGAAGGAATATGTGAAGATACACAAAAAGACTCAAGTAAATAATAATGGTAATAGATAATATTAGCATCATGGGCTTGTATAAGACCACCTAAGAATGGATCATATAGGAAGTAACCATCATCATAATCCAAGGTATGAATATCAATGACATAAGTAGGGATAACCTTGTCATCTGAGGAAGTGTGGCGAATATAATGTTAAGTATTGGTCAAGACTATAAGATTATCATCGCAAGGAGGATTACAAGAATGATATTTCAAGGAAGAAGGATCTACAAGTTGAGATGAGGCAAGAGATTATAATTTTTAATATTTAGTTCAATCTCATTTGGATCATCATCATTAGAATATAAGACATTAGGAATAATGTTACCAATGAGTTAATGATGTATATTTTAACCTTAGGTTGAATTAATGGAAAAATTAAGATGCTAAGACTCATAAAATAAAACATTAGGCAAAGGTTCAAGAGTATGAATATTGAGGACACCATAGTTTAGGAATTTTTTAAAATTCTAAGGATTAGTGTCACCTTGAATCCTATAAATGTATCCATTATGAGGTAACTAAATGCATTATTAGGTGAAATAAGCAACTACTCTCATACGGTGAGTCCATGGCCTACCAAGCAAGATGTTATAAGAAAAGTGAAAGTTAAGTATCATCACCTTCACATAGATGGTGATTGGTGGGATAGTAATGGGAAGCTGCACATAACTTAGAGGAGGAATTTTCCTTCAATCATATCATTGGTAAGTGATGCATGTAGACTTGAGATTTTATTCTAAATATCCAAGGGTTATAATGAATTTAAGAGAAGTAATGTAAGTGATGTAACCCTCATCAATCAATACATCCTTAACTTAGATATCACCTATTTAAACACTATTGAATAAGGGAGGATCATATATATGAAGTATAATATCAATGGAAATCATAGAAGCTATATGAAATTTTAAAGAAAGAGAAGTGTCCAAAGTTTCATCAATGTTGATAGACATCTGCACAATGTTTTAATATAATATCTTTGGATCTAGATAAAGCTACCTCCCATCCTAATAGGGGAGGATGAGGGACATTAATTTCAAACAATAGTTTCATAAGATGGTTTCTATGATGTGGAGAAGTATTCATAAGCTCAATGAACAAAATATAGGATGGGAGATTAGTGAGTTCCATGATGGGATACCACTCATAATAGCCCATATGAAGGTTGTTAGATATAGGTTCATAATGATTAAGGAGGTCCTTGAAAGGAGGATCCAAAGTGAATTGGAATTTATGTTGGTAAGAAGAAGAAGTTTTGGAATAAGGTTGTAAATCCTATTTTGGTGATGAAGTAGTTGGTTCAATTTTATTTTGAGAATTGGTAGAAGTGTCAATATAAGCTTGATTAACATTAGTTTTATAAGATGATGTAAGAGTGACAAAAATAGAAAAGGAAGTGTTATCCAAGGTTGAATCAAAAATTTAATCATCAAAATTAATAATTTCATCTTACCCCAACTCATTTAAATGAGTTGGAGAAGAATCCTGGATAGCATGGATAACACAATATGTTTTAGATGAAGGGGGAGTGTAGATAGGTTGGGAAGTGATAAAATCAACCACCCTTTACATATTAGTCATGTTAACCACATTCTCTTCGTAAGTTGGTTCAACAAAATTTTCTACATTTTTGGTGGAAGGGACGGCTTCATCTTGATTGTCTTGAATAAGTTGATGATTATGAAGAGGGTCTTTATAGATATCTAAATGAGCATTAGTTTTGTTTAAATATTGAGATTTATCATGTGATTTATAATCATTGAAAGTAATTTCATAATCTTTTTGATGCTTTTGATTGATAGAATCATGATCCAAATTAGGACAAAGAAAAAATTCCATAGCTAAATTACAAATTTATCTACAATTTTCATGAGAATGAACTCAACTATCATGAAACCAAAAAAACTTGTTAGGATCATACAAATATTTCATAAGATGGGTAGGGTGAAGTTTTCATGGAAGAGACCTAGGTATATTCTTAAGAAATTTATTTGAGGAGAGAGATTTATGAACATTAATTTTGTTTTGTGAAGATAAGGGAGGATTGGTATATTGTTGAGAAGGGGGATTTGGTTCTAACAAAGGGGTAAGAACAACAACTTAAACATAGTGAATGGTGTTGTAAGAATTTGTAACACCATCATTGGTAACATTGCTATTTTTTTCTTAAGAGACAAGGAACTGTAAGAGGTTGGGGTGGCTTGAATTGGTACATAGGGAAATATTACTATTAATATTGATCAATAGCCTCCTCCAATGTACATGGAGAGAGAGTTTGGACCCAATATTAAAGTTTAGGAAAAAGGGTATTGGTAAAGAGAAGTAAAATATTATCATCAACCATGTTATGTTTAGATTTGTTTCACAAAGCCTTCCACCTTTTAACAAAGGCTTGACAAGTTTCATTTTCAAGTTGTTTAAAAATTATGAAATGGGCCAAAGTGTTTTGGAGAAGATCACTAGTTTGGAATTCTTGAACTAAAGCATTCACTAAATCCTCCAAAATAGTAATGGAATAAGTTCTAAGTTGGTTGTACCAATCTAAGGCATTACCTATGATATTTTTGATTAAGAGTTTGGTAGTGGGTTGGGAAATGTGTTCAATTTGAACTAATCCTTATAAATATTTCCAAATGTTTTAATATGAAGGGTAGGATCGGTTGATCCATTATAAGAAATTGTAGGTATGATACCTCCTATATCAATTGTAGAAAGTTGAGAAATGAGAGGTTCATCTTGGAGATTCTTAATGGGTTTTTTGACCAAAGAAGGTTGAGGAATGACATTTCCTTGATAATATTGAAGAGGAGGAGGGGGAACATTTTGGTTATGCATGCTCCAAGCCATTGGTTGAGGATGAGATTGAAGATGAAGAAGGTGGTTTTTCATTCTCATCATTTGATTTATGTTATGAGCTTGAAAGGTATTCATTTGATTGAGTGTTTGCAACAATAGTTGATGTGTTTGATTAGAATTATTAGAAGCATTAGAGGTGGTATTAGTGGCTTCGGTACCACTATTGGTTTTGATAGGAGCTTGACAGGAATTATGAGAATGTGAGGCACTAGTGGTAAAATTTGCTTGTGTAGCAAAAGATGTACTAGTGAATGGTTGAGAATAAGAATCAATATTAACATGATTACCTCGGGTAGAAAATGATTCACCACTGAAAGGATTAAGGATAGTGGATTTTATTAGAGGCCCATTAGATGTAGAACCTACCATATTAGTGGATATGCTAGGCATGGAGGTGGAAGAAGTTAGAGAAGAATAGGTCATGGTATGAAAAGGGGTCATAATTGACGGAAGAAGATAAGAATAAAAGAAAGTGGTATCCCCAAATCCAATTGAGAATGTAGGATTAGGTGAATGAGACTCTTTGATTTGACCACTAATCATAAGATTGTAAATGTTAGAAGGATCTTTTCCTCAATGTTGAGGAAATTCAAAGATAAAGAAAAGAATTTTGAGGGTATACTCTAATTTGGGTTGGTATTATAATGAGAAGAGAGGATTAAATTGTGAAGAGGTATTAGGAGGGATCCCATATTTAATTTTGCAAGTGGAAATAAAAACATTACTAGAATCCAAAATAGGATCCCTACTCTATCTATGGGAGACCCTTATAAGGGTTAGAAAAATTCATCATATTTGTTGAATGCAACTCAATATTATCATCAAATAGAAAGTCCATGATGAAAGGAAATAAAGAGAGATGAGAAATCAAGAAAATAAGAGATGCCATAAATAGTATAGGGTCAATTGGGTCAGCCTAGCATAAAAATAAGGTTTAAAAATATTATAGGGCTGACTAGGTTGATCCATCACTATAAACAGAGGATAGAAAAAGAGAAAATAGAGTCTATAAATAGTATAGGGTCGACTGGGCTGATCTAATATAGTGAATAAAGGATAGAAAAAGCTATAGGGTCAATTGGGTCAATCTAGTACAATAGGTAGGTAAAATTAAGAAATATTGTAATATATATTGTGAACTGAAACAAGATAAATTTTGCAAGTAATATAAAAATAAATAACAAAAGGGAAAAAAATAGTCAATTGGATTAATGTTGGCCAACCCAACATAATCACACAACACAAAACCTTATACCAACACTAGCTAATGAAAGTTTTGTAATACCAAATACAATTGAGTAAAGAGCAAGTAAACAACTTAGAAAGTAAATATATAAATAATTGGTCAACTTGAAATTGTATTATATTATTAAGATATGATTTTAAATGTGATGGGAACTTGGTTGTAAGCAAGGAACTAGAATGGAAATCTAAGGATGGTTTTAGGTAGTATGGGATAAAAGGGATCTATAGTGGTAATGATATAAGCTTGGTATTGGGGACTACCCCCTCAATTCACACACTATAGTGATAAACATGTTAGGTGCTTAACTAGAATATACCATTAACCATGCTTTATACTTGACCAAAATATCAAGTCAGCTTCTCCCTTGGTGATAAGATCTAAGTAGGTCGGCCTTGGGTAGACAAATGTTTAAAATGATTATTTATATTTTGTGATTTGATTATGTGAGCATAAAATAAAAATAGTGAAACTAAATGGTTAATTTAAACCCCCCTAATTAGAGTATGTGATATGTTCTAAGCATGAAAGAAATAAGAAAATAAAGTATGAACTAATTACCTATATATAAGTTTAATTCCAAATTTGAAACAAGGTGTAATGTTTATATAGTCAATAATGTATGAACAAAATATAGAATAAGGTTGACTAGGTTGAAAATATACTATAAAATTAAGGTCTAAAAATGAATAGGGTCGATAGAGTCAATCTAGTTATCTAGATAGCACATAAAACATAGAAATGGGTTGGTAGAGTTGATCTAGTTGACTGTGTAGGGGAAGTTTTTAAGATTACAAACTATAAAAGGAAAGATTATAAAGAAAGAGATAAAGAGATAAAAATGAACCTTAGTGGATTAGATATGTAAATAATGAAGATTACTATTCAATAACCTTGATATATGCTTGTAAATTCTACTAATTAGGTCAAATATGTTAGTCAATCTTTATAAAAACTTGATGCTAGTGCCTAAAAATGTATAAGGTCAACTAGGTTGACCTAGTTGTCTGAATTAGATGTCTAAAAAGCTAAAAACCTATACTAGGTTGAAAAGGTCGATCCAGTAGCCTATACTTGAAACCTTTCACATAGAAGTTAGATACTGGGTTGATAAGTTAATCCATAATGGCAAATACATGATAAAAATAATGATGAAATGATGAAAGAAATTAAATAATGTGAACAAATCCTACAAGGGTTAGTTCACATCAAGTTCACCATAATTTCTGTGATTAGAAATATATCATGTCTAGAAATAAATCTTGGCTCAGAGATGATAGAGTATACCTACACTTTTGATTAGGAATACATTGGTTAAGCAAGAGCATGACCAATTTTGAGATCTACTAAACCTGATTAAGGGATCAATTGCCATAGTATATCGTGTTAGGAAGGGTTCTAAATCCTATAGTCTAACACAATCATGCAACAAACCTAAAAGAGTCCTACGTTTAATGTTCACTCTATTATAATAAAAAGAAAGTAAATCAAATCTAGTGCACACCAAATCTTGTGGCACAGAGTGGGGGTTAGAAACAAAACAAACTAAACTTAACATACAAAAAATACATATACTCACATCAATGTATATGGAATCCTAATATATGGGAGAGAAACACAATTGCATTATCTATTTACACTTACAAAGGAGAAATAAAGTTAAGAATACTTACCTTGAAGATGAACCCGTCGAGCCTCAATATCTCCCTTGGCCAAGGTTATTTGCAAGATATTATTATGGTATGTAAGGATAACAAATATAAATCATCTCTAGGCTACATAACATATCTATGCATCTAAAAGACTTCTCCACAAGATAAGATCTATATTTCCAAAGAAAGTATGGAACCCTAAGCTTTATTCCTTAAATAGAATGGTCAATAAGTAGATGTTCTATCACACTTATTATTCTTCACTTATCTATTCTCAAATGACTGGAAATTAAATTATATATATAGGTGGATCTTTCCCTAAATACTTTCAAATATGTCAGTTGTATAGGGTCAACCTAGTTGACCCTACATGTTTTCAAGAGATAAATCACTAAGTCCCAAGCTAGGTTGGTTGAAGGGCTAACAAATGTATAAGTGAAAAATATCCCTAAATAGTATAGGGTCGACCATGTCAACCCTATATAGTAATTAGAGGCTGAAAACTATATAGGGTCAACCCAGTTAATCTAGTGCAATCAACTAGTGAAAGGGGTCAAGGCAAGAACAAGGAGGATAAAGATATGATAGATTTTTATAATGGGTAAAAAAAAAAGAATAATATTAGGGTAAATGGTTTTAGGAGACAAGTCTATAAATGGAAAGTGGCAAAATGGAAAATAATCTTATGAAACACCAATGGTCTACCCACCTCTTTCTTGGTGCATCCGTTAAGGCGTGAACTCATAGAGATTCAGAATCGATGGGTTCCTGAAAGATATAAAGTGTTAGTAATTGATAAAAGTTTGAAAATATTATGTTTATACATTCATCATCCCTAATGAGTCTTATTCAAAGATAAGTTCTCAATAATAAAACATTTTTTAGTAAAGAAATAACATGATATACAATGTCAAATTAAGCAATAATTATGAGATTATCTATAGAAATCATCATGGTTCCTTCAAGTTAATATATTCCCAAATTATTTTTCCCATAATACCCTACTTTATGAAATCTCTATTTTAAACAAACATGGTTATGAGTATTACTTACTCTGATTGGTTTTATCATGACCACCTTGGGGTCCAAAACCATCAAGATAAGGTTATATACTATAGGACTAACCTCTTTTGTTATCTTAAAGGGTCCCACATATTGTAGTGAAAGTTAAATATATTCTTTAAAACATAATATTTTCATACAAGTCAAATTAAATGACCAGGGAGAGTTTCATAAAATCTTTTAGCCCTCAAGACATCTCTCTATCCTAGAGAGTGTTTTCCTCATTTTAGAGAAAACTAATTTGGGAATTTGGGAAGAATAATGTGTATAAGTTAATACTATTACTACTTCACATAGCTCTTGATAATTATAACATGTTAATGATAAAACTACTCCATAGAACTCCTAACAAGTTGGATGATGAGTAGGAATTTAGAAATTCTACATTTACAATGTTATATCCTGATTCCTTATAATTTAAACTTGCTAGATTATTTGTGGATATCTATAATTAACAAATTCAGATTTGGTTATATTTATGACTAATCTTTAGATTTATGTTGTTTCATGATAATATAATGTTTCTTATATGATAATACATTACTTCT